>CM044960.1:40545238-41096165 GCA_024516035.1 Bactericera cockerelli | reverse complement strand
CAATACATAAAAAAGGAAACAAAAAACTACTAACTAATTACAGACCTATATCACTCCTTACAATTTTCAGTAAAATTCTTGAAAAAATCATAAAAACAAGACTTGACAATTACTTACAAACTAACAATATACTTACAAATAAACAGTACGGCTTTAGGAAAACTATAGGAACAGAGGACGCCCTTCTTGACTTGACGACATACCTGTACAAAAACTTAGACCAAAAGAAGAAGGTTCTATCTGTATTTTTAGACATTTCTAAAGCCTACGACTCAATAAAACACTCTAAACTAATACAACAACTATATAACATTGGACTGAAAGACACAGTACTTACCTGGTTTACTTCATACTTGACAAACAGGACTCAACAAGTAAGACTAAACTCCCACTTGTCGAATGTAACAAATTGTGAACCTTTTTCAATAATTCAAGGAAGTTGTCTTGGGCCTTGTCTTTTTAACTGTTTTATAAATAATTTACCTGGTATAAGTCAAGGCCAAGTCTTCTGCTATGCTGATGATGCAGTCATTTGTTACAGTTCAGACACGTGGGAGGAGACTCATGACATAGCAACTACTGACTTAACAAACATAGGCAAATGGTATTCCCATATGTCTTTGAAGATAAATTTTGACAAGACAAATTACATGACCTATTCCATTGACAATAGAGGACAACCACAGACATCATCACTTCAAATTAAAGACAGCACTAACTCTACAATAAAATTACAAAGACTAAATAAGACACGATACTTGGGAATTACGATTGACCAACATTTGAAATGGACAGACCACATCATACAATTGAAAAACAAACTCCGTCATCTCATGTACGTTTTCCATAATTTGAAAAGAATATGCAATAGATCTCTTCTACGAGAAATATACTTTGCACTAGTGCAGTCGCTAGTGCAATACTGTATAGTTGCATGGGGCGGAGCATACCAGAACTTACTGACACCACTTAACAGAACCCTCAACATACTATTAAGAATTATACTAAACAAAGACAGATACTTTCATTCCGACGATTTATACAAAACTTTTGACGTACCTACCATACAAGACATATACATTTATAAAACTTGCTTTTTTTCATTAAAAAAGCGAGATATGTGGACTTTTCGACAGACTAATTACAATACAAGACAAACAGGACAAGCTTCACTAACAACCATACGTACATCACTAATGAGAAAACATTTTTCTTACATAGGAATTAAAATATACAATGTCATACCAGAAGAAATAAAAATATTATTAGATCCTAAACTTGTTAGATTAAGAATAAGGGTATGGCTAAAAAGCGCAAACGTCAAAAATGAAATAATAAATACCATCAAATAAATAATTATAAGGGAAATAAAACAACAAGAATAAAACAGTATAAAAATTGATTATTATTAAATAATATGGAAATTAAATTTTTAATTATAAATATTTTTTAACTCAAATTACATAATACATTATATTTTTACTATCTATAAGAGACCCAACACATGCTTGCGCACTTCGGGTCTCTTCTACTACAATTTCAATAACAAAAAAACAATTTTAAGCATTTTATCTATGTATATAATATTATTTTATTTAAGTTATGTTTCTGTGCTTGATGATTGTTATATGTTTAAAAAAAATAAATGATGAAAAAGTATTTAAAAAAAAAAAAAAAAAAAAAAAAAAAAAAAACCCATTTTCTCCTTTTTTCTCTATTTCCCCGCTATACCCATTTTCTCCTTTATTTCACTTTTTCTCCGCTATACCCATTTTCTCCTTTTTTTCTCTATTTCCCCGCTATACCCATTTTCTCCTCTATTTCACTATTTCTCCGCTATACCCATTTTCTCCTTTTTTTCACTATTTCTCCGCTATACCCATTTTCTCCTTAATTTCACTATTTCTCCGCTATACCCATTTTCTCCTTCTTTTCTCTATTTCCTTGCTATACCCATTTTCTCCTTTATTTCACTATTTCTCCGCTATACCCATTTTCTCCTTTTTTTCTCTATTTCCCCGCTATACCCATTTTCTCCTTTTTTCTCTATTTCCCCGCTATACCCATTTTCTCCTTTATTTCACTATATCTCCGCTATACCCATTTTCTCCTTTTTTTCACTATTTCTCCGCTATACCCATTTTCTCCTTTTTTTCTCTATTTCCCCGCTATACCCATTTTCTCCTTTATTTCACTATTTCTCCGCTATGCCCTTTTTCTCCTTTTTTTTATCTATTTCCCCGCTATACCCATTTTCTCCTTTATTTCACTATTTATCCGCTATACCCATTTTCTCCTTTTTTTCACTATTTCTCCGCTATACCCATTTTCTCCTTTATTTCACTATTTCTCCGCTATACCCATTTTCTCCTTTATTTCACTATTTCTCCGCTATACCCATTTTCTCCTTTATTTCACTATTTCTCCACTATACCCTTTTTCTCCTTTTTTTATCTATTTCCCCGCTATACCCATTTTCTCCTTTATTTCACTATTCCTCCGCTATACCCATTTTCTGATTTTTTTCACTATTTCTCCGCTATACCCATTTTCTCCTTAATTTCACTATTTCTCCGCTATACCCATTTTCTCTTTTTTTCTCTATTTCCCCGCTATACCCATTTTCTCCTTTATTTCAATATTTCTCCGCTATACCCATTTTTTCCCCGCTATACCCATTTTCCCCTCTTTTAACTATTTCTCCGCTATACCCATGTTCTCCTTTTTTTCACTATTTCTCCGCTATACCATTTTCTCCTTAATTTCACTATTTCTCCGCTATACACATTTTCTCCTTTTTTTCTCTATTTCCCCGCTATACCATTTTCTCCTTAATTTCACTCTTTCTCCGCTATACCATTTTCTCCTTTATTTCACTGTTTCACCGCTATACCCATTTTCCCCTCTTTTAACTATTTCTCCGCTATACCCATTTTCTCCTTCATTTCACTATTTCTCCGCTATACCCATTTTCTCCTTTTTTTCTCTATACCCCGCTATACCCATTTTCTCCTTTTTTTATCTATTTCCCCGCTATACCATTTTCTCCTTTATTTCACTATTTCTCCGCTATACCCATTTTCTCCTTTTTTTACTATTTCTCCGCTATACCCATTTTCTCCTTTATTTCACTATTTCTCTGCTATACCCATTTCTCCTTTTTTTCACTATTCTCCGCTATATCCATTTTCTCTTAATTTCTCTATTTCCCCGCTATACCCATTTTCTCCTTTATTTCACTATATCTCCGCTATACCCATTTTCTCCTTTATTTCACTATTTCTCCGCTATACCCTTTTCTTCTTTTTTTCTCTATTTCCCCGCTATACCCATTTTCTCCTTTTTTTCTCTATTTCCCCGCTATATCCATTTTCTCCTTTTTTTCACTATATCTCCGCTATATCCATTTTCTCCTCAATTTCTCTATTTCCCCGCTATACCCATTTTCTCCTTTATTTCACTATTTCTCCGCTATACCCATTTTCTCCTTTTTTTCACTATATCTCGCTATATCCATTTTCTCCTTAATTTCTCTATTTCCCCGCTTTACCCATTTTCTCCTTTATTTCACTATTTCTCCGCTATACCCATTTTCTCCTTTATTTCACTATTTCTCCGCTATACCCATTTTCTCCTTTTTTTCTCTTTTTCCCCGCTAAACCCATTTTCTCCTTTATTTCATTTTCTCGCTATACCCATTTTTCTCCTTTATTTCACTATTTCTCCGCTATACCCATTTTCTCCTTTTTTTCTCTATTTCCCGCTATACCCATTTTCTCCTTTTTTCTCTTTTTCCCCGCTATACCCATTTTCTCCTTTTTTTTTCTATTTCCCCGCTATACCCATTTTCTCCTTTATTTCACTTTTTCTCCGCTATACCCTTTTTCCTCCTTTTTTTTATCTATTTCCCCGCTATACCCATTTTCTCCTTTTTTTCACTATTTCTCCGCTATACCCATTTTCTCCTTTATTTCACTATTTCTCCGCTATACCAATTTTTCTCCTTTTTTTCACTATTTCTCCGCTATACCCATTTTCTCCTTAATTTCACTATTTCTCCGCTATACCCATTTTCTCCTTTTTTTTACTATTTCCCCGCTATACCCATTTTCTCCTTTATTTCACTATTTCTCTCGCTATACCCATTTTCTCCTTTATTTCACTATTTCACCGCTATACCCATTTTCTCCTTAATTTCACTTATTTTTTCCGCTATACCCATTTTTCTTCTTTTTTTCTCTATTTTCCCCGCTGTACCCATTTTCTCCTTTATTTTCACTATTTCTCCGCTATACCCATTTTCTCCTTTATTTCACTATTTCTACACTATACCCATTTTCTCCTTTATTTCACTTTTTCTCCGCTATACCCTTTTTCTCCTTTATTTCACTATATCTCCGCTATAGCCATTTTTCTCCTTTTTTTCACTATTTCTCCGCTATACCCATTTTCTCCTTTATTTCACTATTTCTCCGCTATACCAATTTTCCTCCTTTTTTTCACTATTTCTCCGCTATAATCGTTTTCTCCTTAATTTCACTATTTCTCCGCTTATACCCATTTTCTCCTTTTTTTCTCTATTTCCCCGCTATACCCATTTTCTCCTTTATTTCACTATTCTCCGCTATACCCATTTTCTCCTTTATTTCACTATTTCACCGCTATACCCATTTTCTCCTTAATTTCATTATTTCTCCGCTATACCCATTTTCTTCTTTTTTTCTCTATTTCCCCGCTGTACCCATTTTCTCCTTTATTTCACTATTTCTCCGCTATCCCATTTTCTCCTTTATTTCACTATTTCTCCACTATACCCATTTTCTCCTTCTTTTCACTATTTCTCCGCTATACCCATTTTCTCCTTTTTTTCTCTATTTCCCCGATATACCCATTTTCTCCTTATTTCACTATTTCTCCGCTATACCCATTTTCTCCTTTTTTTCTCTATTTCCCCGCTTTACCCATTTTCTCCTCTATTTCACTATTTCTCCGCTATACCCATTTTCTCCTTTTTTTATCTATTTCCCGTTATACCCATTTTCTCCTTTATTTCACTATTTCTCCGCTATACCCATTTCTCCTTAATTTCACTATTTCTCCGCTATACCCATTTTCTCCCTTTTTCTCTATTTCCCCGCTGTACCCATTTTCTCCTTTATTTCACTATTTCTCCGCTAAACCCATTTTCTCCTTATTTCACTTTTTCAGCGCTATACCCATTTTCTCCTTTTTTCTCTATTTCCCCGCTATACCCATTTTCCCCTCTTTTAACCATTTCTCCGCTATACCGATTTTCTCCTTTATTCACTATTTCTCCGCTATACCCATTTTCTCCTTAATTTCACTATTTCTCCGCTATACCCATTTTCTCCTTTTTTTCTCTATTTCCCCGCTATACCATTTTCTCCTTTTTTTAAATATTTCCCCGCTATACCCATTTTCTCCTTTATTTCACTATTTCTCCGCTATACCATTTTCTCCTTTTTTCACTATTTCTCCGCTATACCCATTTTCTCCTTTATTTCACTTTTCTCCGCTATACCCATTTTCTCCTTTTTTCACTATATCTCCGCTATATCCATTTTCTCCTTAATTTCTCTATTTCCCCGCTATACCCATTTTCTCCTTTATTTCACTATTTCTCCGCTATACCCATTTTCTCTTTATTTCACTATTTCTCCGCTATACCCATTTTCTCCTTTTTTTCTCTATTTCCCCGATATACCATTTTCTCCTATATTTCACTATTTCTCCGCTAAACCCATTTTCTCCTTTTTTCACTATTCTCCGCTATACCCATTTTCTCCTTTTTTTCACTATTTCTCCGCTATACCCATTTTCTCCTTTATTTCACTATTTCTCCGCTATACCCATTTTCTCCTTTATTTTCACTTTTCTCCGCTATACCCATTTTCTCCTTTATTTCTCTTTTCCCGCTATACCCATTTTCTCCTTTTTCCTATTTCTCCGCTATACCCATTTTCTCCTTTATTTTCACTATTTCTCCGCTATACCCATTTTCTCCTTTTTTTACTATTTCCTCCGCTTAACCCATTTTCTCCTTTATTTCACTATTTTCTCGCTATACCCATTTTCTCCTTTTTTTCACTATTTCTCCGCTATACCCATTTTCTCCTTTATTTCACTATTTCTCGCTATACCATTTTCTCCTTTTTTCACTATTTCTCCGCTATACCCATTTTCTCCTTAATTTCACTATTCTCCCGCTATACCCATTTTCTCCTTTTTTTCCTATTTCTCCGCTATACCCATTTTCTCCTTTATTTCACTATTTCTCCGCTATACCCATTTTCTCCTTTATTTCACTATTTCCCGCTATACCCATTTTCTCCTTATTTTCTCTATTTCCCGCTATACCCATTTTCTCCTTTTTTTCTCTATTTCCCCGCTATACCCATTTTCTCCTTTTTTTCTCTATTTTCCCCGCTATAACCCATTTTCTCCTTTTTTTCTCTATTTTCCCCGCTATACCCATTTTCTCCTTTATTTTTTATTCCCGCTATACCCATTTTCTCCTTTTTTTCACTATTTCTCCGCTATACCCATTTTCTCCTTTTTTTCACTATTTCTCCGCTATACCCATTTTCTCCTTTTTTTCACTATTTCTCCGCTATACCATTTTCTCCTTTATTTCACTATTTCTCCGCTATACCCATTTTCTCCTTTTTTCACTATTTCTCCGCTATACCCAT
Source organism: Bactericera cockerelli (assembly GCA_024516035.1). Taxonomy (NCBI): domain Eukaryota; kingdom Metazoa; phylum Arthropoda; class Insecta; order Hemiptera; family Triozidae; genus Bactericera; species Bactericera cockerelli. Next base: position 41,089,452 of record CM044960.1, on the reverse strand, counting down.
TTTCTCCTTTTTATTTCATCTATTTCCCGCTATACCCATTTTCTACTTTATTATTTACTAAAATATTTGAAAATCTCAATTTTGTGATATATGTACATTACCCTAATTAAAAACTCAATTTAATCTCCTTTATATCAATAATTACCTAAATACACAAAAAACCACACGTCAGAGTCAAAAACCTATAAAAGAGGTAATATCTGAGTCGGAATTTGAGGAGGAGGAGGAAGAAGAAGAAGATGATGATAAATTGGAAAAGAAAATCGAAAAGGTAATGAAAAAAGTCATGCACAGTTTCAAATTGTCATTTAAGAAAGAATTCAAGGAAGATATGAGAGAATTTGAAAAGAGCTTAAATTACAACTCGACAAAACTAGATGAAGTATTAGAAGAGATGAGAACAATAAAAGACAGACAGAAGAATTTGGAAAAAGAAAATGAAACATTAAAATATCAATTAAAAACTGTGTCACAAGTAGTAGAAGATCTAGAACAATATACTAGAAATCGTAATATACAAATTGATGGCATTACTCCAGATGACGATGAAAATCCCAGAGAAATGATGATAACCATTGGGAAAAAAATAGAGGTAGATATTGAAGACAAAGCAATCGATGCTATACATAGAATCCCCTCTCAAAACGAGAAAAACTCGCCCATTATTGTACAATTCACCACAAGACAAATCAGAGAAAAAATAATGACCAATATTAAAAATACCAAAATAACCACCAAAGATTTAGGTAGAAAGGGAGAAGAAAGAACAGTTTTTGTGAATGAACATTTGACCAAAAATAAGAAACAATTAATGTTTGAGGCCAGAAAGCTCAAAAAAACCAACGAATACATGTTTCTGTGGTCAAAAAATGGAAAAATTTTCATACGAAAAGGAGAAAGGACCCCTGTCATTGAGTTGAAAAACTTCGATGATCTAGGAAGAATAAAATAAATATTCTACTTTACATTACCAATTTTAAAAAAAGTAATTTTAATATCTAATCAAGAAATATGACAAGTACAATTTTAGACAATATTAAAGAAAATGTTGAAACAAAGGAATATGAAGATGTTGAAGAATGGTTCCTAAAAGAAATAAATAAATACAATAAAAACGATATAATAATTATACATATTAATGTTAGAAGTATAAACAATGAAAAATGGAGTTTACTACAAGTTTACTTGAGAAACTGCAGAAAAATTTATATTCTGATATTGACTGAAATATCGATTAAAGAAGATCAAATGAAATTTTTCGAAATGAATAATTTTAATTTATATTCATATCACAGAACTACAAAAAAGGGTGGAGGAATAGCTGTATACATAGAAAATAGTATAATATCATCCCGTGTTACAAATGTACAATTTAAAAATGCAGAAAATATAGAAATTGAGTTGGATAAAAAGAACATAATTATAAATGCAATTTACAGACCTCCAAAAACAAATATCAAAGGATTCATTAATGAATTGAAAAAATGGTCTCTGCACAAAGATGTTAAAACTAAGGAAATATTAATCATTGGTGATATCAATATTAATACTCTGGAAGAAACATTAAACAAACAACAATATATTGAAATGTTATCAAATATGGGTATTATTCATACAGTACAAAAAGTGACCAGAGAAGAAGTATTAATTGGAAGAATAGTCAAATCATGTATAGATCATATAAATGTACGTACCAAACGAAAATTTACTGCAGGAATAATAAAAGAAAAAGTTTCTGACCATTACTTTACTTTTTTGAAAATTAATAAATATAAAGAAAAAGAAGATAAACAAATTATTAAAATAAAAATAATGGACGAAGAAAAGATAAAAACTTTAATAGAAGAACATGATTGGACCAGTCTGATACAAAATCACAAATGTGCAGACACTATATACAATGAATTTGTAAATATTTTTAATGAAATTTATAGAAAAGCAAAAAAAGAAATTCAAATACCCAAAAAATATGAAGGAAATACATGGATTAATCAAGACATTAGAAATGAGATAAAAAAGAAAAAACATCTGTGGAAAATGGTTAAAAACAATCCTGGTAATGAATATTTTATGAAACAATACAAAGACATACGAAATAAATTAAACAACAAAATTAATCAAGCAAAGAAAAAAGAAAACATCATGAAATTTAATCAATGTAGGGGTGATATGAAAGAAACATGGAACACAATTAACAAAATAACGAATAAAAAAAGAAATAATCCATCAGAAATTATCGACAAAAATTTCAAAAAAAGTGGATTAACAATTGAAAACATAGCCAACAATTTCAACCATTGTTTTAAAGATGAAATTTTAAACCTCAAAAGCAACAAAGAAAAGTTGATGAAAAAAATAGATGTAGGTACCGAAATAAATGAAAATCGTGAGCCTTTTGAAATTAAAGAAATGATTTTCTTTGATTTATCAAGAATAATTAAAGACATAAATGAAAATAAAGCTGGTGGAAATGATCAAATAAGACCAAAGGATATTAAAAATAATTTTACGTGTTTACAAGAAGTATTATTAACACTAATGAACAGAATCATTTCAGAAGGAAAGATACCTGCAGGAATGAAAATGTCCAGAATTTCACCAATTTATAAAAAAGATAAGAAAGATAAATATTCTAACTATCGACCAATAGCAATTTTACCTTGTTTAGAAAAGATCCTAGAAAAATATATAAACCAACAATTAAATGAATATCTAGAAATCAATAAAATAATCAATGACAATCAATTTGGATTTAGAAAAAACAGAAATACAACACTTGCTCTTAATAAATATTCTGAAGATATTAATAATGCATTAAATGATAAAAAATACTGCTTAACACTAGGATTAGATTTGAAGAGAGCATATGAAACAATTGATCATGGTGAAATGATAAAAACATTGGAAGAAATTGGCTTAGAAAGAAAAACAAAAAATATATTTGAAAATTATTTCAAAGATAGAAAACAAAAAGTTAAAATAGGGAATGTTGAAAGTCAAGAAACACTTATTACATGTGGATTAATAACCGGAGCAATTCTATCCCCAACATTTTTTAATATTTATGTAAATAATATCCATAAAATTGGTATAAAATCAAAAATAATCCAATATGCTGATGATACCTTACTTTACTATACACACGATAATATACATGAATTATACAAAATAATTCAAAATGATCTAAATAAAATTATCATATGGCTACATCAAAAAGAAATATTTTTAAATAAAAACAAAAAATATCAATTTTAGCAATCAATCCCATGATCAGAAGATTCAGAATACTCCCAAGAATTAATCTTATAATGCATGAAAATAAATGCATTGATTCAAATTTCAATAACTGTTCGTGTATGAAAATTAAGAACGAAAAATCAATGAAATATCTTGGAATTCATTTTGATGCAGATATGAAGTGGAAATCCCAAACAAATTATATTAAAAACAAATTAAATATGATATCCTATAAAATGCATTTCATTAAAAAAATAATACCGTTAAATATAAAATGTATGATATACAAAGCAGTATGTGAACAAGTTCTAAGATATGGTATTGGTACTTATGGTTTTACCACAGAAGAAAATTGGAAACCTGTAAAATCAGCACATAAGAAAATATTAAAAGCAACACTTTATCCATACACTAACAAAACACAACGAAATGAAAAAATGAAAAATTACAGCATACTAAATATTCAAAACCTACACAAATATACATTACTGACACAACATCATTATGAAGATCAATACAGAGAAATACATGAAACAGCATACAATACACGACACACAATTTACAAGACACCAAGCATTAAAAACAACTACGGAAAATCAACCATAGCATATCAAGTAACAACAATTTTAAACAACTTACCAAACGAGATGAAACAAATAGAAGATGAGAACAAAATGAAAAGAGAAATAAAAAAGTATTTATTGAACAACAACGAAATTTAAGATCAAAATGATAATCAAAAAGTAAACAAGAAAATGAACATCGAAGCTCCCGAAAAGTACAAATGTACTTAGCGGAACTTTTAAGAATGATGATTATTGAAAACCAAATAAATTTATTATTATTATTTATTATTATTATTATCCTTTTTTTCTCTATTTCCCCGCTATACCCATTTTCTCCTTTTTTCTCTTTTTCCCCGCTATACCCATTTTCTCCTTTTTTTTCTCTATTTCCCCGCTATACCCATTTTCTCCTTTATTTCACTTTTTCTCCGCTATACCCTTTTTCTCCTTTTTTTTATCTATTTCCCCGCTATACCCATTTTCTCCTTTTTTTCACTATTTCTCCGCTATACCCATTTTCTCCTTTATTTCACTATTTCTCCGCTATACCAATTTTCTCCTTTTTTTCACTATTTCTCCGCTATACCCATTTTCTCCTTAATTTCACTATTTCTCCGCTATACCCATTTTCTCCTTTTTTTCTCTATTTCCCCGCTATACCCATTTTCTACTTTATTTCACTATTTCTCCGCTATACCCATTTTCTCCTTTATTTCACTATTTCACCGCTATACCCATTTTCTCCTTAATTTCACTATTTCTCCGCTATACCCATTTTCTTCTTTTTTTCTTTATTTCCCCGCTGTACCCATTTTCTCCTTTATTTCACTATTTCTCGCATACCTTCTCCTTATTCAATTTCTCCACTATACCCATTTTCTCCTTTATTTCACTTTTTCTCCCTATACCCTTTTTCTCCTTTATTTCACTTTTTCTCCGCTATACCCATTTTTCTCCTTTTTTTCACTATTTCTCCGCTATACCCATTTTCTCCTTTTTTTCACTATTTCTCCGCTATACCCATTTTCTCCTTTTTTTCACTATTTCTCCGCTATACCTTTTCTCCTTTTTTCACTATTTCTCCGCTATACCCGATTTTCTCCTTTTTTCTCTATTTCCCGCTATACCCATTTTCTCCTTTTTTTCCTATTTCCCGCTATACCCATTTTCTCCTTTATTTCACTATTTCCCGCTATACCCATTCTTATTCCTCACTTACATTTCACTATTTTCACTATTACTCCCTATTTTTCTTCTTTTTTTGTTATTAGGTTCATATTAGAAATCCAAAGTAATGTTAGGTATAATGTTAGGTATATCCAAAGTAATGCGGCTAGTGTGCTGGGCACACTTCCAGTTTGTTCTACTATGGAAGATGTGTACTACTGTTAATAAAACTTTACCTAGTGGGAGTTGGTTGTCCATGTTAGGTATATGTAATTTTATATAAAACTAGGATTTTATATAAAATTTAAGCAATCGTAATCAAGCCTACGAGTTAGGCAAAACTTAAGTCGGTGAGTGAAAATTTAAAGAATCCTAGTTTAATATAAAATTACATATACCTAACTGACTTAAGTAAGGCCTTTGATTCAGTAGATTCTGAAAATGTCGAGAAAAATGCATGGGGGATGCAAGTCAACGTGGAGAAAACTGAACAATGTGGGATGGGGTAACACCAAGTCACTTAATTCTATTACAATTGTTCTTGTTAATCTAAATAATTTCTTTGTTTCTGTTGTTCCCTCTCCCATAGGGATGCCGATATCGAATCACAATATCGATATTTTTTATATCGATATTATCGGAAGCAAAGTATCGATATCCGATAATTATCGAAACAAAAATATCGATATTCCGATATATCGAACTTCGATATTTTTATTTACATATTTCATAATTTCATTAGAACAGATGGGGATATAAGTTTAGTTTAGGTGTAGGTGTCACGCTATTAACTCTATTAAGGCAGTGTCTTAGTCTTAAGTGCATTGTGTTAATGCAATTACCTATAAATCATACATTACAATATTTCAGAAAATCAATACGAACTATACAAAGCAACTTAAGACACGTGTTTTGTTCTTATTGGAACTCATCAGTATGTACAGTATTAAATGATTTTAACTTACAAAACAAGCTTATTTATCCATTTAGTGTGGGTATTCGATAACGATATTTTTTTCCGATATTATCGGAACCTCAGTATCGATACCAAATATCGATAATATCGGATCCAAAATATCGATATAATATCGACATCCCTACTCTCCCAATGACACAGTTAAGTCCAGAGTTTTGACAGAGTTGGATTCACAATTGGACTTTTCTTGACTTAAGTAAGGCCTTTGATTCAGTAGATTTTGACGTCCTTCTGATAATGTTGAGGAAAATGCATTTCTCTGAATACGCTCTATCTTGGATCGAATCCTACTTACGTGGCAGAAAAAACAACGTGTTTTCTGTAATGATAAGGCTTCAGCGTGGAAGTCCATTACGTCTGGAGTACCCCAGGGGTCGGTGGCTGGACATTTATGCCGATGACGTTCCGGCCTATATTCATTGTTTTCCAAAGGACCTGAACGAAGCAATTCGGTTACTAAATGAAGACCTTCTTAGATATTCTGAGTGGGCAAAAAGCTTGTTTTTAACTCCCAATGCCTCAAAAACACAAGCTCTTATCATTGGAACAAACCAGCTTGTCTCCTATTTCGCTCTACCTCAGCTGTCCCAAGTAATCTTAGATGGGCAACAAATATCTTTCACGCAATGTGCTAAGAATCTAGGGATGAAAATTGACAAGACATTGTCCTGGAGAACCCTGCCATTTTAAAAAAGCCAAAAAAAAAAGGTGCGGAGCGACTCCGCGCTTTTAGGAACAGGGCCCACTCTTGTCTCATTGATTGAAAACAGTTCCGTGTGTCATTTAATTTCTTGTTTATTTTGGCTACATGGACTTATTGATGTGCCCTGATTGCTTGAATTTTGCCCATCAGTCCCTGTGAGCCCACCATCATACTCCTCTACCATCTCGCTGTCTTGAGCCAAAATGTTTTGATTTCTGTTGAAATTATGACAGTGCCTGATTATATATTATGCTTCTATTTATGCAATCCGCCCAGCACATTCTATTGGAAACTGAAGTTTTATAACTAGCGTTGCACGAATTATAATAAACACGGGGTTTACATGTAATCAATTTTCAACGTTGGCTGTTGAGATATTTTTTCTAGCTATCCAGAATACTCGTATATCCAAATACAGCCCATTTTTCAGTTTTTGGCTGAATCTCACTCGGCAATTTTGAATTTTCATGGAGAGGATGGAGCATCAATTTTTTTTTTTTTTTTTTTAAGTGGGGTTTAACGTCGCTTTCAACTGCCATGGTCATATCACGACGGGGGTTTTACCCTCCATTCGCAGGAAACTCACAAACCTGCTACTCACATTGACCTCACCCAGCCTGAGTGGGGCCGGGAAAAGCCAGCGTCACGAGAATTAGAATTTGAATGGTCACCCATCCAAGTCTTAACCTCGCTGGATGTCGCTTAACTTCGGTGTTCTGAAGGGAACCGGTGTATTCAACATGCCATCGACGCTGGCGCATCAACTTTTGACTGATAACAGTGATAGTGGGAGCACTTATCAGTGATCAGTGATGAGAGAAAGAGAGGTGTCTCTCTTCTATTCTGCCTATCACTGGCGTGACACGCGTAATGCGGCTGATCTTTAGTATTATTACTATTTTGTTATCCATGAATAAATAGGTATAATAGAATTTCAATTAATGTGATAGGTAATTACTATATCGGATCTTAACTGTGGGCCTCGTTCCGAAATCCAGTGAGCCATTGCCGATTGCACGTCAAATACATCAGTAAGTTCTTCTTGTTGTAACCGAAGCAACATCCAAAGAAAAGAAACCTATAGGTATTAGGTATACTTCATAGTCACTAACACACTGATTATAGTAAACTTAATTAGGTTAGGCTTAAACTTAATTAGCCATATTATGAGTGTTACTTAATTATGGTTGTTAGTTGAGTTCATTAATATACATCCCAATTTGCGGTTATATATAACTTGTGACATACACAGCATACACTCGTCTCGCTAATATGTAGTGCTTTATGGAAGAACCCTAAAAATAAATTTCAGCTTCAGTTTTATGATAATTTTATACTCTCCATCGTGATTACAACCTCCTTGTAAGCTTCAGTTTTATAACTCTCTCTTCGTAAATACAACCTACTTGTTGTTTTCACATGTATCGGCAACGTCGCAAAAGTTTTTTTTAATTTTTTATCAAAACAACCAGTGAACCAGCAACGGGAAATGACGGAATTTTAGAATTCAGTCCAGTCCAGCAAGGCAGTTTGTGTGAGTTGTCAGAGGTTAATTTCCGCGATAATAATTAATTTTAATACCAATTTGATATAATGTATTCAAGAAGAATAGTTATTATTGGAAGCTAAAAATATTGTTATTCATCAGCAATTTCATACCTTTTAATATCACTGGTGTATTTTTAAAATTGTAACAACCCATTTTAGTTTTTTCAAATTCTCTTAAAAAATTTCCAGGACAAATGCGAAAACCAAAGAAAATTTTATTGTGAATACTCAATTGGTGTTTTTGTAAATATCTACTTGTCTGTAAAATATTTCTCTAACTATTCCATTATCTATTTCTATAAAGTGACATTTCTGTGTTTTAACGAAATTTTATTATTTCTCGGTCACATTTACTTTATAAGAATTAATTCTGTGAAGTTTAAGGAAAACCCAGGTATTCTAGTGCAAGCTGTTTTACTGTAAATAAAATAGGTTATCTTTGGATATCTGAAGCAGAAGTTATGATTTTCAAGAGGAACCTTGAATATTAATGGAGAAATGTGCACAGTTAAAATTGGAACCACAAATTTCCTTCACTACAATAAAAGGTAAAAGATTAATGAATTTTTCTGCAAATTTGTCACATTATCTCCTCTAGGGGACTAAGGTTGGTTAAGTGACATGTATGATGTTTTATGTATAAATATTTCAATATATTTTATTACAGTTTTTTTTTTCAATTTGGGTTTATTGTCACATTCAACTGCATGGTCATATCACGATGGGGGTGTTACCCTTCATTTGCAGGAAACTCACAAAGCTGCTATCCACATTAACCTTACCCAGCAAGGTTTAAGCTGGAATGCCAGCATCATGAAGTAGTCTTCTCCTCACTGTAAGTTGCTTAACTTTGGTGATCCTACAAGAACAAGTGTATTCAACGTGCCATCAACATTAAATTTACTATTACAGTTTAATTATACAAATGAATGGGTGAGTAGAAGAACCAGGAATGTCAAAAATCGACTTTTCAGGAAAGCAAAAATAAGATTTGTCTTATTTTTGCTTTCCTGATGCTAATAAAATTAAATTTTACATTCTATGTTATCCGATAAGATTCTCACAACTAGGTACTAATACCGCTAGCAAAAGTGATCAGTGATTTTGTCACATTCCTTGATTTACATCAGATTTTTTTTCACTTCTTCCACTTTAAAATCGAAAAAAATTATACTTTTAAGGGGTATTTCTCCTTCATATTCACAGAGATGATAGAAAAGAGTACATTCTTTCTTATTCTACAAACAAAAAAAATCGATTTTTTGACATTCCTGGTTCTTCTACTCACCCATTCAAATATTGTTACCTATAGAAGAGTTGTCGGTTCTTGCTTGCTTGATAATATGGTTCTACTTTACTTTCTAAAATCAATATTTTTCATGATTCAATTTAGGTAGATTAAGTAAAAAAAAATGTATATTTTTTCAAGTAGAGATTGCCTACACGTACACCTCATCACCAAAATCTATCATTTTAATATTGTGTCAAGTAATTTTTGACAGGTAGGTAAATATGCCTCGGAAGAAAAACCTATCTCTAGAGGTGGTCATTATTGGGAAGTATGACTGTAATTTCACTAAGAAATATATCTTCTTTTGCATTAAAACACTTAGCACCCTTCCATAAAACAGCAGAAACCTAAAAATTGTACTAGTTATTTGCATATTTAATTTAAAATTTTAAGCTGAAACAAAATTTTAATTAAAAAAAAAATCTAATCAAAATGGCACATTTGGAACATTAAAGAACTGGTCAGATGAAAAATAGAAGGGGGTTTTAAAAATTAAAGTAGCTCATTTTTAACACATATTTATGTTTAGGATTTGTGTGTATGGTGAATTTGGCAGATGCCAAGGAAGGGTACTGTGGTTTTGGGGGGCCCCCACACTTTGGGCAGCTACCACATATTAAGTGTTTTTGAATGACCTTTAACTAAGTTTTCCTGGATTTTAATACCTAATTATTGTTTTAAGAATGAAATGAGTCATTTGAGCCTTAATACGTCATACCTAATAAATAAAATCACATCCAGTCAAGCAAAATATTAAAAGAAAAAGCAGGGAGCCCCTTAAAATCAACCACATAAGTAAATAAGTAGTTATAAATATAATATATAATAACTTTTTTTTAAGATTAATATGTATTGACAAAATGCTTGATTATTGCCTTAGGTAATGTCTGCCATTAAACCTATAAAGGGTCTTTTGAGTGCTCAGTGATTGGCTTTCTTGGCATCTTAACTTATGATCTTCATAGTAGTCACCTTTGGCACTTTTGGTTGGTTTTGCTATAAAAATGGTTTTGAATACTATTATGGATCGGTGTTCAGGACACTTGGCTTCAATTTCAAGGTTTTAAAAATAGTATTTTAGAATAACCTCAGTACAATTTTGGGGCCCCATGCCTTGAAATGTCAAGGGCCCTCCGTAGCCTTAATCCTGCACTGTTTGTACACTAGGCTATGCATATGTATAAAAGAAGTTTTTTTTATCTTTCTACCAGAATCGCTATTTTTAGAACAAACTGTTACATATTGGTCATTTTAACAGGGTGTCTACTGGTCAGGGAAAACCTGGAATTGTCAGGGAATTTTTCGAGACCAAAAACGTCAGGGAAAAGTCAGGGAATTTTGTGAAAAAACACCATAAGTCAGGGAATTTTGTGAAAAAACACCAAAAGTCAGGGAATTTTTTCAAGATCCAATTTTGTAATGAAATGATTAATAAAAAAAAAATTGCCTGCGGCGCCACTGTAATCCAGGCAGTGTGATATTGCTTCTTTGGTAATAAACACAAAACACTCTTTCCCACTTTTGAATAAGATTAACAAAATTTTATCAGGTTTTTTCAGGGTTTTCCCTTTCTGAATAAGGATCTACTTTTTAATTTCCTTATCCTATTGTGAGAAAAATATTTCATGTAATTTTATACCCATATATTGTAGTACAAATGGCTTAAAAAAAGGCTTATCTACGAATTACCGGAATTATTGTCTTTTTTTAATTTAGCCTAAGCAAACAAAACCACACTTAGGACAATGGACATGTACTATTGTGGAGTAATAAAACTCCAATCATATATTATTTTTCCAGCGTAGGGATCTGGCAACCACACCACAAAAATGTTTGGTTGGGTGGCGGTGGGCTTGCAAAAATAAAATAAAAATAGAGGGCTGATTGAGGTCTTATATAATATACATATAATGTCTCCTTAAAAAAGTAGACTGGAAAAACTGGAAAAATGGTCTGGAAAACCTGGAAAAGTCAGGGAATTTTACTTTGACCATTTAGTAGACACCCTGTTTAATCATGTTTTGAAACACCTGTGAAAAATGTTTTTTAAGCTGTTTTAAATGAAAATATCCTTGTTTTTTGGAAATATTTATGTTTAAAAAAATTCGAGTAGCCTCCTGAATCTTTTTTCATTATTATTTCATGTTTTTTTTTATGCCAACCCAGCTGGCTTGGATATCTTGGATAGCTTAGGTGACAGGCGCAAACAGGAGTCAACTTACAAGCAAAAAATCATGGGAATCAACTAGAGGAGGGAGCTTTTATCCATAAAATGAAAAAAAAACTTGTGATCTCATGCACAAGCAAACATGTTGTATTCACCTACTGGACTAATTGCAATCAACCCAAATATGATTATTAATATTTTTCAATTATCATATATAAACTTGTTGCAATTGTTTGATTTTTTAATGATTTCACTTGAATACATTTCTGAGAAGGCTAGGAGATCTGATCTTATTGGTTGTCCGACTTTCTACATGTTTAATCCTTTAGTGTCACCTAGGGTGTACCACAAGGAGGCAAAACAATGTGATTGAGAGAAGAACCAAGTTACTATAATTTATGTTTGTTGACAGCATTTTACATTTATGTATGTGTTTAGCAGAAACAGAAAATATATGTGGGTTTGAACTAGTTAATTGAAGTGGTATGTAAGCTAACACCACAACTTCCTAATCATCAATAATAATAATTATGGAAAAAATAGATCTAAAGAAACATCATGTTGGCATCACCAGAAGACTAGAATAAATACACACATCTAACATTTCAATAAACAATATTCCAATAGTATAGGATGGTGCCTGGTTGTTTTGTGCATTCTTATCTCGGAGCTCAGATCTTGCTTGCGTTAGGAGCAGGCATATAGGAGGCACCTTGAACTTTTGAAGCATGCTACAATTCAGTGGAAGGTATAATGCAATGAGTCATGAATTCACTACAGGGTGTGCAAAGAATCAACTCTGAAAGTCAGATACAATTGTTAATGATTGTAATCGATTTTCCATCACATATTGTTATATTTTGATTTTACTTCCGAGAAATTTCTAATATTAGAAATCGGAAATATAGTGTTCGTTTTTGTAAGAAAAATATTTTTTGGCTCCGATTTCAATTTTTTTCATATTTCTGGACATTTCATAACCTCCCGAGCAACTTTGGTTTTGTGTCGGTCTGTTAAAAATATTCCTTGTAGGTAACGCGCAAATCTCGGAAACTACTTAACGGATTTTGATGAAATTTTGCACACATATAGAAGATGTTCTGTAGATGGTCCCATTTTAAATTCATCAAATTCGTACTAGCGGTTCTGGGTGAAAGAGACGAAGCGCCTGACCACTAACTTTTTACTTAACCGCTTATATCTCATGAACGGTACACCCGATTTTGATGAAATATTGTATGTATATGCATATTATTAATATATATAGGCTATTTATATTTATTTTTTATTAATTATAATTTAACTCTGATATTTAAGAAAATTCAAAATTTTGGACAAAAAGGTCAAAAAATAAGGTCCACGACTTGCCGATACAGAATTTTTTGTGGAATCTAAATGTAGGAAAAATAGTATTCTACAATATAAAACAAGTTTGAAGAAAACCGGTTAAGCCGTTTTGGAGATACAAGTTATTTGGTGTAAAATCTCAAAATTGGCACGTGAATACAATGTGAAACAGTCACGAGGAAGTATTGTGTCCATATTTTTTTTTTATTATTACACATTCACCTGTCTCCTAAAGTTCTCAATCGATACAGATTCTCCAAGAAAATGTGAATCGGCATATTGGCAATCTGTAAAGACCTTATATTTGCAGTTTTTGGCACATTTTTTTGGATTTTTCTTAATCATAATTTATACAATAAAAAATACAAATATGTACTATGTAAAAAGTGAACGCAATACACTCTCATACAATTTAAAATAAAATCGAGTGGTACGGTTTACAAGTTATAAGCTTATGAAATTGAAATGGGATGAAATTGAAATCGGCATGTGTACGTCTTCTATATGTGTACAAAATTTTGGTTAAATCCTTTTTGCAGTTTCTTAGACTTGCGCGTTCACATGAATGCAAATAAATGACCGATCAACCGAGAGACAAACCAAACTTGCTCAGGAGGTTATGAAACGTATATTAAAGAAAATTGAAATCTGAGCAAAAAAAATTTACTTCGATATTCATTATTAGATAATTTCGAAAGTAAAAAATACAGTAGTTAAATATATACAGGGTGAGCATAAAGTCTCACCCCACCCCCCGTATCTCGAGAATGGCTGAAAATACAAGAAAACGCAAAAATCCGTATTCCTTAATTTTTAGGGGGATTCATTTTCAGCCAAAAAAAATTTGCCTACACGGCCCCAGTCAGGCTGGGCATGGACCAATTTTAAAATCTTAAATAGAATGGTATGTCTTGTGGCATATTGTTTTAAAGGTCTTATAGAGAGAAGTTCATTACAACAAATTTCAGTGAGCTACAGCTTACCGTTCTTGAGATACAGGGTCGGACGTCCTGCGTAATATCCATATATTTTGACCTATAACTCGTTGACCGTAAATTCCAGAAAAATGAAATTTGTTGATAATAACTCCTTATCGCAAGAACTTTCGAACAAGTTAAAACTGGATTTGTTTTTTCGTTAAAATTTTTCGGACTTTTCGTCCGGGTGGCTGACGAAATCGACCAGAAACTAATATCAACAGAGTATGTTGAGTTATAATTTTTTTGAAAGTGCTTGTCATAAGGAGTTATTATCAACAAATTTCATTTTTCTATTATGAACATGTATCACAACTTATAGTTGTAGCTTTATTTATTTATAATCATATACAGATATAAACAGATATAATATGTATAGACAGATATATGTATAAAAGTAATTAAATAATAGAAATTAAATCAAATAATATATTCTCTCAATTCTCTCTCTTTTTTTTTTTTTTTTTTTTTTTTTCTCTCAGTCTACCTTGCACCTACTTCAGTTCTCAATGTTATAAACAGATGTACAGAGCATATACAGATATAAACAGATATATGTATAAACAGATTTATGTATAAAAGTAATTAATCTATATCTATAAAAGAAAGCTGTCTGTGTGTATGTATGTATGTATGTATGTATGTATGTTCTTTATACAAATCCACACCGTTTGACCGAGAAACCTGAAATTTTGAACAAAGGTCCGCTTGGATCAGGGAATTCTTCTAGGCTAGGTTATATCTCCCTAAGGTTAAGCTACAATGAGTAAGGAAAAAAAATGGATGGGTGACGCAAAAAAAATTCACGTTTTTTGACATAAATGACATTTTTTCTCGAAATTTGTCGCGACGACCTATCAACTCAAAGCGAGAAAGTTTTAGGCAAGGGTTTGAGCTTTCAATTGACATATCGACCGCAAATTTTTGATGAGCCGTTCTTGAGCTACGCCGGGTAAGGTAAGAAAATGGATGGGTAACATGTAAAATATTCACGTTTTTTGACCTAAATGATATTTTTTCTCGAAATTTGAAGTGACGACCTATCAACTCAAAGCGAGAAAGTTTTAGGCAAGGGTTTAGGCTTTCATTTGACATATTGATCGCGAAATTCTGATGAGCCATTCTTGAGCTACGCCGGGGAAGAACAGAAAATAGATGGGCGACAAAAAATATTCAGGTTTTTTTTCAAACCTAAATGACATTTTGTGTGTGTGTGAGTGTGTGAGTGTGTGTGTGTGTGTGTGGTGTGTGTGTGTGTGTGTGTGTTGTGTGTGTGTGGTGTGGTGTGGTGTGTGTGTGTTGTGTGTGGTGTGTGTGTGTGTGGTGTGTGTGTGTGTGTGTGGGTGTGTGTGTGGTGTGTGTTGTGTGTGTGTGGTGTGTGTGTGTTGTGTGTGTGGTGTGTGTGCATGTGTGTTGTGTGGTGTGGTGTGGTGTGGTGTGGTGTGTGTGTGTGTGTGTGTGTGTGTGTGTGTGTGTGTGTGTTGTGTGTGTGGTGTGTGTGTGTGTGTGTGGTGTGTGTGTGTGTGTGTGGTGTGTGTGTGTGTGTGTGTGTGTGTGTGGTTGTGTTTTGTGTGTGTGTGGTGTGTGTGTGTGTGTGTGTGTGTGTGTGTGTGGTGTGGTGTGTGGTGTGTGTGTGGTGTGTGTGTGTGTGGTGTGGTGTGTGTGTGTGTGTGTGTGTGTGTGTGTGTGGTGTGGTGTGTGGTGTGGTGTGTGTGTGGTGTGTGTGTGTGTGGTGTGTGTGTGTGGTGTGTGTGGTGGTGTGGGTGGTGGGTGTGTGTGGGTGTGTGTGGTGTGGTGGTGTGTGTGTGTGTGTGTGTGTGTGTGTGTGTGGGTGTGATGTGTGTGGGTGTGTGGTGTGATGTGTGTGCGTTGTGTGTGTTTGATGGGCTGGCGAAGCGGCGGGTGTAACCCGCTAGTTTTTCTATAATTTACAGTTAACGAGTTATAGGTCAAAATAGATGGATATTACGTAGGGCGTCCGACCCTGTATCTCGAGAACGGTAAGTTGTAGCTCACTGAAAATATTGTACTTATAATTATACAGGGTGGACCAAAAAAACGTTTACACCCGTTAATGGTAGATTACTGACGACATTTCTAGGACGGATCTGTAATCCGTTTTTTCGGATTCGCCTTTATAACTGTACAAAGTGATTTTTTGCAACTTTCTGAAAAAGTCCGACTTTGGCTTATTCTTCAGGTCAGAACTTTTTTCCTGTTTAAGATGAGTTGATTCTGAACATTTCTGCAGAAAGCCAACAAAATTTCGATGTTTTTAGCTACACTACTTTGTTTTTTACGGTTTGGTTTGGCATCTTTTTTGACACCTGAATAGAAAAAAAATTCTCATGTGAATTTTTTACACTTTGAAACACTCAAGATTTGCCCGAGCAAATTTTGGCACAGACATGGGCAAGTTTGATAAAAGTTGGCGGCCAACCCAAGGATGCTAAAAAATAATTTTCCGATTTTTTATCACGTGATCTTCTGGGTAAACAAACCAGGTAAGTCTCAAAAAATGATGTTCAAAATCTTAAAAGTGTTGACCGTGTAGGGTCGTCTTGTACTCAAAGAGTAATTAGCTATTTATGTCTGATAATTATTTTCCTTGGAATTAATTAAAGGCCAGTCAAATGAATGATTGTTTGTTTCTCGATGATAGTTTTCAAGCATATTTTTCTGCATTCTATGAAATATTATCTTTAAACTTCTTGAGTTCTTTTTAAGTACAAGTTACATTATTATAATTCGGATGCTGAAATGGCATATACGCATTTAGCATATGGAGTTGCCAACAGGAACAATTGGGATCACGTGAAAAACATAGTTTACGAAATCTGGTAGCAAGAATCCTGTTGGCATTCGATGACCTGACAGAAAAACCTGGAATCTTCCGCAACATTCGAGGGAACATGATGAAGAGGTTCAACCTTTGCATCCAGGAAGGTGGACGCCACTTCAAACAGTTCCTCTGAAGGAATTGAGAAGGGAGAGAGAGAGAGAGAGAGAGAGAGAGAGAGAGGAGAGAGAGAGAGAGAGAGAGGAGAGAGAGAGAGAGAAAGAGGCAGAGAGCGAAAGAGAGAGAGAGAGAGAAAGGCAAGAAGGTAGAGGGACAGAACTACGGTACTAAAGTCACCATTGGTTTCAAAAAATTGTGTGAGGGGAATCCTTATTGTGTACTATAGCTAAATAAAAAATGGCAACAGTCTTTTTTATTTTGTAGTCATGAATTTTTTGCTGGCTCTGGCGTTCGGACCGGGTGGACTAGCTTACCACTGAGCTAATCGTGCGCGTCTAATCGTTTCTCATTGAACATACTAACACAAAATGTTTTTTTAAATACCTTTTTGTTTATATCAAAATAGTATAAAACATAATAAAGACTGCAAAAGTTTATTAATTTTACAAAATATTATCTTGTTTTTTTCAAGACTTCTATTAAGAGTTGGCAATCGGTAAATATTTGTTATTTAATTAGTATTGTTTATGATAGAAGAACCTACCTATATATTTACCTGGATTTTATTTCATAAACTCTATTTTCGTTTGGGAAATTCGCTAGTTTTTTTTTCTCTCGTAGGGAAGCATAAGAAAAACCATCCTTACATTATCAAGGCAGTCTCTCAGGGGCTTACATGAATAATAATTATGTGTATTGTGATACCAATAGTATCTGATATAACTCAATTTACAGATGGTATTACCCCCAAAAAACCATAAGTTGTTGGTGTTACAACAGGTCAGATACAGGTATGAATAAAATATTCCATCAGATTTTTTTGATAATTAAAATAATATTGACCGCCGAGAATTGAACCTCGGTCATGCGACTAACACTCTTAGCATTACCACATCTAGCTAACACCACTGACAATCTAAATAGCACGAAAATTATCATTTGAATTTTCCTAAACTGGCTGATGAAGGCATGTGAGACCGCGGTATTCAAAAAAAGCAATGTAAACAATTTTTGTAAACAATGCAAGACGCCCTTACACAGTCTACAGCTAGAAAACTCTTAGAATTTTTGAAGAGTTTTTGGCAAACATCTAATAATTTTTCCCAGAAGATCACGTGATAAAAAATCGTAAAATTATTTTTTAGCATCCTCGGGGCGGCCGCCAACTTTTATCAAACTTGCCCATGTCTGTGCCAAAATTTGTTCGGACAAATGTCGAGTGTTTTATTTAGTAAAAAAGTTTTTTTGGGTGTTTTTTTTTCTGTTCAGGTGTAAAAAAATATGACAAACCAAATCGTAAAAAACAAAGTAGTGTAGCTAGAAACATCGAAATTTTGTTGGCTTTCTGCAGAATTGTTCAGAATCAACTCATCTTAAACAGGAAAAAAGTACTGACCTGAAGAATAAGCCAAAGTCGGACTTTTTCGGAAAGTTGCAAAAAATCACTTTGTGCAGTTACGAAGGCGAATCCGAAAAAACGGATTGCAGATCCGGCCTGGAAATGTCGTTAGTAATCTACCATTAACGGGTGTAAACGTTTTTTTGGTCCACCCTGTAGAAGAGGTATTGCAGATGGTCCCATTTCAATATCATAAACTTCGAACTAGCAACGGATCTTGGAGACACGAGGAAGTATTGTGTCCATAATTGGAAGTATATTTTTTTTTCTTCATTGGGTATAAATTTAAAAAAAAACAGCGGGTTTCACTGCGTGAGGCACAGGCATTACCGTAAAACCTGTCTGGACATGACTAGGAATTTTGCCTTTCTCAGTTTGTAGTTTTGTACCTCCGTTGTAAGAGATATTATGTTTCAAATTTCAAGTATCCCGGATTAGCCATCTTTTGAGATACCTAGTGAGTGAGACGTGAGTATAGTTATAATAATTACACTTATTTATACTGCCTAATTACTTGTTCTTATACGAGCAGTCTTGGTGCCGCTATTATATTATGTACTTTATGGGATTTGAAGTAACGGATCCCCACGCTATTTGGATTACCTTACTAGCGCCTAAACCACTATGATCACCAATCACAAGGTCGTGTTGGTTCTTACATTTCCCCTTTGAAAATCTAAGTTCTACAGGGGTGTTACAAAACGTCCAGATTGATTTCACTCTTAGTTAAGAAGAGTTTATATACAGTATGTTTCAGAAAAGGTGGCCACCCCCTCGTAACTTTTGAACGCGACGGAATTTTTCAATTCTGTAAAGTTCTAAGTATAGGAAGTGCCCTATGGCCCATCCTGTGGTCATATTTATTTTTGGCCCCGGTCGACCCTTCCGGCTTTTAGGCCATATTTTTTCATTTTGCTCGCGAATTTTAAATGGAATGCTATATTTTTTATTCCTGTTAATTAAAGTCCAAGTTAGGCTGAGTATAATGAGCTTTTAAAATTTTCAAAAACCATATCAGGGGCGGAGCTAGTAGGGTGCAATGTTCAAAACTGTTACACGCTGTATTTCAGCGTTAGATTTATATTTTAGTACTTTTTTTATTTTCATAGGTTCAAAATATTGTTTTACACCATATGAAATCAAAAAAATATTCTTGTTTGCATCTAATCAGGGTCATAATAAGGTTTTTGTAAAAGTACTTTTTTTCTCACGTCAATTTTTCCGTAAATTAATGGTGTTTCCGAAATTGGCATTTTTAAAGGTTAAAGTCTGCTGTGACATATGTTTTTTATGCTTGAAATCGAAAGAAAACTTAACGGAGAAGCGATTAAGATCATAAAAAAAGCCATTCAACCTGCTAGTTTTTTCACGACAGTGTCCGGTAAAGTGGGTGAATTTCGTATTGATTTTTTTGTTGAGGAAATCCAATTGGCATAGAAAATAAATAATAGGTACCTAATAAGGGAATAATACTTCAATAAACATATCTAAATGCGAAATTAAATGAAGATTATTTTTTTTTAAATCAGTGCCGGATATTTTTTTTTTTTTTTTTTTTTTTTTTTTTTTTTCTCTCTCTCTTTTTTTCACTTTTCAAAGTTCAAGTTGTATCAAAAATAATTATCGAATAATGCTGCTTCTAAAGTCGGCCGAGGGGTTCCCTCTTGAGACAATTTTAGTTGGTAAAATCTGTAGAAAACCCATTGTCAATCATTCTGGAGTCAGTCCGATGGCGCTTTGAATGCAACGATTCTTGTAGGATCACCGAAGTTAATCAACGTCCA
This sequence comes from Bactericera cockerelli, assembly GCA_024516035.1. Lineage (NCBI taxonomy): Eukaryota > Metazoa > Arthropoda > Insecta > Hemiptera > Triozidae > Bactericera > Bactericera cockerelli. Next base: position 41,069,331 of record CM044960.1, on the reverse strand, counting down.
GCGAGGTGATCTTCATTGAATTTCGCATTTAGTTATGTTTATTGAAGTATTATTCCCTTATTAGGTACCTATTATTTATTTTCTATGCGAATTGGGTTTCCTCAACAAAAAATTCAATACGAAATTCACCCACTTTACCGGACACTGTCGTGAAAAAACTAGCAGGTTGAATGGCTTTTTTTATGATCTTAATCGCTTCTCCGTTAAGTTTTCTTTCGATTTCAAGCATAAAAAACATATGTCACAGCAGACTTTAACCTCTAAAAATGCCAATTTCGGAAACACCATTAATTTACGGAAAAATTGACGTGCGAAAAAAAGTACTTTTACAAAAACCTTACTATGACCCTGATTAGATGTAAACAAGAATATTTTTTTGATTTCATATGGTGTAAAACAATATTTTGAACCTATGAAAATAAAAAAGTACTAAAATATCCATCTAACGCTGAAATACAGCGTGTAACAGTTTTGAACATTGCACCCTACTAGCTCCGCCCCTGATATGGTTTTTGAAAATTTTAAAAGCTCATTATACTCAGCCTAACTTGGACTTTAATTAACAGGAATAAAAAATATAGCATTCTATTTAAAATTCGCGAGAAAAATGAAAAAATATGGCCTAAAAGCCGGAAGGGCCAACCGGGGCCAAAAATAAATATGACCACAGGATGGGCCATAGGGCACTTCCTATACTTAGGACTTTATAGAATTGAAAAATTCCGTCGCGTTCAAAAGTTACGAGGGGGTGGCCACCTTTTCTGAAACATACTGTATTAGATATCTCAGATTTCACTGAGAAAGGGTTTGGTGTTAGTCTTGTTCTTAAAGGGAGAACCCTTATCAGCAGAAATTAGAAGGGTAGGGTTTAGGGAGTTCCCCTATCAAATATATCGCGGCAAGTATTGGTAATGGAGTACTTAACTAACCGTGGTCACGTCACCCCTTGCATAGAGGTTATTGACTGGAATTGAATTAGAATTGGCTTCACTTTATGAGCAACGAGTATCGGCTCCAGTGAGTTTTTATGTCTGTGTGGCTTCACTTGCAAAGAGTTTAGCTGCTTCTGTTCTTTCCGGATGAAAAGTTTGTCTGACCGGAAGGCTAGGCTGTAAATAAATTGAAAGTAAATTAATTTCCTTCCTAGTTTGTACAATGTTCTGTATCATAACATCCATAGAGATTCAGACTTACATTTGTCAAATATCTCCAGAAAAAGCCATTTGCGATACTCGAACTTGGATTTTGACTTCACCAGCGCATTGGCCCTCTCCCACCCTTAGTGCGCGAACACAACGGAGCCCTAGGGCCTAGGGTAGCGCCGCGACGGTACCACGTAAAAGCTGTAGCTACCAGGGTATAAGATCCGTTGTGGCCGCGCACTTCACTTAGCTTCGAAAGATCTCTTGTCTTCCGCTCGGTCAGTCAATAGGCACAGGAACCGACGAGCGGACGAAAAGTAGTAATGTGTCAGTTGTCGATCATGATGTTCTATTGATATGTTGAAAATATTGACCGAAACATAAGGAGTACCCTGTCACAGCCAACTACAAAAGCTCTCTTGCTTTCAGCTCTGACAGACAACAGAATATTCTGACTTCTGATCATCTAAAGTAGGTAGTAATGTGTCAGTTGTTGTCGATTGATTTGTTGAAAATATTGACCGAAACACAAGGAACTACTCACTAGCTTCACAGCCTACTACAAAAGCTCTCTTGTCTCCCGCTCTGAGAGACAACAGGACATTTTGACTTCTGACAGACTGAAATAGTAATGTGTCGGCTGTTAGAAAGTTGTCTGGGCATATGGACAGGCTAACCACATTCATAGGTACCGGATCTGGGATGTAGGTCCTTACTTTGTAGCGGACTGAACATAAATACCTTACTACAGACCTATTGGTTCTAACTTCTAACCCGTCATGTTTCTGCTCAATTCTTATTTTCTTTTTCTTTATGTTCAATTTCTGAGGGAACATACCGAATACTCGAACAGAACACATACCATCTACTAGTTAATCATACGTGTGGCTATCAGCAATACAAATCACTGCTAAATGGTGTACACGTCTGTGATGATAATGATAGTGTGGAGAGAGATGGAGGGCCGATGCAGCTTTGTTTTTCAGCACAACTTTCAAAATCCTTGTGCTCACCATGACGTGCTGATTCCGTACAGATCTAAAGGCGCGATTTCACTGGAGTGTTATCATTACTATACTTTTTTTACAAAGCTGAGTCAACAAAACATCAGAATAAATGATATATACCTACCTACCCATACCGACATTGCAACATAAGTGTCCTAATATTTACTTCCCAGTTAGGTGCTGGGTCAACACGAGCGCACCGGAAGATGTCCTTTACATTACAAACAAGTGTAACGAAATTTTGAATACATTTTTTTTTGTCGACTCTGGGGTGTGAACTCAGGTCGTTCCGCATGGAAAGCGAGTGTCTTACCATTGAGCTAGTCGTGCGCGGTGTGATATACTCCGGTAATAAGTGTTCGTCCCTTAGGCATTCTCTGCCATTTAACCCCGATGTATAAAGTACGTACATTAAATATGTCAAACTATAAAGTAAGCTCATCAAAGCCGTATGTATATAAACCGAAAGAAACCACACCGGTGCATTTGTGTCAAATTGTAGTTCTTCGGAAAATTCTACAAATCCTGTATGGCAGTGGGACCCCGTTCATTATGGACCGTCATCTTGCATTTTAGTATAGTACCCTGACACTGATTCCCCAGGTTTTTGGTCTGATAGTCAGCTGTGTTTTCATGGTTGTAATGTGTCATGAGATACATGTATGAGCCAGGTTGTAATATATGACGGGCGCGGGCTTGGATTAGGAGGTTAGCGGGTCACCCAGTCGCCTAGGGACATTTCTTACTTGAGCTCACTACCTCAATACTTCATTTCTCTACTAAACCACGAGTGCTCCGACTTACTTGTATGAAGTTATGAGCATTAAATTGTTCCGATGTAGTTTCTTCTCTCTGAACAGTTCGAAAAAAAATCCTCTTCTATGGCCCATTTATGTTGAAATTATTAAACAGTTTTGCTATACCTCTGTGGACTTAGGTCTAGACTCTAAATAATAATTGTGTATTTTTTTAATGGGGAAATGTAAATTCTGACTCGAACTTGTGATCGCGATTTTTTCTATTCATTTAACAGAAGACCAAAGAATACCTAGAAAACTGAAATAAAACATTTAACACTCTAAGTTACGTTGAGATGTCTTTACGACAGTATAATGATGAGTCAATCAATCAGTGGGATTTCGCTTTTACGAGTAGGTAGATCATTACTTTACTTATGGGAAAATAGAAGGATAGAAAAAAAGCGCGCCGTTCTAAGAAGAAGTAACGGAATTAAAAGGAGATGTTTTGTATCCTCAGATTCCTCAGATAGGTATGTTATAAGTTTAGAATGTGGTGATTCTCGTGCCAGAAATTAAGGATAAAGAGGATTCTCTGAGGAAATGTGCTTCCTCTATAAAAACTAATGCTTCAAATATTCACCTGTTTGTTGAAAGAATTTTCATGTAAATCAAATCTTTACGTATCATTTATGTGTGTTTTAATTTAATTTCATAACATTATTGTAAAATTAAATTTCCTTGGTACCTTCATGCTCTGACAACACTTTTCATTGTTGGAAATATTATATATTTCTCCTCTTAAAAATAAATAGCTCTTAATGAGCCATGTTTTCATTGTATGCATATTGTATATAAACTAGAGCTTCATGGCTTGTGGTTGGTAGCTATGATTTTATAAATATGGAAAGTGAATATTTTATGTAATAATTTATTTTAATAAGCTACAGTAGCCAGGTTTTAATTTAAATTATCTGGCAGCACTTTGCATAACGATGTCTACCAACTACCGATAAGTTACCAACATAATATTATGTTATTCCTAATGGTGTTGTACCAATTGTAGTACCGAGAAGTTACCAACATGATAATATGTTATTCCTAATGGTGTTGTACCAATGTACCAATTGTAGTACCGAGAAGTTACCAACATGATATTATGTTATTCCTAATGGTGTTGTACCAATTGTAGTACCGAGAAGTTACCAACATGATAATATGTTATTCCTAATGGTGTTCTACCACTTGTAGTACCGAGAAGTTACCAACATGATATTATGTTATTCCTAATGGTGTTCTACCAATTGTAGTACCGAGAAGTTACCAACATAATATTATGTTATTCCTAATGGTGTTGTACCAATTGTAGTACTGAAAAGTTACCAACATAATATTATGTTATTCCTAATGGTGTTGTACCAATTGTAGTACTGAAAAGTTACCAACATGATAATATGTTATTCCTAATGGTGTTGTACCAATTGTAGTACCGAGAAGTTACCAACATGATATTATGTTATTCCTAATGGTGTTCTACCAATTGTAGTACCGAGAAGTTACCAACATAATATTCTGTTATTTCTAATGGTGTTGTACCAATTGTAGTACCGAGATATGCTCAGGGAAAGTCGTTCACTGAAGTGGAAGAAATGCTAACTAGAGCTTTAAATAGACTATCCAAATACTATGAGTCGAACCAGTTGAAACCAAATCCATCAAAAACCCAAGTGTATGCCTTTCATTTGAAAAATAAAGATGCTCAAAGAAAACTGAAAGTTGTTTGGTCCGGTCAAGAACTAGAACACAATCTCACAAAAAAATACCTTGGGGTTACTCTTGATCGCTCTTTGACTTTCAAACAACACTGTGAAAGTATTAAAAAGAAAGTGGCAGCCCGAAATAACATCTTGAGAAAATTAACGGGAACCAAATGGGGTGCACAACCACACGTCCTGCGAACTTCAGCAATTACGCTAAGCTGTTCAGCAGCCGAATATGCTGCTCCTGTATGGAAGTCATCAGCCCACTGTAAACAAGTTGACATTGCTATAAATGAATCCTGTTGAATAATAACTGGGTGCCTTAAACCAACTCCTATCGACAAAATTTACTATCTAGCAGGGATATCCCCACCAAACATTAGAAGAATAGTCGCTGCAGAGGTTGAAAGACACAAACAACTTTTTGATGATCGACATCCCCTACACGATCATATTATACAACCTGTTCGACTGAAATCAAGAAAAAGTTTTCTGCAAACTACAAAACCATTGACCACCACTTCCGCAAATGATAGAAAAATACATCTATGGAACCAACAGGTACACCAACCCTTACTTCCGCTTAAAGAACAGTTGCCCACTGGATCAGATCAGCCCTATGTAAACTGGAAGACCCTAAATCGTCTAAGATCTGGAGTATCATGCTGCAAGTACAATATGAAAACTGTGGGGATACGAAGAAAATGATAAATGTGAATGTGGGGAAGTCCAAACACATGAACACCTTCTAGTATGTTGTCAACTAGAAAACCCCTGCACACTGGATGATCTACTTCAGGCAAACGAAAAAGCCCTAAATGTTTCAGAGTATTGGAAGTACAAAATTTGACCGAGGAACGAAGAGGACACGGAAAGTAAAGTAAGTAGTACCGAGAAGTTACCAACATGATAATATGTAAATGTTATTCCTAATGGTGTTCTACCAATTTTAGTACCGAGAAGTTACCAACATAATATTATATTATTCCTAATGGTGTTGTACCAATTGTAGTACTGAGAAGTTACCAACATAATATTATGTTATTCCTAATGATGTTGTACCAAATAATTGTAGAACTGAGAAGTTACCAGCACGATATATTTTGCCACCTTAACTAGATACCCATTGGTATTGCAAGTTCATTCATACTTAAGTATATGTACAAATGTTTTTGCATACAATTCATACACTTAGGTAATCCTGATTTTCAAGTACCTAGGTATCATTTATTTATGATGAAGATACTTGGAATTTGGAGAGCTAGTTTTAATGAACTTTAATTTGAAGTATTGAGGATATTCCATACTTCTTTTGATATACCTGTCACCTATGTTGTTCGTTTACTTTTCAATTGCACAGTATTGAATTTATCAAAATCATAAAAATATAATGTAAATGCGAAATCAAATTACCCCTGATTAAAGTAGAAATCACGAATATAAATTTGAGGTTCATGCAACTATCAGCGTGATGCAAGTCCATGTCCTACGCATACAGTCAAAGAAAAGACTATACTTCTACCAAACTAATAAGTACAATACAATACAATACTATGTTTATTCTGCAAGAATGAGACTAGAGGGTAACTTTACTCTCACAGTCTTAGGTTAGGTCGGGTTAAAACTTGATAGAGTGGTGTCACCAACACGGACTTGTAAACGTGCCCGATGCTGGGACTCGAACCACCGACCTACTCGCAATGAGTCCGCGGCCTATCGATCAAGCTACTGATGTCGATTATACCTATCAAGTACCTACATTATTTGGGCTCATAAACCTATTTTCTCACTACCGTGTTGAGGTTTTCCAATAGTTGTAACCTAAATAATGCACCCCTAACCAGCGTACAGCCCACTAAACGATGTGGTGACGAGACTTATCACCACAAAGTAGAAGACTCCTAATTGCTTTGTCTGGTAAATTCCTAGATATTATATCGGTAATAGGTTGACTCCTTGGTGTTCTAATTTTAGTCTTGTTATGCACAACTGAATCCTTAATTTTCTGGTTATGTTTCTATAGTATATACCCACCTTATTAAAATATTTAATTTAGTACCTCAGTCATAATCGTTTTCAACTTATACAACCCAGTTTATGTTCATATTTAGTTAAATGCCTCACGCAGTTCTGTCGTTCAGATTCTGTACATTCAGTTACCCACCAAGTTTGATTTTCGCCAGACGTTGTTTAACTTCAGTGATCTTTCGAGATAGTGTATCTAATGTACCATTGGCATTAGCTATTAGCAGGGCTTTAGTTTTGTTCATATACATTACTGGTCCTCGAGTATTACTTATTTGATCTCTACCTGGGTTACCTATTGGGTTACCAACACGCCACTAGGGATCTCGTAGTAGTTTACTACTACTGTTACTGTGATTAGCAAAGCAGGCTATTTTAGTGCTAACTATTCCCGTCACCTCGGTAACTAGGTGTTCTGTTTATCTACCAATAGGTATCTGGTTGCCTAGCAACTAGGTGTTCAAGTACTCATAGGTGTCTTGTTGCCTAGCAACTAGGTGTTCCAGTACTAATAGGTATCTGGTTGCCTAGCAACTAGCAACTAAGTGTTCGTCTACTAATAGGTATCTGGTTGCCTTAGCATTCTTCCGAGTAGAACAGAACACTTCATTAATAAATAATATAACTAGGTACAGACATGAATTTTATTGATAATAGAGGAGTACAGACATAATAACTTGGTACACACAACAGGTAATTAGGTATAGAACGCACAGATATGATTGGGCACAGACTCTGTACTACAAATATGAACGTATGACTAAGTTTGTCTAGTGACAAAAGAAAGAAAAACTGATTAAAAACTCTCTACTAGTCTTGCACGCACGGTTACCTGGGCTCAAATCCCGCCTGGGTAGAAAACTTTCTGCCAGCCTCATAGATGTCCGAAGTTCACGTATACCTCGTGAGGAAATATGAGTACTTACACACCTAGTTTCTTGTATGAGCCACGACCAGTGGTGGTATTACCAGATTAACAATAAATTTAATTTAATTTTCATAAATTAGTGGGATAAACCCATGTTTATTTGATGTAAATATATAGTTAAGATACATAGAAATAATAACAATATTGAATTGAACACGATAAAAAATATACTTTTCTGTTCATACATATTTATTATACTGAACATGAGAATTGCATAAGAATGAGGTGTGATGAATCACAAAGAGCTACTTGGTCTGTTCTTGTTTCCGCAACCTCTATATAATACATAGTGCTTTATTTTTTATAGTGTTTTATTTAAACTACCAAAGTAGGTAATAAATAGCCAGTAAGACCATTAGCGCCCAATAAACTTTAATGAAGGCTAACTGTACCACATGCTATCGTGCATGCAATACCTCCTAGTATCAAAGTATTACTGAAAATAAACTGCAATACCCATGTGATAGTGTGATATAATATGTATCTTTTTTGAGTTGATGCACATTATATTATCTTATTAGTGGCAACTTTAGTAACTTCGGTTATGTAATGACCTATCGATTACTATGCAACTGTAATAAACGCAGTTTAACGGCTTTTTTTCTTAGCGATATATTTTCATTTTTCGTGCAGCAGAATTCTAATTTTGGCAAGAGAAGAGTAATCTCATTGTAATCTAACTATCTAATGTAATGTACTCAGTGTTGAGGAAAACTTCTCCTTTATTTTTTGGCCAAGGACTGAAAACTCAGCTTTCCAGATCGTTCAGTGAACACTAATTTAGTATACGGGTCGTGTTTTCGAAACCCAGTTCGGACGAGTTATCCTCCCATTTGGAGTTGTGAACACATAATAATACGTCTCATTAGTCCTTTGGCGTCTCTCTAAATCTTGACTCTATACATAGTATGTATTTTTCAACGAGTAGCTGGGTACTTACTTCATGACCCCGCCCCGTTCCAATCATCAGCCCTAACCCTAATACTTCATTATCCCGTTCCAATCATCAGCCCTAACCCTAATACTTCAAAACCCTGTTCCAATCATCAGTCCTAAGCCTCATACTTCAATACCCCGTTCCAATCATCAGCCCTAACCCTAATACTTCATTATCCCGTTCCAATCATCAGCCCTAACCCTAATACTTCATTATCCCGTTCCAATCATCAGCCCTAACCCTAATACTTCATTATCCCGTTTCAATCATCAGCCCTAACCCTAATACTTCAAAACCCTGTTCCAATCATCAGTCCTAACCCTCATACTTCAATACCCCGTTCCAATCATCAACCCTAACCCTAATACTTCATTATCCCGTTCCAATCATCAGCCCTAACCCTAATACTTCATTATCCCGTTCCAATCATCAGCCCTAACCCTAATACTTCAAAACCCTGTTCCAATCATCAGCCCTAACCCTAATACTTCATTATCCCGTTCCAATCATCAGCCCTAACCCTAATACTTCATTATCCCGTTTCAATCATCAGCCCTAACCCTAATACTTCAAAACCCTGTTCCAATCATCAGTCCTAACCCTCATACTTCAATACCCCGTTCCAATCATCAACCCTAACCCTAATACTTCATTATCCCGTTCTAATCATCAGCCCTAATCCTAATACTTCATTACCCCGTTCCAATCATCAGTCCTAACCCTAATACTTCATTACCCCGTTCCAATCATCAGCCCTAACCCTAATACTTCAATACCCCGTTCCAATCATCAACCCTAACCCTAATACTTCATTATCCCGTTCTAATCATCAGCCCTAACCCTAATACGTCATTACCCCGTTCCAATCATCAGCCCTAACCCTAATACTTCAGTACCCCGTTCCAATCATCAGCCCTAACCCTAATACGAGATATGGATGTTGGTACGGATGAGCTCAATAATTGAATAAATAAATTCTAGTCCATCTGTGTAAATTAGAGCCCCTCTAAATCAAAACGTACACTACATACCCACTACAGTTCACTACACAATACAAACATGTAGGTATGAGTGAGTACTGGAAGAATTGAAAAATTGAATAAGTAAATTAGAGATACTCCCCAGTTTATTATGTCTGGGTCCTAACTTCTAAGAGATAGGAAACACAAACAAAACAGACGGATCCAATCAAACAAAACATTAAGACGAACAATAAATACGAAGCAGGCAATTATCATAAACAATGGAGTCGGGATTATGAGCCTTGGACAGGATAACCTTCCCGTGTGTCCTAGGTATCGTCCTGAGATACAGAGCTACTTGCTAGCTACGAACCAAAGTACTCTATACAGGGAGAGACATTAACTGACAGACAGTTGAGTAAGAACTAACCAATGGATATTAGGGCAGGATTATGAGCCCTAGGTTGAAATCAGTAGTCCCACGAACCAAAGCACTTCCAGTTGTCCAGACCTTAATTCCAGAAAGCACTCTCATTCTCATAATTCCCAAATCTCCCTTTCAACTGTTACACAACGCCCTCAGATTGGGTTTTTCGTTCAAATTAACCAATCAGATTGCATTTTGTGACGATTGAAAGGGAGATTCGGGGATTAAGAGAGTGCTTTCTGGCACGAGGTCCAAGTGCACTATACACGGAGTAACAGAAATTGGCCTACAAGAAGGTAATAAATAATGCTATATCCGAGCAAAAATTTAAATCTTGCTTAAATGGGATAGTTCTGTATAAGACCAATTGCATAATCGATAATGGACAGATTTAATCATGAACTTAACAAATAACTTTCAAATGTCAAATACTGCTAAGAGGCCATAAAGTTATGATTAAATCAGTCCGTTAGTGACAAAATCAAATGCATACTTAAGAGTTGTTTCTGGATCTTCTGAGATACAGTGTGAGTTAATAATGAAAGAATAAATATCCGTCACTTTCTTTAGAGCCGACGGGAAAATGTGAAAAAGAAAATGATAGAGATGATCATTTTCATCAGTTATTTACCCTGTATGAACACCGCCCGAGTTGGAATAGAACTAGACAGAACTGGTTGAATTGGGTGATGAATTTTCGGGGAAGCAATACATGCATGGGCAGGTTGACCGGAAGTTGCTAGGTTTATTGTTCCCGAGGACCGGACATGTGGGATTCGTACCATGAGGAATCATTCATAGAGAACACGGGAGAGATAAACTAACTATATTATAATGAGACGTAAATCAATTAAATTGCTTTAGTTCTTTTAAGTCAAGCAAAGTTTACCCTACGATAGAAATTTTTTAACAGCAACTACGACTACCAGTGCACAAATAAAAGTGCACTGGTAGTCAAGTGGTTAACGCGCTAGTCTGGTAATCTAGGTAGCGTAGGAATCCGTTGGTTAGAATCATACCCAGTGCATGAATTTTTCCTCCTAAGTTTAAGTTTGTGAAATTGTGACCATATAATATATGTGGTGGTTACCTTTCACTAAAAAGTATTATTTCAACAACAAATTAAACATCATGAAAATTTACATCGAAAGCGAGGTTACTCCAAAACAACAACAACAACAAGATGAACAACAACAATTTTGAGAGGAGTATTTTAAGGTGCAGTTTCCAGAAACCCGGTAAACATTAAAACGTAACCAGTTGATTCCTTGAGTTTCCGGTTACTATCCGGAAAACGGGGTAAACCTTCATGGTCTCGATTGCCCTGATTGGTTTTTGTTGTATGGGCGTTATTCTACTTTGAGAAGTTTTGATTGTGTATAACAGGGTTGGTAAGAATAGTTTAGTGCGTTATGTTTCCTTTGGAGTATTTTAGCATTTCAAAAAAATTGCTGACACAAACTATAACTGCCCCCACAGTGTTTTTCTGCATGAATTGATGTGGGCCCGACCTTCATTGTCGGGGTGAATGTTTCGCAAGTGGAAATGATAGATCTTAATTTTTTACTAATGTTATGACTGTTATCAGTCTACCGTGCACACTGGTAGTCAAGTGGTTAACGTGTTAGTCTGGTAATCTAATATGTAGCGTAGGGATCTGTTGGTTTGAATCCCACCCAGTGCATGAATTTTTCCTTATTAATTATAGTTTGTGACCACATAATAATAAATCTCTGAGGGTTAGGTGGTTGAAAATTCTTTGAGCATGGATCTCGCCTGTTGGTTACCTGCCTTTAAAGAGTGTTATTATTATTACTTAGTACTTGCAGTCTATATCAAACATGGGCTTTCGTTTCTTTCAGATTTTTATTGAAGATCTTGATAGTTTTTAGTGTCAATCCACAAAATAGTGCTTGAAAGTTTTTACTCTTGATATTTTTAATAACATCAGAACTTGATATTATGGTCAAAATTTCTCAAAATTGCACTTCCTGATGGTTCGTTATAATTGCTCCTACAATTCCCTGTTGGCAATTGCCCATTGTTTCTTTCCCATTATCCACCATACTGTTCATGGCTTTCTTCCCATGGTAGTTTAAACTCATCAGATACATTTCCTTGAGTAAGTTCTGGTGATTCTGGTTTGTGTCTTTTCTGCCTCTTTTGATAGGTATAGTCCAGACTCCTACCTCAGTACCTACATCAGTAAAAAAAAAAAAAAAAAAAAATAGTTTAACTAGACGTACCTAGATCTCAAAACATACGAGGACCGCTGTTTCTCTTCAGCTGACATTAGTTTCAAATATTCAAGTAAACTCTCTAGTTACCTAAATAGTTCAGAATAGATACATAGGATATTCTTGACAAAATATCAGAATGTTTAGAAAGGCAATATAGAAGCTGGATAGATAAGAAACCTAGCTCGTAACAAAAGGGATCAGTTCCCATCAGGATCAAGACAGATATGTTATTAGAGAAATAGCCAAAAAAGTTATTTGCCAAATAAACGGTAGGTATTGTATAAATCTCAAAGCCTGTTTGTATTACATCTTATTTTCTTATTCAGCCTAGCGACCAAAGTATGTATTAGATAGGTAGTTGGTTTTTAAATGGATTTTTTTGGTAGTTCTATACAGATTTCAGTTAGTTTTTTATTTATCTTTTTATTTTTAATAGACTAATTTTTGGTATTAGTATTATTTATTTTTTAATAGAGATTTTTTAGATCTCCATTAGCATTGTGTCTTGGAGAGAGGTTTTATTGTTATCAATATATCAAATATTTCTCATCAAAAATAACAAAAAACACAATAGACTGACTAGTGTGAGTAGTTTGGACAGTGAGTTCATGAGTTGTGCGCGTTGCTATTCAGTAGTCTCTCGATCGGGTCCAGGAATTTTAATTGAATTTTTCTATCGTGAAATATCTTTTTCTTTTATTTTTTTCTATTAATTTTGTGTTTAGAATTTCACGTAAAGTTTTTGGTTGTGACAATATCAAGATGATGTAGAATTTCATGTAAACTATTTTGTATTTTTGTATTGAAAAAGTTTCATTATATTTTATGATAATATTAATTATTTCTTGAGAATTCCATGTCAGGTATCTTGTTCGGGCTCCATAGAGATGTTGTGTTGATGAAATTGGTGTAGAACCTGTTAGGCCGGATTCCATATGGTGTGTCCGATTCGTATTTATAGAATGTGTGTCAAAAGTAGAACGCCTGTTCACGTCTTTTTCCGTGAGTGAGATGTGTTTTTCAAGTGATTCTCTTTCATTCTTGCTTATTGGTTTCCATCAGTATGCAATGTATACCTATGTACTTATACGCTTTTTGTGGTATTAAAAGACAATTTGTGTTCGTCAGTCTTCACTCATTAAGGTCTTTTAAAACAAATAAAATGAAACATACTACGGGAATTCATTCTTTGAACTTCATGGAACTTAAAGCAAATGCATATCTTACTGAATTCCATTAGGTATCTACTGAACCACTGAAAAAAATAGTCGAATAGGAAGTGAAATTGCCACTCATAGTTTTAAAGCCATTAAAATAATTTTAACCGGGAGAAGTTGTTACACACGAATAAGTGTATTGTTGAGTTTGTAAACTCTCGCTATCGAATGCTTTTGGTATGTCTTGTAATCGATTCAACCATCGAATGCTGTTGTTTTGTAATTGTAATAGATCTAAGCGTCGAATGTTGTTGCTATGTCTGGCAGCTACTAAACGCTTAAATTTACAAGCACGACATAAGGAAGTAGATCTGGGGAGTCATTGTTGGTTACCGGTAGACCGACTGACCTTTAACTAATTACCAGTGTAGGTATCGTTGTGTGGCTACTGCTGAATATTCAGGACTTCTCAAACTATAGTAGGTCTGTCCATTATAATCCCTAAATTAATGAGGGAAAAATCTTACACTTTTGGGTTCAATCAGATCCCCACCATACATGGATCGGCAGACTAGACACCTTGATTTTTAGTATGGTCTTTTGACTATTTTGAAGACTCCCTTCAACTACAGATAGCCAATATCTAGTCGCATTTACGGCTTTATCTTGTCATACAGGAAATTGGTTCTCAGTTTTGCTTCGTCTCTAAATCCGGAGGTCATTCCCTGAAAGCTCACAAACCTGCTGCCCACATCTACCTCAAACAGTCTGAGTTGTGTCAGAAATCACCAACATCACATGGTTTTGAAATAAAAACTAACTTTTGCTTTCAGAATATTTACAAAGAAATGAACTGTTTAATGTTATCGTGCTTACGTCTAGTTACGTTCTAGAGTCTGAACCATTTACAAATCACTGATGTCTCCCGATCCCAAATATTAACATTATTTCTCCATTAGCAAACAAACAACCTAAACTTTCATCTCGCTCTACTTGCAGTTCCTATTATCTGCGAGGCTCAATTGAAACTATTGTGCAATAGTGGCAAACCTAGAACTGCTAGTAATTATTGATCCTACAGAAGAGATATAGTGCTCTAATGTATGGGGTGTTCATAAAACGAAAGCATATAATATATTATATTTGAAGGGTTGTAATTGTAAAATAATTATTTTGTATTCTTATTCCGTGTGCATATGTGACCGTTACGATGCTTGAAGGATTTGTACTGAGGATTGATTAAAACCCTTGAACGCCCAGAAGCAATGAACTGCAATTCTTCCGTGTCTTATGTACTGTTAATGATTTGGGCATTGTTTTACAATTAATTTTAATAAAGACCAATAATTCTAAATTATGCACTTGACACTTGTGAAGTGAAAATTGCAACAAAAAAAAAAAAAAAATATGTAGCTACTACAGACAAAAAAAATGTACAAACATAACTTGCGCTGTGATACAAGGTGTCCCCCCGGTCCCTATTAAAGACTATCTTATAGAAACTCAACTTGCAGTGAGCCATTTTGAATTGGTCAAGAGTAATCTACCGTCAAATGCCCGTTTTTCCCACTGTCTTCTAGGTCCTGACTGAATTTTAGGGAAGAAAGGGATTTGTCCATTTTTTTGTTTTCAAAGCAAAACTCTTTCTCATAACAAACATTGGTTCATAATGGCTGCCCTAGTAGGCTTCATTAGAAGAAATGGTTTACTACCTCTTTAGTGGGCGCTGTCTCTTAGCAAGCAATATTCAATATTAGGTTGCCTAGTTAGCGCTGTCCCATTACAAGCACTGGTTCATTTTGGTTGCATAGTGGGCACTGTTCCATTAAAAGCAATCGTTTACATTGGCTGAAACAGCTTTAAAAGTTCATTTTTTCATGAACACCCTGTATAAAGGTGTAATAGTAATTATTGATTCTAAAGAGAGATATCACAGAGCTGAACCAGAGCTAGGATAATAATAACAAGAGCTAGGATTTATTGCATATTGAATGCCAACTTGTGGTCCGGGTGGCATTTGCTCAAATGTTACGCGCGGAGGCTGGAACCAATTGTAGGGGCTTAATGAGCCGATCTGCTACCGACACATCTGGGAAGAAAGTTGCTTAAGGTTGTTCCTAGTGGAGAGTCATCGTTTGCTGTATATATACATATTCTTACTATCCTTACTTACATTGTTCGGAAGCTTGGGCAAATGGGCAGTGTCCCACTTGTCAATACTTTGCCTCCATTTAAGATTTTCTGCGCCCTCCTTTGAAAAGTAATAGGCAACGGGCTAGTCTGGTAATCAAGGTAGCGTAGGGATCCGCTGGTTCGAATCCCACCCAGTGCATGAATTTTCCTCTTAATTTGCGTTTGTGACCACATAATAATAAGATTCTGAGAGTTAGGTGGTAGAAAATGCTTTGAGCATTCCTCTCGTCTGGTGGTTACCTTCCACTAAAGAGTGTTATTATTATTATTTGGGTCGCCTTCGTTTGAGAGATTTGTTGTTATTTAATTATTTTTAAATTTGCTGAAAAGTATGAATAAATGTTAATTTTTATGTTTTGTTCCGTGTTTCAGGTAACCCTGGTTTCAGTAATGAAAGTATTCTTTTGCAGTGAGGTACGTCTCTACAAGATCTATAGGTAGGTAGCTATGCACTGGTCGTTGTGATCTATTGGTAGTCTGAGATGGAGTGTTTCACCCATCATTGTTGGAAAACCGTTCATCGTTGTTTAAAGTTAATAGAGCTGAAATTTTGAAACAGATTTTTATTTAATTTTAATTTTGTCTAGATCTGAGCCTGTCTACCTCATTTGAATAAGTGACCACAACAGCACCGCTAGTATCCAGGCCAGCGTCCGTCATTAATACAACATAGTGCTATAGCTTATACAGGGTGTATGAAAAAAAAGGAGCCAGTCAAAATATCTCGTCTATGGAAGCGATTTTCAAAAAACCCTTAAACACGTGTCTCATTATATGGAAGGGGAAACTTTTTCAGGGGATTTAATTTTTCATACCCTTAACAGGGGCGGCCCCAGGGGGGTCAACTTTGGAATCTTAAATGGAACTACCCTATTTGTAATACATTTCTGAAAAGTAGTTGACATTAAAAGTATTTTGAGACAAGTTTGAGATTTTTAATCAAAACAGGGCCGGAGATATCGTACATTTCATTTCACACGTTTCAGTATTCTTTTTATAAGAAATAAATTGTATTTTTGTAAAAAATAGTTTTTCAATTGAAATAATGAAACTTTCCTGCCTTTTTAATACCATTAGTTTTACCAGGGAAGATTTCAAGGGGTCAACTTTTTTTATGTTGTAAAAACCATCCTTTTTCGAGTATAATTTGTGAAAAATAAATGCAATGATTCATGTTGTTCAATTTAAAATAAAACAGGGCCCGATTTACTACAAATTAATGTGAAAAATTCTAAAATCCACGTGCAGTACTAGTCTCCGGCCCTGTATTCAAGGGTATCTTAAATTTAGATTAAACAGCAACACCAATGCATTTATTTAGCACAGACTATACTAAAAAAAGAATAGTTTTACATAATTTGAAAAAAATGACCCCTTGACACCTTCCCTGGTAAAGCTAATGATATAAAAAAGGCATGAAAATTTAATTCTTTCAAATAGAAAGATACATGTTTAACATTTTTTACAAAAATACCTTTAATTACTTATTAAAAAATAACTGAAACGTGTGAAATGAAATGTACGATATCTCCGCCTCTGTTTTGATTAAAAATCTCAAATTAGTCTTAAAATACTTTTAATGTCAACTACTTTTCAGAAATGTATTACAAATAGGGTGGTTCCATTTAAGATTCCAAAGTTTACCCCCCTGGGGCCGCCCCTGTTAAGAGCATAAAAAATTAAGTCCCCTGAAAAAGTTTCCCCCTCCATATAATGAGACACGTGTTTGAGGTTTTTTTGAAAATCACTTCCATAGACGAGATATTTTGACTGGCTCCTTTTTTTTCATACACCCTGTATACATATAGTAATATAACTGGATAGCGTGCTATAGCATAGCTTAGCTATGGATTTCATGGCCTGAACATCTCCGGTGAACATTTCATCTCGTCTTCTATCTGCTATGATACATCAACATGAGATCAGGGATGGCCTCATGCTTTGTAGAACTGAATGCCACACAATTTCTCAGCCCCTAATTCATCAACATACTTGGGACTCGAACTACCGACCTCTAGGTTACGAGTCCGCCGCCTTAGCTCGGAATGCTCGGATGATCTCAGGTGGAGCTGTGAACCTGAGAAAAGTAATTTCCCCCCACTAAGTCTTGCTACCGACCAGCCCTGTCGATGGCATTACGTACGTTGATGGTTTAGAACCGGAACTAATAATTCATTTCGACGGAGCCTCTAATCCACTGCCTGGTATCCTCCTTCGTCAGAACATGCAGGTATCTGTGTATATCTAAAATTTCCATCTATTCCACGGGCCTAATTTTAGAATATCTATTGCCCGCCTCCTGATGTCCGCCTGGTTTTATCCATATTTTAGAATATTTACACACCTATCTAGGTGTATCTTTTCCACGTGTTCTAATACGGGAAGACTTGATAAGGAATATTTACATAGCTATCTAGGTGTATCTTTTCCACGTGTTCTAATACTGGAAGACTTGATAAGGAATATTTACACACCTATCTAGGTGTATCTTTTCCACGTGTTCTAATACTGGAAGACTTGATAAGGAATATTTACATACCTATTTAGGTGTATCTTTTCCACGTGTTCTAATACTGGAAGACTTGATAAGGAATATTTACATACCTATCTAGGTGTATCTTTTCCACGTGTTCTAATACTGGAAGACTTGATAAGGAATATTTACATACCTATCTAGGTGTATCTTTTCCACGTGTTCTAATACTGGAAGACTTGATAAGGAATATTTACATAGCTATCTAGGTGTATCTTTTCCACGTGTTCTAATACTGGAAGACTTGATAAGGAATATTTACATACCTATTTAGGTGTATCTTTTCCACGTGTTCTAATACTGGAAGACTTGATAAGGAATATTTACATACCTATCTAGGTGTATCTTTTCCACGTGTTCTAATACTGGAAGACTTGATAAGGAATATTTACACACCTATCTAGGTGTATCTTTTCCACGTGTTCTAATACTGGAAGACTTGATAAGGAATATTTACATACCTATTTAGGTGTATCTTTTCCACGTGTTCTAATACTGGAAGACTTGATAAGGAATATTTACACACCTATCTAGGTGTATCTTTACCACGTGTTTTAATACTGGAAGACTTGATAAGGAATATTTACATACCTATCTAGGTGTATTTTTTCCACGTGTTCTAATACTGGAAGACTTGATAAGTTTTTACAAAAAAGATGTCTTCACTTTATCTATACACAATTACTTCTTGTCCATGAGTTCTGCTGAAACCACTACTTGTGAGGCGAATAAGCTTGGTGATGGCTCTGAAGGTTTTAATTAGATCAGACAATTTACCTTTTAACATTAAGTTTATTTAGCTTTTACCTTGTAAGTTAACATATAATTCAATGAAATTATATTTTCACAATTCATAAAACACTTCTCCCAGGACATCTTCCCGAGGCAGTGTGCTCAGCACTGAGGCAACGTTACCTCTCTGAACAGCGAAACTAAGCCATTGCCTGAAATATTCCCCGGCGCGTCTGTCCTTCGTCCCAAGGACCAAGGTTTAGATATGCTGTTAAACATTTTCAAAGCCAGCGTCGATGGCATGTTGAATACACCGGTTCCCTTCAGAACACCGAAGTTAAGCGACATCCAGCGAGGTTAAGACTTGGATGGGTGACCATTCAAATTCTAATTCTCGTGACGCTGGCTTTTCCCGGCCCCACTCAGGCTGGGTGAGGTCAATGTGAGTAGCAGGTTTGTGAGTTTCCTGCGAATGGAGGGTAAAACCCCCGTCGTGATATGACCATGGCAGTTGAAAGCGACGTTAAACCCCACTTAAAAAAAAAAAAAACATTTTCAAGGCACTTGGCCAAAAGAGGCAAAGGTTTCAACGACGAAGGAAATTAAATCATAAAGATTTTGTAAGTCTTTATATTTCAGGCACTTTTTTAATTTCGCTTGTTTGGCTGTTTCACCTCTACCTCTCAGAGAGTAACTCATATTGTTTTTGGCTAGGGTATATACGCATGGCACGTCCCAAACCATTTGCCTCCCCCGTTTCCATGGGACCAATGTCATACCATCCGGTCTTTTGCCATCTTGTCTAAATACACCTAATGGCTCAAGAACCTGATGGCTCTGAAAGTTACTTTATTCTGGAAACCATCTGAAATAATAATTATAATTGTGTACAATGTACATTATATGTATGTACGTATGATAGGTAAAGTCACTAATTCATTGATTGATGGACAGACCACTGTTTCTCCGTAATGAATGTGATAAAAAAAAATAGAATACCTTAATTAAGAGCTCAAATTTTGCACTTAGTTTTCTCTTCATAACTGCAAAAACATGCAACAATATGCACCAGACTGGGCTGAGGAGGTTTTGGCCCCTTGTGGTCTATTATAACTCTTTAGAAAACAGAATAAGAACTGGAATACACTGGGTTCTTACGTCTAAATAATATTAATGATCGATGCACGGTGTTCAAGAAGTAAATTAACGACGCATGGATTGCACGGTGTTCAAAAAGTTCCGCTTCATAAATCGCGGTGAGCAGTGAGCCGGATCTTAAGAGAACCTCTTGAGGAGAGGAACTTTTAATTCCGCCCACATATAATTGAATTATGCATGAGAGAGCTGGGGGACAGTTAGCTGGCTTGTTAGCAAAGAAAAAAAGTTGCTGTTGTGACCATAAAAATAATAAAGAAAAGTTGTTGCAATTGTCTGTATGTTTGTAATAAAATTAAATGGAAGTTGCTGTTATGAACTTGTGTATTTTCTGCATAGTGATAATAAAGAAGTTGCTGTTGTGCACATAATATTAATGTTCACAGTAGTAAAAAGAAGTTACCATTTGATATCCCATAGCTAATATCTTTATAAAATTTTATTTTCATGTTGTATTTATTGAAAATTAAATCGATAAATCATAACTTAAATGCTGTATATTATATTGTATAATTGCAGGGGGAGATATTTTTATAATTATGGTGAATAGGTATAGTATAATTTTAGTTATTTAAGATTTTACAATAAATAATCTGAATAT
Organism: Bactericera cockerelli; assembly: GCA_024516035.1. Taxonomy (NCBI): domain Eukaryota; kingdom Metazoa; phylum Arthropoda; class Insecta; order Hemiptera; family Triozidae; genus Bactericera; species Bactericera cockerelli. The sequence goes on along the minus strand of CM044960.1, from coordinate 41,048,795 downwards.
AGCAACCTTGTCGTATAATATAGCAAGATATCTCCATTAATTTTACTTACGAGAAATTTCTAACATTGGAAATCGGGTATTGTGTTAGTTTTTGTATAAAAAGTAGTTTTTTGCTCCAATATTATTTTTTTCATATTTCTGGACGTTTCATAACCTCCTGAGCAACTTTGGTTTTGTGTCTGTCTGTTAAAAATATTACTTGTATGTAACTAATGTAACGCGCAAATCTCGGAAAATACCGAACGGATTTCGATGAAATTTTGTACCCATCAGAGGACCCAGTTTAAATTCATCAACTTCGCACTAGCGGTTCTTGGTGAAAGAGACCATGCGCCTGGCCACTAATTTTTTAATTAGATGCTTATATCTCGTGAACGGTACAACAGATTTTGATGAAATTTTGTATGTATATGCATATTATCGCTTTACATAGATCATTAGATTATTTATAATTATTTTTTAATAGGAAATGAACGCGGCAATTCAGCCTGTATGCCTGGAACATTACCATATCGCACCCTCAGAATTAGATGGTGATATGTCAAAAACACCAACTTTTGGGAAATCGCAAAAGAAAGTTTGACTTATCGCTGTATTAATACAATAAAAGCTACTGTTTTGATTTATATGTTCTTAAGTTGAGCATGTTCTTTTCTATAGTTCTATGTAAAAAAAATGTATTTTTCTTCAAAAGAACTTACCTTTGTAACCGTTCGAAAAAAAGGCATTTTGACTTAAAACTTCATTCTATGATTTTGCCTTTTTTCGAGAAAAAATCAATTTTAATAAGGTGATATCGTATTATATTACCTTTTCTTCCATGAGAAGTGAACAAAAGTGGGTATTATCTCGAAAAAAAATTCGAGATAGCACCATCTATTTACAATTTTGAAATGATAGTACCTTGATAATTAAGTTTTATAGCACTATATTACCATATGAATCGAAGAATAAAAGACAATTTGAAACTGGAGGTACATTAAAATCTATGCTTTTGGTATTAAGTCAGAAAAAAAAGAAAACTCATTCCGTTTAAAAAAGTGAAATGTAAAATACCCAATTGTTTTATTGCTAAGCAGTAAAAGGTAGAAAACAAGACAGTGTGAGTATAAACTTTATTGTTTCTTGAGACTTAATCTCAACTTTCTAAAAAGAAATAACTAAAAACAAATAATTATGAATTTCAAAAAATTGCTTGAGAGCAATAAATTCGGGACAGTAACTTTCTCAAAGTTTTTGATTTTTATAATTTTTATTTACATTGGATTTTCAAGTGTGAAGTATCCCAAGAAAGGAAATTTTGTTGGTTTTAAGACAGTGTATATTTTTTTTCATTGTGAGCATGTTTTTTAATATAATAAGTCAAATAACAAAAAGAGGTCTAAAGAGCATGAAAACACTGCAAATGATATCGGTGTTTTTTGTGTTATTTCTTCGAAGTCTTCATGGAAATTTGGCTGTTACTTACCTCTTAGTATCTGGTATTACCCCCTCGAGCTTGTATGACAGCCTGCAATCGATTTCTCATGGACTTGATTAGGTTGGCAGCCGTTTCTTGAGGGATAGTCTCCCACTCCTCATAAAGCGCCTGTTTCAGGTCCCTGTGGTTCATTGGGGGCGGGTTTCGAGCATGGACACGTCTTTTAAGCTCGTCCCAGAGGTGTTCAATAAGATTAAGATCAGGACTGTTATCTGGCCAGTTGAGGGTTCGAATACCGGCCTCTTAAAGAAAGTCACTTACAATACGTGCTGTACGAGGTCGGGCATTGTCTTGCATTAACACGAATCCATCACCCACAAAACCTGCATAAGGACAACATGATCTTCAATGATGTCAGTGATATACCTCTCTGCAGTTAGGTTACCTCCTTGTCCTCCACAATAGATGATAACGAGCTCTGTTTTAGTTTCCATAGAGATTCCACCCCAGAACATACAAGATCCTAAACCAAAACTCACAGTTTCTTGAATATAACATTGATTATACCGTTCACCTGGTCTTCTATACACCCTTTTACGTCTGTCATTGAAGAACAAGCAGGGTCCGCTATCATCCGTGGACAGAACGTGCCCCCGTTCCCCATTTCCTCAATCAGCGTGTTCAAGGGCAAATTGTAAATGACGTTGTCGGTGTTGTCTGTTGAGTTTGGGTCCCGTTGCTTTTCTTCTTGGTATGAGACCTATCTCTTTCAAGCGTCTCCTTACTGTCCAAGGGCTGACATCAACACCAGTAGCCATAACAAGCTGCTGTTGGACCTCAACACCAGACATGTCTCGATTTCTTAAGCTTGTCATGACAGCAAATCGGTCCTCCCGGGCAGTTGTCTTCTTTGGTCTGGCAGATCCTGGTCTCTGATCATAGCTACCTGTCTGCCGATACCTTTGGTAAATTCTGTTCACCTTAGACTTCGACAAATTTAGCTCCTTAGCAACATTTCTTTGCTTAACACCTTGACTCACAAGTAAAACCACTTTCACAGCTATGGAGTGCGATGTCTCCATGATGAAAAGAAAAATTCAACTAAATTTCCTTCCTCATGGTGTTGCATTTAAGGAAATTCAATAATTTACTGGCCTAAAAAGCGTTATCATAACAAAAAATCAAATTTAAAATACCCTCGGTGCATGTGTTTTCATCAACAAAATGAGGTGTTTCTGGAAAGTGGCCATCATCATTGTTGCATAGTACATAACCCGGACACATTGTGTATTTTCTGAAAGGTATGAGTACAAGCTTTTCAAATCTATGCATACTTTAGCAACTTCATGCCACACAAATTGACCAGGACCAACTGAAACGGTGAAATGTCCTGTCCCGAATTTATTGCTCTCAAGTGTATATCGAAAATACCGGGCCAGATTATTTTTAAGTCCAAAAAAAAAATAATAATTTATAAAAGAAAGTAATATAACATAATCTTTTGTATTAGTAATTTCTACCTTGACAAAACACAAAAAAAATGTTTCGACATAGAGAGTGATATTTCAAAAAAATCATGCACAATTCAGTTTTTATGTCAATTACTGAAAATAAAATTTGATAAAGAGAGTGATAAATCAAAACTTCCGCAAATATCACTATATTCCAAGAACGGTACGTCTCGATCCAAGGAGCTCTTGACTAACAACTGATCGTAATACCATCTTGTTCCAACCTCCCTCCACTTTTTCGACATAATCAATAACTAACACTAGCGCTATCTCGGGAACGGTAAGAGCTAGAATTATAATTCTTATACCAAACGAAAGGTCTCGTTTCGCTTATTTCGATAGAGTAATAAAAAAAAATTCATGATTTTTGACATATCACCATCTAATTCTGAGGGTGCGATATGTCAGTGGTATGGACCAAGTATACAACCTGCAATAGATGTGTATTAAACAATAAAATTATAACTTGTTTCACGAATACTTTTTTAATTAATTATGATCAAGCTCTGTTTAAGAAAATCCAAAAAATTGACAAAAAGTGCAAAATGAGTCATTCGACTTGCCGATACAGAATTTTCGTAGAATTTAGAATGAAGAAAATCGGTAAGCGATTGTGGAGATACAAGTGATTTAGTAAAAATCTCAAAATTGCCACGTATGCAATGTAAAACAATCACGAGGAAGTATTGTGTCCATAATTGGCAGTGTTTTAGTTTGTATTTCTTGAAAATTAAATCAATAAATCACAATTTCATGCTGTAACCATTGCGTGCACTATTGGAAATATTTGCGTGGTCAGGGCTCACACTGAGAGGGTGAGGAGTGATTGCAATTGCATTGCGTTGGATGAATTTCCAATTGGAACTGTGATGTCTTATTGAGTGACGCACCTTTTTGTCTCCCAAAGTCATATATTTAAATAAAATTCGTATTCTTGTATTTAATTTTTTTTTTTAATTAGTTCAGTTTAAGACTGAAAATCATAAATATTTCACAGTTTCTTAACCAAAGATCCATAAAGTTTATACTAGTAGGATTGTTCAAATACGTTTGATCGTATGTTTCTGAATTCTGATGTGACATTTTTCAAGTTTCATTTTTTTGTAATATTCTTTGAAAATGTGGTTTTTTTAGTGTGTAAAAAATGAAGTCATATTCTTGTTAACCTAACTTTTAGAAACTCGATATACTGTGCTTTTTTTAGTAGTTTAAGGGAAGCTTAAGAGATCTCAATTTTGAACTAATTGAGCCGTATTCACAAAGAGAAGCAAAAGCTTTTACTTCTGAAATTTAAAGTAATAAAATTTGAATCAGGTGGTATCCATATAGTTTGAGAGCAAAAGGTTTCACTTCAAAGCAGAAGCTTTTTCTTCTTTGGAAGTAAATGGTTCATGGATATTCATAAAGCATACCTTTTCTTTTTAGAAATAGCTTCTCCAGCTTAAACATGGAGCAATTGCTTGTGAGCAAAAGAAAATGCTCACGAGTAAAAGCAAATGGTTTTGAATACGAAAATGAGCAAATGCTTTCATTTTCCTTCAGACCTTTTGCTCTCTTCGAGCTTTTGCTCACGTGCAAATGCTTAATTTTTATGAATACGGCCCAATATGAAATTTTTTCAGAGACAGTCGTGAGTTCCTGAGCCAACAGTATTTGAACCCCCGGCGCGCGGCGCGGCGTTTCTTGTACAGGTAAACTACAAACAGAACTGAAGTATCTTCATTTGAAGAAAGAAAACACTGCCAATTATGGATACAATACTTCCTCGTGATTGTTTCACATTGTATACGTGGCAGTTTTGAGATTTTCTTCAAATTTAATTTAAATTGTAGAATGCTATTTTTCCTACATTCTAGATTCCACAAAAAATTCTGTATCGGCAAGTAAAAGACCTCATTTTTTCACTTTTTTGTTTGTTTTTTCTCTTAAATATCAGAGGTAAAATTAATTATAAATGGCCCATGTAAAACAATAATATGCAAATACATACAAAATTTCATCAAAATCAGGTGTACCGTTCACGAGTTATAAGCGTTTATGTAAAAAGTTAGTGGTCAGGCGCATGGTCTCTTTCACCCAGAACCGCTAGTACGAATTTGATTAATTTAAAATGGGACCATCTAGAAAACATCTCCTATATGTGTGCAAAATTTCATCAAAATCCGTTAAGTAGTTTCCGAAATTTGCGCGTTCCAAGGAATATTTTTAACAGACCGAAAGACTGACACAAAACCAAAGTTGCTCAGGAGGTTATGAAACGTCCAGAAATATAGGTAAAGAAAAAAATGAAATCGGAGCAAAAAAATTTATTATTATTTTTACAAAAACGAACACAATACTTCCGATTTCTAATTTCTCGGAAGTAAATAGAATGGTGATACTAAAAGATAACTTACCGAAAGAATGTCTAAAGACAATAATTATAAACCCAAAGAACCCATTGAAAGAGAGAGAACGAATGGTTTAATGTTTATTGCTTTGAACTTGAATTGTTCAAGATGAACCCATCATCTACGAGTATAATATCTACATCAATACTATCATTATCATCATCAATATATCATACTGCCCGTGCTTTGCAACTGGACTAAATTTCAAATTTACTAAGGCATGGCCGTACTGCTGGACAGCAATGCCTTTTTGAACTTTTTATAATTTTTCTGGACAAAACGATAATGGTTTTGGGGGGGTCAATTCTGAGACATTTTTCGCTATCTCTTACCGTTTTGGCTAAACAACTCCGGACAAACAAACAAACAAACAAACATAGGTAGGTAGGTAGTCCTTTTTTCTGTTTTATATATAGAGATACTAGCCGTTTGCCCGTGCTTTGCAACGGGACTAAATTTCAAATTTACTAAGGCATGGCCGTACTGCTGGACAGCAGTGCCTTTTTGAACTTTTTATAATTTTTCTGGACAAAGCGATAATGGTTTTGGGGGGGTCAATTCTGAGACATTTTTCGATATCTCTTACCGTTTTGGCTAAACAACTCCGGACAAACAAACAAACAAACAAACAAACTTAGGTAGGTAGGTAGTCCTTTTTTCTGTTTTATATATAGAGATATCAACTTATGAAAACGTATATAACGTACCTTTAAAGAAAAGCTTTGTTGATGCGACTAGTGATGTCTGTCCTGTCAAATGCTGTCTCATCAATTGATTAAAATGATGTACATACTTGTAATTTTATTTCTAGATATCTAAGTGAGATGTTTTACTTTCGATCTTGTTTCTGTCAATTTCCTTCCTAAAGTTTCAGATGAAGTTGCTATTCCTCCCAGTCGATCAAATTTAAATACATTTAAAAATACCACTTCTTGAAGTAATGCACTGTAATATCTTCTTCTATCTTATCTTAATATATAAATGTCAAAGTCACTGACTGACTGACTGACTGATCATCACTGTTTCTCCGAACTGGTAAGTCCTAGGAAGCTGAAATTTGGTAGGTAGCTTTGTCTTATAGTCTAAATGTGCAATAAGACGGGATTTTTCGAAATTACCACTACAACACCTGCCATTGGCGAAAAAGGACTTTTTGTTTTCACGGCCATGCCTCGGCCCGCAAAGCGGGCTACAGCCCGCTAGTAAATATATAAAACTCAAATGTGTGCGTGTCTGCCTCTTAGAGGTTGTCTGTTTACAATACCACAGCCCAAACGGTAAAAGATGTTGAAAATTTCATAAGCGTTGACCCCCTTAAACCACCGTCAAACTAGCTAGAAATTTATCAAAATTAAAATATCCAATAATGCCGTAGCGAAGCACGGGTGGAAGGTGGTAGACTCGTAACATAGAGGTCGTTGGTTCGAGTCCCAAGCAATTTTGTATATAGTAAGGCCATTTTGAGCACTTGTAAAATCACGATCAATACTGATGTGATTTTTTTTAATGTTAATATGTACGCGAACATTAATACAGAAATAATGTTCATTACAATTTAATTCATTCATGAAATATTTGTGTAATGCCGTCGCTGCTTGGCTTACATTCTTCAAAGAGCTGCATCTAGCATGTCTGCATTTCTAATTCCATCAAGTACATTTATTGTCTTCATCTTCAGTTGCTCCTCAAGTCCTCGTATTATGCACTTTCTAGAAGCGTGTCGGATATTTACTTACTCTTGTTCTTATATTCTTGCATTTTTTTTATTATTATTGTTCTTATTGTTTTACTGTTGTTGTTGTTGTACTTAGTTTTCAATTACTTCTACTTTTTAATCTTTCTCTTGTTATTCTTCAAATGAAGTAAATTAACTAGTTGGTGTCTCTGTCGTCAAGTTGTCTTCAGTTACAGCTCACATGCACTTTCTAGAAGCGTGTCGTATGATTTACTTTCTTCCTCATCCATTTCCGTCTCCTCCTACTTATCCTGCTTCTCCTCCATTTTCTTATGCTTCAATTGAATCAGATTTGAACGATGCAACCTGTGGTTCATTCTACAAGAAAACCAATGTGTTCCATGTATGAAAACAATTTGTTGGTCCCGCCTCATTATTTTCTCGTGTGATTCAGATGATAATTATTTGGCGACGTGCCCTATGCTTCTTGCTTGAGTCCTTTGATTATGGGCGATGGCTTTGGCTTATTGTTTTAGATCAGTTATGAGTTTAGAATTATAAAATAGGATTACATCAAAGATAGGACAGATTGTCCGTTAAGTAGGCATTAAGTTCTCTGTGATAGGTTAATTAGGTTATTCAATTAGGATGTCCAGAAAATTCTTTCCATTGGCACATCTAGAAACCAATAGAAAACCTGCAGTTAAAATCTATTAGATTTCTATGAATGAATCATGGAGAAACTCAGTGATTACAAATATATTTTAGCTTCCTATTTCATATTCTCAATCCCACACTGATATAACGTGATAAGTTTTTTACTTTTAGACGTTTAGATAATTAGACAGTAGACAAGCTAAAATTCGTCTTACTCGAACTCGCCTTTCTAAATATTCACCACACTAGGGCTTGTAAGGGCCGACCTCCAGGTTAAGAGTCCGTCGCTTTATCGAACGAGCTACTGAGGTCGATACCTTCGTACACTTTTATTAATTTCAGCATGTCTAAGACCTTGATGGATGCATGTCTCATCGCTGTCCCTTTAGCTGATTATTTCTCTCTCTCCTCCTCAGTCTACTTGTTGGTGAGTGACAGCTAGAAGTGGAGATGAGGGTCCTTCTCATGGTCCCTGGACCCATATGCTCTCTCTTCCTCTCTCTCTCTCTCCGACCCTCTCTTCATATTAATTGAGTCAAATGATATACCCCACTCTCTCTCTCTCTCTCTCTCTTTTCATTGTCACTGTCAATTGGTCCAAGCAAAATTGTCATTCACTATCAATTGATTCCCGGGTTTAGGCTCTTGTCTCGTCTCTTCCTGGTTCTTACGATCCTTGAAAGCAATTTAAACCCATGAATGACGAATACTCTCTCTCTATCTCTCTTTCCCTCTCTCTCTCTCTCTCTCTCTCTCTCTCTCGCGCTCTCTCGCTCTCTCATCACTCACACACACTCTTTTTTCTCACACAAATAAGTTCGGATTTCTAGCATCTTCGCGATTTTTTATGGACTAAAAGTCGACCATGGAATGAGAAAGGGGCGTAAGTAACAAAAAATGGATTTTCATTTTATTCCATATAACAACTTGTTCAAGTGGGTTCTTTAGTTCAAATACCAGCGAAAGAACTTTTTTCGAATCAGATAGAGTATGGAAGGAGTCAAAATACAGCAAAATTATAAAAGGCAGGAACAAAAGAATTTTTTTTTTTTGCTCTCCTGAAAAAATTGAAAATATCACTTACGCCCCTTTCTCATTCCATGGTCGAAGTTTCTACTTTCCTATATTCTATGTATGTGTTTTTTTCGGCATCAGTGTCTCGCCTCACGTTCAGTCATACCTTTCATCACGTTTCTCTATAACAGTAACGGAAGTAGCAGGTTTGTCTAATCGTTTCTCAGTGAGTCTTTAATTCCTTACCATCAAATGTTTTCGTGGAAAATACTTTCCGAACCATGATTTTCCACTTACGTTTTGGGATATTTTCCTTCCTAACAAAAATTATTTACAAATCTTGGTAAGTCCTATCCTTGGGGAGTTGTTTCTTGGGTTGTTTCTTTTACAAATGTAAAATAAAACTTTAAAATTCTATCTCTCTCTTTCTTATAATTATAGTTCTGAAGTAATGAACTGATTCTCAAATTATGTTTGTATTAAATACTAGATAAGTAATGTATTATTTCGTCATTAATATTAAGCTTAAATTAAATTGATGGTTTTTTCCTCAGCAATTGGAATCAAACTTGAACATGGCGCACTTCATTTTCATCTTCTCCTTCAACTGCTTCAGCTTCATCTTCTGCTTCTGCCTTCTCGCCTTCTCCTTCTTCTTCATGCACTTGTTCCTCTCCTTGCGACACTTCTTCTCCTCCTTGTCCTGTGACTTCTCCATCTTCTTCAGCCTTTTCAGCCGGTTCTTCTCCTTCCGTTTCCGGGTCTTCTCTTCCCTCTTAAAGTCCGCTATGATCTCTTTCGCTTTCTGCTTGCACAATTTTTTCAGTTCCTTCTTCTTCTTATTTTGCGCTTTCTTTTCTCGCTTCATCCGTTTCGGATCGGTCGTGCCGCATCCGTCAGAGCTTTCAGAGCACACCAAGTCGTCCTCATTCTCCGACTCCTCGCTGCAGCAGGAGGCTTCTTCTGATGAGATTTTCTGTTTGGATGATTGAGACAATTTTTTGATGTTCACTTTCAGACATTTCGCTGCCTCTTTGGGTTTTTGTTTAGGACAGAGTGAGTCGTCGCTGTTGCTCGAGCATTGGCTGTCGCCTTCTGCCATTGTTTCTGCGCACAATCCGCCGAACGTGCTTCTAGATGTTTTGTGTGGCATTTGTCCAGTTATGTGTCGATTGTTTGTGTTGAGAAAAGTTGGTATGTATTGTTTGATTTAATTTGATTATTTTCTTGTGTTGTATTTGACTTCGGAGTTTAAATTTTTGTGGTTCATGTCATAGAATTATGTGGTTTAAAATGACATGGCCTAATTCATTGATGGCCATTACAGTAATTGGGCCATTTCAGACACAGTCCATGGTTGGGTTATTCTAATTTACGAGCGCAAATGTTGTAAGGTAGGTCTTGTAAATCTGTAGTTTATCAGGGGTTTTTCTGGCACCATCAGGTATCATGAGTAGGTCATCGGCATTCGAAACCCTCGTATCACCGTTCATCAGGCGAGTAATGTAACTATGTATTTTAGTACCGATTTCAATATTTTTTTTAGTAACGTTTCTTTAGTTTATTGCTTGAAATAAAGTGTATCGAGTTTCAGCTTAATCCTTTTTTGTAACACCCCACATCATAGATTATTACTATTTCTTCTTATAAAGCTTCTCCCTTTTCACTGACTGATGGACTACAACTTCAAGCCTTATCCGATACATTCAAAAAGTATTATAAATTCTTGTTTATTTGTTAAAGGGTTGCTTCATATTGATTTCGACAGTCTATTTCTGACACCAATTCCATTAGTTACTGTTTGACGCAACATTTCCTGTAAGAGGATTTAGATCTATGACACCCTCACATGAAAGAAATCTTCTTTGCCATCATATGGTTAATTTAAATGGAATCTTGTTGCTATATGTATGATTTGCTCCGTAGTCTCGGATCATTTCTTTTATTTAAACTGTTCTTGATAAATCATCAATAGATAAATCCTTATGAACAGGATGTTTCCTACATAAAAATAATCAAGTATATTCACTTGACTAGTAAACTTGTAAAGGTTTTTTGTGTTAATAACAATCGTAATGTCAATGTCATGCAAATATTTAAAATAATCGTACTAATCTTTTACCTTACAAGTGACATGATAATGGTACACTTGACATTGTAACCCACCTGTTACTAGTTCATATTTTTGGCATTTTCTACAAAAGCGGACGGTTTGTCCAGAATTGAGATTTCTAAAATTTGTGCATTCGAAATTATATCAAATGCTAAAATTTAGTATTAGGATTTTGTAGGTTTTTTTTTGGGTTTAATTTTGCTTTCAACTGCATGTTCATACCTCGACGGGGGTTTTACCCTCCATACGCTGGAAACTCACAAACTAGCTACTCAAATTGAAATCACTCAGCCTGAGTGAGCAATGCTATTCCCACTGCTATTCCCGGTAATAGCCCTGCAGCATGAGGGTTCGAATTTGAATAGTCACCCCATCCAAGTTCTAATCTCGCTGGACGTTGCTTAACTTCAGTGACATAATGAGAACTGGTGTATTCAACGTGCCATCGACCTATGATGACCTAGTACTTGAATTGAATGTTTGTGTCTTGTTGCCCTCAATTGGATTTCTTAAACCGCTCCCATAACTTTATACTGATTCATAATTTGTTTCCTGACATTATCTGACACCCCATACAAATATTCCTTCTCATAATTTGTTTCCGGACACACCCTTGAGTGTTACACCCTGTATCATGATGTATGATGGCAGAGACTGTTGTTATGATTAATGGCTCTTGTCTGATTGATATTCATCTTCCTGATCCTCCCCGTATGCTCCGTCAATACCCCCTTCAATTTCATTTCAGTACGGCGCTATTTCCAGCCAGTTTCTACCGCTTTGCTGGGTGGAAGAGTCACCCTGGTACGAATCATAGCGCTAGAAAGACTGCAGTTATGTTCAGTGGATTGAATCAACTCTCAATTTGAATCCTTAACATAAATAAATTATTGTTTTTACATGAATTTTACATAAACATATAAATCAAACTGATGGTGATTCATACTCAGCGCACGATTATTATAGTAGTTAGTCACCGGCTTATCCTGCCAAAGGTTCCGGGTTCGACCTCCAGAGCCGACAAAAAATGCTATTCTAAATTTGATTAGTTGTTTGTTAAGGGATAACTTCCTGTGCAACTAAATGGGAAACATTTTTTTTTTTTCAAGTAGGTACTTTATTTATTTTATGATACATATTCACAAAGATTTTTGTTTATAATAAACGGGTAAGTTGATGTGGTCCTTTTGTGCATGAATGCATGTGTCGGACCACATTTTTTTTTTTTTTTTTTTTTTTTAAGCATTTGTCCTCTTTCAATGTAGGTAGGTATATGAATTTATATTTATCTCTTTTTTTTTCTTCTTTTTACATCATAGTATGTTATTTCAAATCATCATTCTATTTTCATCAATAACCAACCATTCTCTTATTCTTTCTTTTAATGCATTTTTGTTTTGAATATTTTTGATATCTTCGGGTATTACGTTGAAAATTTTGCTACCTACATACGAAAAGTGCTTTTTGGTGAGTGATTTATGTCTAAGTGGCTGTATTGTCTGTCCAGTTTGTCGTGTATTGTAAATGTTTGGGTTTAGGGTCCAGGTATGTCTTTTTTTTATACAAAAAAATATTATTTTAAAAATGTATAAGTCGTGTAGGGTGGGAACGTCAAATAGTCTGTATAGTTCTTTAGTATGAAAAAGTCTGTCTTTTTTTAGTATTGTTCGTAAAAGTATATTCTGTGTTCGTTGTAGTTTTGTTATGATGTTCTGGTACGCTCCCCCCCAAGTTGTGATGCAGTACTGGAGAAGTGATTGTACTAGTGCAAAATATGATTCACGTAATACTGATTTGTCACATACTTGGTTGAGATTGTAAAAGATGTAAGTCAGATGTCGGAGTTTGTTTTTCAAGTTATTTATATGTCCTGTCCATTTTAAATGTTGGTCTAGTATAATTCCAAGGTAACGTATGTCTGTTTGTTTTTGTAGTTGTACAGTATTATTATCAATGTCAGTCAATTGGATTGTTGAAGATGAAGGTTGTCCCCTACAGTCAGTTGAAAAAGTCATGTAATTTGATTTTTTGAGGTTAAGTTCGAGAGACATGTTTCTGTACCAGTTAGTAATGTTAGTCAGGTCTAAAGTTGCAAGTCTATGAGTTTCTTCCCAAGTATCTGACGAGTAACATATTGCCGTGTCATCAGCATAGCAAAATACTTGGCCCTTACTTATACCAGGAAGATCATTGATAAAACAATTAAATAAGCAAGGACCAAGTATTGTACCTTGTGGGATTGAGAAACAAGGACAATATACAGGGTCAGATATCTGGGAATTTAGTTTTAGTTTTTGTGTCCTGTCTGTTAAGTACGAGTCAAACCATTTCAGTACGTTGTCCCTAAGTCCTAGTTTTTCAAGTTGAGTTAGTAGTTTTGAATGTTTGACGGAATCATAAGCTTTAGATATATCGAGAAATACACCTAAAACTTTCTTTCCTTTGTCTAAGTTGTCATGTAAGTAGGTTGTTAAGTCTAGTAGTGTGTCTTCTGTACCTATTCCTTGTCTGAATCCATATTGTTTGTCTGTTAGTAAATTGTTTGTGTTTAAGAAGTAGTCGAGTCGAGTTTTTACACATTTTTCAAGGATCTTGCTAAAGTTGGTAAGTAAAGAAATTGGTCGATAGTTAGTCAAGTCTTTTTTGTCCCCTTTCTTATGGATTGGAATAATAATACTATTTTTAAAAGAAGAGGGGAACTTTCCGTCAGTTAAACTCAAGTTAATAGTATGTTTCAGTGGGTCAGTAATGTATGGTCCTATGTATTTCATTATTTTAGTATTTAAATTGTCTTCACCAGGAGCACATTTATTTTTCAATTCTTTAATGTATTTGTGTATTTCTGTTGATGTTGTTAGTGAAAAACTATTAATTGTGACATGTGTATTGTTTGTTGTGTTATATTGTGTGGTGTTTGGTGTTTGTGATAAGTTTGATGAGTTAAAATGTGGTGTTTGATGTCTTTGTGTTTCTGTGTTGTCTATTCTATCTGAGATGTTTTTCCCTACGTCTTTAAAGTAGTTATTCATAACAGTAGCAGATTCTAACGTGGTATTTAAACAGTCGTATAAAACATTGTCGTGTCTAATTTGTCTTATTATTGTATCTTTTTTGTTTTTGTCAATAATGTCATGTAAAATGGTCCAAAGTTTGTATTTATCTTCCTTGTTTTCGTCAATGGTATGTCTATAGTAATTGTTTCGAGCAGTTCTAAGTGCCGCCGATAAAACATTTCTCACCTTTTTATAATGTTGTAAAAGTCTAATGTTGTCAGGATGTTTTTTTGTTTGTAGTGCAAGTCTGTCTCTGTGTCTGATTGATTTAAGTAGTGCTTGGTTCATCCAAGGTTTCAGTGGTTTATATTTACTGTTGTAAGTTTTAGTTGTTTTACATGAGTCTATATGATTTTTTACTATTGTAGTCAATGTCAAAGCACAAAAGTCAACGTCATTTGAGTCTGTTATAATTGTCCAGTCTGTTTGTCTAAATTTTTCGTCAAGTAAGTCATAGCTGATGTGATCATATGTTTTTTTAATGTAATTATTGTGTGTTATTGTGTATTCCATGTTTAAATTTGCAACTGTTGAGTAATGGTCAGTTATGTTTGTTTTGATGATAGCTGTTGATAAATCATGGTGGTGGTGATTTTTATAAAAAATGTGGTCAATGCATGATGTTGTGGTGTAAGTTTGGTTGATATGATGGTGATTGTTAGTCGTGACTCGTGTTGGTTGGTTGATATATGGTATGAAGTTATGTAATTGTAATGTGTCTAAAAAGTCCTGTCCAATGTCTGTAATATTGCTCTCAAAGATGTTAATGTTTAAATCTCCAATTATCATGCATTTTTCATTATTGTTAGTGGATAGGTATTGATCAATTTCCTCAATGAATAAAAAACTTTCAGCATTTGGAGATCTATAGAAAGTTAGTAAGGTAAGTGTTTTTTCTTTTATTTTAATGTCAAGTTTTAAACAGTTTGTCAGTGTGAAGTCAGTGAGTTCTTGTACGTTAAAGTCAATGTCAGTACGTACATAGGTGGCAATACCCGAAGATTCATTATATTGATGAGATGTAAAATAATTGGAGTATCCTGGAATCGAGAAAGAATAAGGTAATGATTGGTTATAATGTGTCTCTGTTAAAATAATAATGTCGATTCGAGATAAGAATGAAGACAAACAAAGAATTAGTTCATCGAAGTTTTTTCGGATGCTACGAATATTCATATGAAATATTTTTAAACCCTCCTGATTAAACCAAAATTCTTTCGAGTTGTCAAAAAAGTCGAATACTTTGCAATCTCCAACAATTGAATCGGGTATAATATCTGTGATGTTAGCTGTCATTATAGCAGTTTAATAGTGTATAATTATGAATAATATAAAATGTTGTTAAAGGGTTTGTATTCGGCTTTTTGAAGGTTAAATTCGAATTATATTTTGGAGGAGTCAATAAGTTGATCTGAGATGATTTATTGAGATGATTTAAAATTAATAAGTAATATTTAGAGAAAAGAGGACAAATGCTTTTAAACTTACCAATGAAATTAATGAGAGAATAAAATATTGAAAAATAAATATTTAAAAAAATCTTTTTTGATGTCTTCTGAATAGTTAATTTTGAAAAGATTCATAGGAAGTATTGGTATCGTTCAGTGTTAACGTTTCTTCTTCTTCTTTGTCTTCTTGTTGATTTTCTTTCTTCTTGTTATTCTTTTCTTCCAGCACTCGTTCCAAATCCTCTTCATTTCTAATCACATACACTCGTGACGTTTCGTTTTTTCTTATGAAGATCTTACAATCACGTACCCATACAAACTTGTAGTTGTGTTGTTTTTTGAATTGTTTTGTTTTGTAGAGGATGTTTTGGTTTTTTTTAGTCAGATGTTCGTTTACATAAAATTTTTGCTCCCACATCTTGTTGGCTCTGTATGACTTGGTCCAAAGATCTCGGCTTTTAGTGTTTAAGAGTCTCACCACAATCGGTTTTGATTTTTCTTTGTTTGTGGAGTTTACTCTGTGAGCAATTTGGACATGGGAAAGGGGATCTTCTATTTTCAGTTTCAAACCAATCTGCTCCACAATCTTGTATACATCTTCATTTTTCTTCTGAGGCACTCCATTTATGATAATGTTGATTAAACGGGACCGTTGCTGGAGTTCATCGACAAAATCTTGAGTCTGTTGTAATTCTTCTTTCAGTTCATTGTTTTCATTAACAACCATCAGGACTTTTTTCTCAAGTGACATGGTGTCACTTCTCGCCCATCAGAGGAGAAGTATACTTCGGGATGGGTAAGCTACAACATAGACGACAAGCGTCTCAATTAGCTCCTGTTTCATGGCTAATTTTTTTTCACGAGGCATGAGTTGACCCGTAGCATAAAAACTAGGAAGTCGATAAAATTCCTAGGCTCTCGGGATTCGAACCCAGGTCATCTGCGTGCAAACCGAGTGCTACTAGGTGATGGTGACTACTTAATTTATAATAAAAAGTGACAGATCTGTATTTGTAAATAAACTATTATTTATTTAAATATTTCTTTTTTGTTTGGAAGAAAGTTACTTCAAGTCAGATTTAAAACATACGTGGTCCTAACCAATTTCTTAATCCTGCCGAACACTTTCTCTGAAATGAGACTGAAATTTAATTCCAGACACTAAATTTTCGTTTCATTTCTGATGTCGACATGACGTTTTCTAATCATTGGTTATCGAAAAAAAGCAGCTGAGACAATTTACTGCGGTTTGTATGTAATGCTATTTCCTCTTGTGTAAATATAATCGGCGGATCGTGTTCAAATATCGAATATTTCGCGTGGGGACTTCGTGACTAGGAGAGAACGTTTCTTTTTTTTTTTTTTTTTTTTGAAAACAAAAGTTTCGAAGTGTTTTTTGTTGAATGAGCGAATTCAAAACTACACAGGTTTCCCTTGAGTTCGAAGAAATCTAATTACTTAGTTTACGAAATTCAAATGAAATAACTTTTTTTTACGAAATATAAATTGGTTCAGAGAAATACTGTTTGGAGTTAACATTGACGATTGGTAAATCCTCTGTTAAGCTACAGTTCACTTGTAATTCAGACTAGACATTTCGTCTAGTCCTTTTAACTTTTCTGTTTTTTAAAATGGCCGGTGTGACTGGCTTGTTTTGAATTATGAGATGGTTTTATTAGCAATTTAAAAAACCCTCAAAGAAAGGCAACATACTTTAATTGCCTCATTTTGTTAGCGTTGCTAGCGAAAGCGTTAGCTCATTTTTCTTGCTGTTTTTGAAATTGTTTGATTCTTGCATAGAAGTGCATATTGACTTCAAATGTTTACTAGGATAGTATAGTATAGTAGTGCCTGTCGGCTCGAGACAGGAAGTCCCATTACGCTAACAGTTTTAGAGGATAGAGATAGTAACTATACTTAGACTACTAAGGAACTAGAAAACTCAATTCTAGTGGTGCTATCAGCAATCGAGATATGTCTTCCCTTTGATCTTTTCTTTCTTTTATACATTTTGGGTTGTAGGGTTGTTCGCAATAAGAGAAGATAAAATTTAAGTTCTATTGCTACGGCCTTCTTGGGGAAAAAAATAACGAAAATATCCTCTTGCATGGAAGATTTCAAGACTCATGCTTCATAAATTCAACTACATACCCAAAGTTAACTTAAACCATCAGTCTTTTTAACTTAAGCCATCATATTTCGCTACCTTGTAAAAAAAAAAAAAAAAAAAAAAAAAAAAACAAACCAACAAATACAATGGATAGATTAATTTCAACTTATTAAATTATATATATATATATATATATATATCTCCCTTGCCTTTATCCCATATTAGCTTATGTTGCTTTTGGGGTCGGCATTGTTCAACCTCATGGTTGAGGTCGGTAGGGTGGAGCACGTTTTTTTATGGCTGGATGCCCTTCCTAACGCCAACGATTCTGTTTGATTTAACGTCCTGGATTAGGACGGGGGTTTTACCCTCCATTCGCTGGGAATCGTATCAGCTACCCACATTAACCTCACCCAGCCTGGGTAGGGCCGGAAATAGCAGCCTCACGTGTTTGGATGGAACAGAATTTTCTTCGAAAAGTCTGCCCCAGCCGGGAGTTGAACTCGGGAACTCTGGACTACGGGCAGTAGTCACAACCATTACGCCACGGAGGCTGTTATTAAATTATATATCATTGTGTTAAATGTCATTTTAGATTGATATTTTTAAACGTTCACTGAATTGGGCATTAGCCATTTGATTATGCATAAAGTTGTTTGTTAATTTGAGATTAAATCTGTTAGTTAGCAATAATGCAAATTCAGCTTCAATGAACAATAGCCTTTCTGAGGATCATTTTCACTAGATTAAATTTAACAAACATTTATGGCCGGAACTATAATTTTTGTTTTAAAAAGTTATTAGGGTCTAACAACTTATCATTATAAATAATAACTAATAATGGTGTCCAAATCTAATAATATCATTAGATTAGGTATATTGGATTACTCATTTCTAAACAGATCGGCGAAACCAAAAAGCGAGAAGTTCGTGTTTACGTTTGGCTATCACGATTTTTAATATTGGTCGGAATAATCTAGTATTATTATTATTGTTTTTGAAATATGAGACGATTGCTGTAGGTCATTTACAATTAAGTGGTCTCGATCTCTCGATTGCCTGAACTCTAATCAACGTATAAGTTTGTGGGCAATGAACTTCTAATACGGGAGACGGGGGTTCGGTTACTAGACACTGGCATGATATATTAAATCCCTTTATCTTTGGTGGATTTTCGCTTTTTTTTTTGTTGAGCATTTTAGAGAAGCTCTAACGGATTCATACTAGGTGACCATTGAAATTTTAACCCTCGTGATGCTGGCTATATCAGGACCCACCCAGGCCGGCTGAGATTATATTTGTGTAACTTGTTTGTGAGTTACCAGCGAATAGAGTCTAAAACCCCCTCTCGTATGGTGTAGAAGTTAAATGAGACGGCAAGTAGCAAAAAAAAAAAAAAAAAACAAAAACAAAAATAGTCAACTATCTGTCCTTTTTTGTAGTCCTTCAGTCAGACGGCTGGTCTACTCCTCATTAATTGTCCCCCCAGTCTGAAATTTAAATCTCCAATGATAACTTGATATCAAACTCAATGGATATATTTTTTTATTAAAAAAAAAAAGAACAGAACATTGTCATCATCTATCTAATTTAAAATGTATGAAAGCGCTGCTCCATCATCAAACCCATACGAGGTCAGCTTGTATCTTGTGCCTCGTATTCGGAGAGATACAGCTCTTATCATTGCAATCTGTGTTCTGACTTTCGCCCAGTTTAAAACATGTCCATATGGCTTCTTCCATTTTCCAGATAAAACTAATGCAATTCTTTTTATGAAATTTTCATATTCAAAATGAAGAACTCCTTCACATGAGCAAACAAGAGGGGTAAATGATCCTCTGAGATCCTCAGCAGCTTTGTTGTACTTGCTGTGTTTTTCGTCTGCGTGGCGTTTTGCTATTGATGTCCACGTTTGGGAAGAGTAAGACTTAGCGTCAGCATTTACAATGCGGTTATCAATGAACGCTGTTTTACCTGCTTCCCATACGCCATTGATCTTGAAATCACCTATCAATGCTGATTGTGTGCTTGATGAGTCTTTCATGACTGGTTCTTTAACAATACCATTCCATGCATAACTGGCCATCATAATGCATTCATCCCTTAGGTAATCGTGACCGTGTTTTACGAGTCCACCTTTTTTGCAGTTCAATGCGTGTGTGACATTCATCTCATCACCACAGCCATCACATAGTGTGGGGAGGCCTCGTAGTCCATGATTGTATCGCAGAGCTAGTGCATCCCTGAATTGAACAGGTGAAAGATCTACATTTTCAGAGGATTTAGGTACAACATTCAACCACTGAGACGATTTTGATTCAATGATTCGTGTCAATACTCGATTTTTCTCAGGTGGTAATGATGAGATAATTCTTTCTTGTTTTTCTTTTAATTCTCTCTCTTTTCGAACAAGTTCATCGTTGATAGCATTTTTAACACAATGATTGTGTTCTTGTAAATTACTATGTAGTTAGTTCAATTACTGCGCTGCGCCGAGTGTTGTTACACATATTGACCCCATTTCGGCGGTAATACCCCATGAGCCCATGACTCATTAACATACTGGTTAGGATCAGACAAAATAAATCTGCCGGACCTTCCTCGAGGCAGTTGCTTAGCCAGTGACATTCAACCATTTCTACAGGGTGTATCAAATGTAATTTATTCTTCATTATAACTCGATACAAAATAATGAATCTCTATTAAATGGGATCTCAAATACTTCCCTCTGATTCAAAGACCGGAAAGTTAGGACGTAAAAATTGGTATATTAAAACGTATCATAATTTAAAAAGTATTTGTAAAGTAAAACCAAAGTTATAGGTACACACAAAGTGTTAGGATTTTGTTCCCCTGATACCCCCCAATTTCAGAGAGGTGGGAAAAAAATTAACAAGCAAAGAAAATATTGAGCTTACGAATAACTCCGTCAGTGGTAAGATTCTCGCTTGCCATGCGGAAGGACCCGTGTTTGGACCCCGCGCCGACAAAGAAAATGTATCCAAATTTTGGTTATACAGTTAGTTATTCTATAAGGTAAACCTTACGGTGCGCTCGTGCTGACCAAGCAAACCTAAATGGGAAGTATTGTGTCACTTCTCACCCATCAGAGGAGAGGCATACTACGGGATGGGCAGGCTACAACACAGAACACAAGCGTCTACACTGTCCTGTTTCACGGCTACTGTACTCCTGTTTCATGGCTACAAGAAAAAAACGTGAAACACATCTTTCTTTCTTTTCTTTTTTAATTCCTGGCCCATGCTGAAGTTTAAAGTAGTGCTTTTTAAGACTGTCGGTCGGCTCGAGACAGGGAGTCCCATTACACCATTTTTTCTTTATTCCATCTGCGAATTCCGTCATTTTTACCTGTTTCAATTTTGATCCACACTTTATAACATTTAAATCAAGATCTTCGCACGAAGACATTCATGGCAAAGATTTACTGACTAAACAAACACACAGTATTATAAAAGATTTAGCGTATTATAAACCAATAGCCGGTAGCTGTCTCGGCACTCTCAAGGCCCCTTGTTAATCCGTCCAATTAGATGTAGAGTATAGCCCGCTGCCCAACATAAGATCTAACATGCAGATTGCCAATCGGGTATGCATTACCAATTTTGTACATCGCCAATATTGGCCTGGTCATATGGCAGATAGATCAAAGTAGATGTTATGAGGCTCTAGCTAGACGGGAAGAGTTTTTCACCCAAATAAGGCGCGTTCACATTAGATCAACGGCGAATGTATAATATATAGCGCCGAAAGGAGTACTCTTGTTTTTGAAGTTTTTTTTTTGCAAGTATATTATTTTTTAATGCGGTTGCAGAAAGCTTTGTATGTTAATTGCAATCACCAGTTCTGAAATTTTAGGGACAAAAAATTGCACTAAGAATTTTTTGTAAGACTAAGAAAAACTATGTACAATAAACATTATTATTATTATAATGAACATTGTTGTGTGGTGTACCATGTTTATTCTAGTTGGTTGTATGGTTCACCATTAGCACTAGAGAGCGGTAACCCGAGCGGGGGATATACTAGACATTGTAGACAAAGACTTGATCTGAATTCCGATTCGATTCCCTTCTGTATCATTCATCTATGTGGCCAGTGTTGCCCTCTAACTCCTCGTGTGCCTTGGTAGGGCTTTCCTCGAGAACAGAGTGAGTTGGAATTTTTGAACCTAAAACGGTTGAACAATCAGTCAGCCTAAACTCTAAGCAGGAAAGTGAGAAGTTGTACTAGATGTGCATCGATATCAACATACCTGTACCATACAGCTGCTGTTTCAAGTTATGTATTTTGCTCTCTTCAGGAGGCATAGTGCCTTTTATGCCTTTTGCCTATTTATCTATTTATACCATCAACAGAACTAACCTATATTTGAATTAGTCAAATGTCATTAAAAACATGTGATAAGTTGTGCTGGAGTTGATAGTTGAAGTGAGTATCTCTTGAATTTACAGATTTACACACTTGGGATAAGAAATTAAGAACCATTCAGACAAATATGTTTTCAATTAGGCAAAATTGGACAATCATTACTCCAAGCGAGACCTGAACTAGGATAATGCTATAAGAAACAATAAATTACACTTACTATAGTTACTCTGTATACTTTCATAGGATACCGAGAAAACATCATTGGTAGTATGGGAGCGAACGATCTGGGAAAACAATATACCTGATACTATTTCATCAGGCAAATTGGCAGTCAGGTTGTGAGGGTGACCTTGACTCACAGTGTTGTCTGAGTTGCGTTTAGCCAATCTATTATGAGCTGTGCTGGCACGAATCATGCACTGTTGCCACATTTCCTCGACCGGAAATTTCACACCGAATCATAACATGAACCCAATATATTCTGGTCATACTTTCAGGTCTTTTAACTATGCGATATAGCTAGCTATCTTAGCGTAAACTGTGGCCTGCTGTGGGATCACCAGAGAAGATAACTGGTGTTAATCAACGTCGGGAATAGGAAGATCACAGGAAAACTCCAGTATTATAATATTTATGATCTTTGTATAGTATGTTTTGGAAATATGTAAAGGATAATCTTGTAACTCGGAATTTTATTTATATTTTATTATTATATTCTTTATATAAATTAATGGTAACTTAGAATTTTATTTGCCAGTGAAACAAGATTTATAAATATCTACACAGAGAAAAAATATATTCAATTTAAATCCTGAAGGAAATGCTTGGATAAAAATAATAAGATAATATGTAATTTTTTATTCACAACTAGTGTACTGGAGAAAAAAAGTGGGTGTTTCCTTCCTGGTAGCATTGACCTTGCTTCCACTATCAATTGATACAATACGACTACAAGTAACAAGTCAAGTACTTACTTACCTACCTTGTATGTGTGACAAGATATCAGTTTTTAAATATCAAGAGTTATTTCAGTAGACATTGAATCCAGAAGTTTAGGGTTTGAGTCTCTGTTAGAGCACTTTTATCGATTTCGATACTACTTCGAAAGAAATAATAGAAAGTAAAAATGGGATGAATCCGACTCTCTGAAAGCATTATTTAAAAGATGGATCCACTCGATCAATTTATGATTTGACTGTTTATACATTTAAAGAGGGAGGTTAGTTGATGACAAAGATATTCGGAAAACTACTGCCTGCTGGTGGGAGCTTATATTTGCTGGAAACAGCTGTCCAGTTCCTCATTCCAGAGAGCATTCTTAATCTCAAAATCCACGAATCTCGCTTTCAATCGTCACATTTTGTTCAAATAATGATCTCTCTGAATGTATTAAAACAAAACTGGGCGCTTTTTAAGGAAATTTGACAATTTTGAAAGTGGGAGTGCATTCTAGAATAAGGCCCTGGTATGTTGTCTTACCGAGGTTGATACAAATACTTTCAGTTTCAATTGATTCCGTTTCCTTCAACCAACGTGTAGAGTTTTGTCTTGCATGTCTCCTTATGGACCTGGTTTTCCTAATAGTATTGGTCATCTCTCTAGGGACACACTCCATCACTATGAGGTCTTCAGAGACACGCATGTTTGAGTCCTGTGATTATCTGAGCGGAGATCACTAGACTTGTCATCTAGATTCCTGTGAGATAAGCACCATGTGCTATGTAAGCGTGTGTCACTCGGGAAGTAACGATGGTAGATAATATAATGAGACCGAAAATAAAATATCTGTATGTGACAGTTCTAATCAAGATTATCTCTCATGGCAGTAGATTTCACAATTGAGGAAATAATAACAGGAGACACTTATTAATACTGCAGGATTGGGACTAAAGAATACCATTATTCCATCAGTTGCTTCGGTGCCCTTATTTTGTAACCAAAGTATCGAATAACTGAGGAAAAGTTCATGCATTTGGTCTGATTGAAGCCAATGTAACGAATCCCTGGGTCACCAGACTAGCGGCTTAACCACTTGCCCACCAATGCATGGAAAAATTAGGATTTTAAGTTCTATGCACAAAACATTAGCAGGGCGTATCAACATGCAATTAACAGTCTGACAATCTTTAGCCTATTAAATGTGGAAAAAATAAGTACATACGTTTACATAATATATGATTTTTCCCTTAAATAATATGAATGAGGGATTTTTCCTCCCCCATTAATATCAAGTCAATAGTCATTTCCATATTTCATGCACTCATTTCAAACCGCACACTGATTTCACTCAGAAACTATTCACTTTACTTTTATCATGGAATCAGGTGAGTTTCATTTCCGGCAGTATCTGACTTAGGATCTCGACAGTCGACAGCGCTATCTCTGGTTAGTCATTCATATATTTGTTTTACTCTGAGTCTGACTGTTGTCAATATGTACTTTCTCGTTTATTGATACAATTCTTCGGTGACTGAAGTTTTCAGTCTCGCATGCCTGACTGTTTAAGATATCTCCTCGTGTGACTAACATCCAGAAAGGGAAATGTCTTGGGCACGAGGAATGGAACTGTGTTTGGCTTTTAACGTGGGTGTGTACATCTCTCCTTGGGTGACTGCCTGTGGAACCAGTAGCCAGCATAAGCATAACGACATAACATATGACATAACTTGATATCTTAGAAGCCAAATAAAAATGGCTTAGGATGGGTCCTCTGTACACAAAAAAGAAAGAAAAAGAAAACAAATGATTTATTATTTTTTAGTATCATATCTGTTCCTGATGGTGACTGTGTCTCTGTTGTTCCGGAAAGTGCACTTCCGAGCTGGGGTGCAGTCATGCAGTAATTTCTATTGCATTGTGCTGAGTTGGTATCGTGAACTGCGCTCTGGGCGTAGCCGGCAGGTCCATCATCGATGAATATTCTGCTCTAATATGAATAAAATATTACTTCCGAGTGTTCCTTCTTTTCAAATTCTAGCTACCTACTCATTTATTACCTACCTGCTACGATGATGTAAGGCTTTCATACGACTCATTGATACAGTATAAGGACTCATTGTTACAGTATAAGAAGGAATCGAATATTGAAGATGCGACACCCAGATTAATCCTCAAAAGAATTCGAATCTTGCGTATCTAATCTGTGAAAAAATCATTTGTCCCATCAGTACATTTATCTAAACGAGTTATGAGTGTGTAACTGTGTACCTTGAATAAGCGCTAAAATAGATCTGAAAAATGTTGACTTCGACATTATTTGAACATGATATTAGTTTCCTTGGAAAAAAAACTTTAATCTGGCATTGTAATCCTGTTTTAACCACTTGGATTGAGTTGGCACACTTCTAAGTGATGACGAGTGATCATGGTGCACTAGTCTCACCGTGCAACATTACGCCACGATAGACGTTGCTTTACTCAACGATCATATCATGCATGGTCCGTTGGTCTAGTACTAATCCGCTGACCAGTGAATGGTGGTTCCTATGCATGCTTATGTAATTCCTATGCTCTGAATGTATTTAAGTAAATCTTTATGTTTTTTACTATCATGTTAACACACGAGGTATAATATAATGATAAAAATAACAGCCTTGATAAAGAATGGTTTATATTTATTTTTATAATTTACATTTTGTATTGCTGGTATAAAATATGTATAACTATTGTTCATGCAAGGCAGTTTTGTTCAACATACATTCACATTCTAATGAGAAAAATGATTACTACTCATTTTATGTTGTTGTTGTAGGCTTCTGCTGTTGTTGTTCCACTTGGCGTTATGATCGGAGCTGTCATGCGTGAAGAGAGAAAGCCTAATACTCCGCGGTGCGTTCTGTCCTGCTAGAGTTCCATTTTTATTTATCTCTCTCTCTCTAAAGTACTGTCATTATCACCAACAACTTGGTCGTCATAATGATGAGATTGGGTGAAAGAGATTGCCATAGGCAATAACTCTGCCCTTTAGTTAAGACATATGTTTATATATATTTTTCTATTCTTTTGCCTTTTTATTATATATATTATTTCCATTTTTTCATTGTTATAATAATTATTTGTACTGTACATATGTCTTTTTATATCTAATAAAGTGTTTAACAATAATGATAAACATTATTATTATGATGATCAAAATCATCCGCAAAATCTGGATGATTCTAATCGCCCATCAAACATCCTATTCTAAACGCATAGTACTATTTTAAAATTTATCTTATCTTCATAAAGACTGTTTAGCAAAATGGGAAACTGTTGGCGAAATGGGGCTATTTGTCTTGAGCTAATCACAGTCTAAAATTCAGTTATTTCATCCTATTTCTTCATCATTATCATTTAGTTCGGTATCGATGGATTCTCTCAACTTCCTTGGATATTCGCGTGGTTTTCGCCTGGGTGTGAGAGTAACAAGCTCTGACGTTTTCGATCTTACCGATCATAACCGCACGCGTTTTGGCGAACACGTCACCGCGTTGGAAATCGAACCCACAACCGCTCGACTGTGAAACCACAAGTCCGATCACGTTAACTGTGTTGGCGAAGCTTCTTTCATTAGTGATAGTGACGCGCTAGCCATAGCTGTTGTTGTAAGGCTCCTGATGGGTATAGTGACATCTACCATCTACTGTTGTTGTAAGGCTCCTGATAGGTAGTGACATCTACTTTTGTTGTAAAACTCCTGATAGGTAGTGACATCTACTGTTGTTGTAAGGCTCCTGATAGGTAGTGACATCTACTGTTGTTGTAAGGCTCCTGATAGGTAGTGACATCTACTGTTGTTGTAAAACTCCTGATAGGTAGTGACATCTACTGTTGTTGTAAAACTCCTGATAGGTAGTAACATCTACTGTTGTTGTAAAACTCCTGATAGGTAGTGACATCTACTGTTGTTGGAAAACTCCTGATAGGTAGTGACATCTACTGTTGTTGGAAAACTCCTGATAGGTAGTGACATCTACTGTTGTTGTAAAACTCCTGATAGGTAGTGACATCTACTGTTGTTGTAAAACTCCTGATAGGTAGTGACATCTACTGTTGTTGGAAAACTCCTGATAGGTAGTGACATCTACTGTTGTTGGAAAACTCCTGATAGGTAGTGACATCTACTGTTGTTGTAAAACTCCTGATAGGTAGTGACATCTACTGTTGTTGGAAAACTCCTGATAGGTAGTGACATCTACTGTTGTTGGAAAACTCCTGATAGGTAGTGACATCTACTGTTGTTGTAAAACTCCTGATAGGTAGTGACATCTACTGTTGTTGTAAAACTCCTGATAAGTAGTGACATCTACTGTTGTTGGAAAACTCCTGATAGGTAGTGACATCTACTGTTGTTGGAAAACTCCTGATAGGTAGTGACATCTACTGTTGTTGGAAAACTCCTGATAGGTAGTGACATCTACTGTTGTTGGAAAACTCCTGATAGGTAGTGACATCTACTGTTGTTGGAAAACTCCTGATAGGTAGTGACATCTACTGTTGTTGGAAAACTCCTGATAGGTAGTGACATCTAGAGACTGTCTTGTTGGATCTGTGTTCTGATGACTGCTTTGGATCTTTATGAAAGTTCGTTTGGGATGTATTAGAATCGAGTATGAATTTTGTTTCTATGGTATTACGACTACTGTTGTGAATTTTTTACTTCTGTTATTTATTTTGCTGGACATCTAGGACTCCAAGATTTGTATTTTTGGTGCTTTGACTATTTATGTTAATTTGTTTTGGTATTCGGTGTAGACTATTGACATTAATTTGTGTGGTATTGATTGGAATCTTAATGAGAATAGATCGGCATATACCAAAGGAGTTCTAAGATCTTCGGTTCGGGTTAGGTATATTGATGGTCTGTAATAATTAATTGTTGAGTGTTTTATTCATTAACAACTTGAGTGCCATGAGATCCCAAATGGGTACTCATGAAACTTCACTTCAGTGCCAAACGGAAAAATGACAGTTCGTGCCCACCGTGCCATGACATTTTTTTCCCCTAATCGATTTGAAACTTTGAGACTGTGTTTCTAGAGCATCTTAGATGAATGTTACCTATAAATAAGACCTGAATTGTGTGAGACCCCATATGGGTACTCATGGCCTGCTGGAACAGTTTTTTTGAATGAAAAGAACATCTTCTGAGAAACTAAATGGGGTCTCACTTTGAGTGTTTTCAGGCTGGATTGAGATCCCACATGGGTATTCATGGCACTGAAGTGATGTTATCAAAAAAACAGTCTGGCACTCAAGTTGTTAAGTTTTATCCATGATAAAGGGACTTTAATATGAAAAATCAACAACTTACATAAAAACTTTCCAATTCAATTAATTAAAAACACAAAACTACTGAATTTTAAACGATCACAAAGGCTCATGGGCAGCATATACAAATATGAAACCATTACTAAACCATCGGATGTTTTCTCCATCCGAAAAGAGATAATTCTACTAATTGAAAGACTTACATAAAAAGCAAAGCAATAAAATACTTTCGACACAAAGCTACTCTGGATTCCTCCACACACAATCACAAACCTAAAAAAAACTACTGATTACAGATTGCCATTTACAAGCACATGATGAGTTTCATGAAAGACTCTGGAGTGATCACGATTAATTTGCGCTGATATTTGAAACTCAAATTAAGGACGACCGGACTAAATGTCAACCCCATTCAAATCTGAGCGTTACTAGTTTCATCACTTTATATCACCTTAGATTTTAACTTTCTTTATGGGAGTCGCCTGGGATAGGTTCTCGTGTTTGATGGCCCGAAAGGTCTGCCCATGTGCCCATTCATGTCGAATGAATTAGGAGATTAGGATCTCGTGTGATGGAATGGAATGGAATGAAGAGTGGAAGGAACAGAGAAGGTAGAGGACAGAGTGACGAAAGGGTAGGCATGCGGAATTAATCTTTAGAAGAAAGAAAAGAGCTACAACTAACCCAGGCTGGGTGAGGTAACTGTGGGTAATGAATCCAGTGATCGTAACGTAAACCCCATGTTCTGAAAAACTCATAAAGAGCCGAATTATGAAGGATGATTAAATATCTAGGATTTGTTAATCCAAGCCATTATCACTTAACAGCTGATATATGTAGTGTAGACATACTGTGATTGGTTGAAATTCCCACCAAAAGACGGTTAAGTAAGGGATAGTCTAGGATTAGTTAATTTATCCTGTTTCATAATTCAGGCCTTAGACGTTAAAATAAAAAGTAGGACCATTAGACTTTAAAGCCTAGATTTTATATCTTACGGACACGGAACATTTTCATTTAAAAATTTTTCTTTATAATAATTAATAACTCCCTATTTATTTTTGTCTGAGGTAATCTCTGCTATCAAACCTTTTATGATGGAAATGTGAACTTTACAATACCAAAGATCATTCACAATGTTGAAATCTCATTTTAAAAATGATGTTCTAAATATTGGTCTGGAAATCACGTCCATATAATAATTGCAATTGAATTACTAAATATTAATCTGAAAAACCCCGCCTGGATCACCCAATTGGAGTTTTGAAATTTGGTCTAAAAAACACTTCCACAATATAATACTATTGAATATCGGTCTCGAAACCCGTCCGCATTATTACAATTGAAGAACATAATATCAGTTTGAATATTCCTCGCACAAACTGGTCTCGACCCGGAAGCTCCTGGATTAGCCAGACAATACCTGGGTGATCTAGTTCCCACGAGTAATGATAATTGCGAGTATCCTAATACTAATTATATTATTAAAGCAATAATATTAAGGTCTAGGTTATTGAAACACATTGCCTGAAAAGATTAAATTTACGGATTGCTCATTTCTGTGTTTCATTCGAGTATTTAGGCTGGTTGCAATTATTTGAATCTTAATTTGTATACATGTGAGAAAAAACATCTGTATGATTTATTTATCGTTTAAACTTGGACAATTAGAAAAAAAATACAAATAGGTGTAATGTATACCTAGTTACCTACACACGAATAAAATGTACTGTATAACACTGTAAGGATTTAATCATAATTAATCGTACTGATAACTGTTGCATCTGCATTCACAGGCAAGAAAATAATTATATTGTAATACATTATAGGACATATTTATAATATATATTTTCTAATATTAGGTATTTTTCATATATAAAAAAAACAATATTGCTGACATGTATACAATGTACAATATGTACATACATTATTAGGGATTTAGGAAACTAAATTTTGAAGAAGAAATATTAAATAATATTCGAACAGCAGCCAAATCGGGAGTTGATTTTTGTTCTAGATAAGAATCAAACCCAGAACTTTGGTTCAGAGAATGAAGTACAAATTATTTGTCTCAAAATACAAGCGGAACTCAACAGTATTTTTATTCCATCATTCATATAAGTCAAAGAACACATCGCCTCCCATCTAAAAACTCTCCGAATGGTGGATTAATTTAAATAGCCTGTCAGGCGACTGTGTGAGGACTGAAGGCTAACCTGCTATTAGGAGGTGACTTTCAGACTTACATCCTAATGAATATCACTCATAGAAGTTAATTAACAATTTACTGAGTGCCCTATAAATACTGGGTGGAACTAGAGACACAGACATTAGACAGGGTGTTCTTTATGCATTCACCCTAAACATAAAAAACATTTGATTGTAGCCACCTTTTTCATGATTAAATTTATCCGGGAAAATTCCATTTGCAAGCAAAATATAATATATTAAATTTTGATTAATGCTATTTTAATGATGGTTAATTAGTATCTTCTAATAATATCTACTAATAAGTAGTATCTACTAATAATACTACAAATTAGTTCTTTGTAAATTGAATGATAGTAAAATGTTCATTGTTTACGTTGTTACCTAGGCAACAAGAACAAGTAGGTAAACTTTGAGAATACGTGAGAGGTAGTATACACACTTACACAGGTGTGTCTAGTTTAGTTAGCCCCCTCAATAGTTATGGTACAAGAGGGTTAGCACCTGTCTGTACTATAGGCAGTAGTGATGATCTTAGGAAAGGAACAACCTATTTCCACGCATGGACTGCAAACTGCTGCTGGTTGTGGCCAGTAGGCATGAATCTATATGTATTTTTCCTAGCCCTAACTCTGCACCCGAGGCATTGGCCTACATCGCGACTGAATGCAAGAAGTAAAAGCCGCAAACTGATATGTGTTTTGGGAGAAGAGCAAGGTTGGCAATTTTACTCAAAGTTGAAAAAATGAGATCACATACTCGAAGCTTGGGACTCGAACCACCGACCTCTAGGTTCACAGTCCGCCGCCTTATCGACCGAGCTACTGAGGTCAACTCTTCACTGAAACACAAGTGTAACACAATCTGCTTTTATATATTTAATTATTTTAAATATTTTTTTTATCAATTCAGGCAATTACTTG
The DNA here is from genome assembly GCA_024516035.1 of Bactericera cockerelli. NCBI lineage: Eukaryota > Metazoa > Arthropoda > Insecta > Hemiptera > Triozidae > Bactericera > Bactericera cockerelli. Next base: position 41,017,635 of record CM044960.1, on the reverse strand, counting down.
TGTAATGTGGAATCTAAAGTTCAAAGTACGATGCTGGGCCGTTGTATTGTTGATGTCCGACCAGCTTCAGGTATTTTCTCTTATCATTGGTGATAAGAGAGTAGAGCCTACTGATAAGACAGTGGTGCGTCTTGTTGTCAATTGGTTATCAGTTATCACGTGAATTTAGAACAAGTGAGGAAGCGATTGGAGAACTCGCGTACTCATGTGTTTTGGTCTTATCACAGGGGAAATGGATTATAAAGAATTCAGGATTCCGGCACCTAAAGATAACTCTATGTCAAAGGAGTGCTATATATCAGTACTCTATGTCTAAGTAGTGCTTTATATTAGAAATACAGTCGAACCTGGATGAAACAGGACTAAACTTGTGTAAATATAAAACCTAACAGATAAACTCAACATATCAGTACTCTATGTCTAAGTAGTGCTTTATATTAGAAATACAGTCGAACCTGGATGAAACAGGACTAAACTTGTGTAAATATAAAACCTAACAGATAAACTTAACATATCAGTACTCTATGTCTAAGTAGTGCTTTATATTAGAAATACAGTCGAACCTGGATGAAACAGGACTAAACTTGTGTAAATAGGAAACCTGAAAAAAGCTCGCAGTCGGTATTGATGTTACTTTATTGGCAGGAAACTGCTGTAAGCAGGAAAATATTGCCGGTCCCTTGAATTGCTGTCTATCCAGTTTCGACGATATAAAGTTCTATCTTGTTAATATTCACTGATAATGTAACAATAGTACATTATTGTATGTACTATTGTTCATTTTTGTATATTATTGATGTCAAATACAACATTGCCTATTATTTCAAATTACAAAATTACATTCTTGTGGAATCATTTGTGTACATCTAATTCAAACAAAGTTCATAGTATTTTAAACAACACTACACAGGACATGGAAGGAGCCAATAAAATTGCTTCTTTGGCGACCAGGGGGTAGATACCGTAGTTTTTCAACTGTGCCATGTCACATTTTTAGTTGGTAGCACAGCATTACTAGACTTATAAGATCATCATTTGCTTGCCCGTAATGCCGCCTCTGGTCTCTGATAATGATAATGAATTTTATTATTTATCTCTATGCAAAGCTACTCAGTTTCCCCCAGGAGGTATGAGTCCACTATAAAAAATTGACTCCACCAGGAATCGAATACCTGTATCTCTTTGATAATACCTACTTAATTCCGAATTTAAAAAGTCATAATTTATTACACAAAAGATCTATTGTTAACGTCACAGCCAATGAGCCTTCGTAATTTCGTAGCCTCCTTATACTGTTATCAAGTACTAACTCATTTATTTATGGTTTTATGTTTCAGGTAAAATACAAAACCGATTTAAAAAATGAGACAAAATTGTCTTTCGCAGTGGTAAGTTCCCGTGGCTTCATACTTTTTTCTCAAGTTTTATGCTTTCAAAAGCGAAATGCAATTCTCATGATTGATTTACTAAGTGAGGATACTGAGGATCATTGCATCTTCATAGTGACAATACCTTATAAGCTACAATCTTGCGTTTGGTATCTGATTTAATTATCTAGACCCAATGATCTTTGGCAAAACTCCAAGTTAGCCAACCCCTTACAAGCCAGCTGGTAGTTGTCCAAGGCTTTATTGGCTTATAAAAAAGCCCAATTTCTCACGATGCGATGGTTGATCGTACATAAGAATCTGTGGTTCAGGACGAGCCAACTAATGTTGGCTAAAAAGTCTTAAGACCATCACTCCCAGCTGTACAACTGGTAACAACAACAACATGTGTAGTTTTGATGGTATTTGACATTCTTGACAAAGAGGCTTTCTTCCAGAATAGATTGGAGACGTGTGAAAAGATAGATTGATAGATAGTATTAGACAGCCATGTGTTGACACCATGATGGTTGAAAATGTAAAAATAGTAATATTAATAGTAGCACCATGGCAGAGTGAGTTAGCGCGCTAGGCATTGCACGCATGGTGACCTGGGTTCGATCCCCGGCGGAGCAGGAATTTTTCTAATCTGTACTATTAAAGTGGTAAAAGTCATATGATTCTGCGCTAGCCACTAAAGTTGTGACATAATAAACAAAAAAAAACATTATTTTATAAATATTATTAAAAATCTCGAACAGGGTTGATCAACTTTTCTGTGTATTAGAAATCATATTCCACTTCAGTTCTGTCCAACAATCACAAAAACCATATTGGATTATTTATACTGAGGATGAGGACTATTGACTGCTTATTCAAGACGTATTGTTTTGGGGTCAAAATCCCAATTGGGAGGATAACTTGTCATGTTTCGGCTAAGTTTCAACCCAGCGCGCATCGTCTTCTGGATTACTAGCCCAACGCCAACACTTTGACCTCTGAGCTGCCGGGTCAAATGTTTTTAAAAAGTTCCGGATGTACTGTTTAAAAAGTTCTCGGATGTTTTTTTTTTTTTTCATGAAATAGATGGATTGTTCAGTGGGTGGAAATCGCACTGTCTGTGTTATCCGAGTTGGTGTCTTAAAAAAAAAAAAAAATGTTTTCCATGTTGGAAAAACATTTTTTTACAAGTACAAGGATACTGGTCTAGTAATTTTGATGTGCTACCTATAATATTTTTAAAATCATATTTACTTTTTACCCTTGTTGTAGAGAAAAGTTAAATAGGAATTAAAATCTCACAGCATTACTCTGAACTTTAAGGGCCAAAATGGAAAACAATTTTTTCTTTCAAACGTAAACATCCCATCTGGGTATTTTTGAAATCACTTCTCCTAATGTCATGAGTAGGTGATGGACTAATAGAGTCCTGCCTATGAAACTCTATTTGTGTGAAATTGTCCTCTACATATTTGGTTAACAATATAATGCCACTAAAACAGTTTTAACTGTTTGGTCATTTTCAACGATCAATTAGAGGCTCACTTTCATTTTTAACAAGTCGATACTGCTTTATTTTGTGTTGATAAACTGTAAAACTTTGTTCATATATCTTAGGCCCAATTATATGATTAGAATAAAATAGAGGACCGTTCTAACTAGAATGTTCTCCTATTTTAAAGTTTGACTTAAGGCGTCTTTCATTATCTCTATTAATTCATTCTCGAATTTAAACTTAACTAGAGTTTACCTGTGTGGAATTTTTAATATACATTGTGGACTTTATCAGCCATAAAAATAATACCCAAAACACGAGCCGTCCTATCTGATATGTACTATGTATGTTTGAAAGTATTGACAAGCCGCTATTTCCCTATGCTTGTACTGACCGATGTTGAAGACTTTCTCCAGTTACTAGTTGTAGGTAATAAATATCGTCTTTGGCTGTATCCAAAAATCTTCTCACACAAATCTCTAATGGATATGTAATCGTTTGTAAATTAATGCACCGGTAAATTTATCCTGTGATTGTAGCGTACCGATTATTGAGAGTTTCTAAACAGTTCAACTGCAGCAACACCAGTCTGTGTATTTTCATTTTTTTACTCTTCAATGATACATACTTGAAATATTATAAATACTGCAAATTTATTTGATGGGGGTTGATTTAAAGTTAATTGAAGTTCCTAAACCACAACTCAGAGTCCACCATGTTTGTTGTTTCACTTTTGATATTTCGCTCAAAAAACCTTTGAAATCATTGGTAAAAGTATCAATTACCAAGAAGTCAAGATGTTATTATTGTTCAAACAGTAATATGTATTGTATATGTACTTGAAATCGCAAAATTTAAATTTATGATGATTTTTTTTTATGCTTTAAAATATCCTTATCAATGCTATTGAAATATCCTTATCTATCTTGAGACACTTGTCATTGAGACGTTCCATATCTCGAGTGATACCAATTTCTATTCACCTTTGCCAGAGGATTATCATTACGGATTAGATCGTCTGTTATCATGAGACACTTCTCACCAAGACGTCTCATATATTACAAGTTCCTCTCATGTTTACTAAACTGTTCTAAGTGATGCCAATCTCTATTCACCTGTGCCGGTGGATACCTGTGTAACCTGATTATGAGAAGAAAGTGAGCATGGCCGAGTTTGGTTTATTATCTTCTGGCGAAGTACCTCGCTCTTCTTGCAGTGCGTTCACTCGTGATATGCCGAATTTGAGGGTTCGTGAAACCGACTGGGAGTTGAAGAAACGAGGGTTCGAATCCAATATTTAATATATATCGAATAATTTGCAGATAAAACACTTAGTTTTTTTTGCGTGTGTCGTGTTCATTCATACTTTTATAAGCCGGTTTCACTGTGCGATAGTTCGTGTAACAGATTGGTTGCTAGATGAGAGAATGAGGGTTCGAATTCGAATAAAACTGATTTTGAATGTAGTGTGTTTTGTACACTGGTTGTCCAGTGGTTAACGCGCTAGTCTGGTAGTCCAGTTAGCGTAGGGATCCGTTGGTTCGAATCCCATCCAGTGCATGAATTTTTCCTCATTAATTTGAGTTTGTGACCACATAATAATAAGATCTGACGGTTAGGTGGTAGAAAATGCTTTGAGCATTAACCTCGCCTGGTAGTTACCTTCCATTAAAGAGTGATACTACTATTATTATTATTACACTACATCAACTATATGCAGTGAATAATTTCAATTATATCATCCTCAATTATTCTGAAATCAGCAGTGAGCAGTAATCTAAAGTCCTTTCTTTTTCGTTATGTCATTATCAAATTTATTTTGTCATAGTTTTTATATCAATTAAAAGTTCGTTAATAGTTTCTCATGATACGCTGAATCCTTTCTCTTTGTTTGACTGAACCTGTTGTTCTGTCACTGACAAAGATGTAACTATGGTAGGTATATGTTGTCAGTGCTTACTGAACAATTAAATACTTGGTACTATTGTACAAGTCAGTAATAAACGCCGACGAGGAAATAGTGCAGGATGTTGAGTTAGGAAACTAAGGACCAAGTTACAAAATATGATTTCCTTATCATATACTCGATGCTTGGGAGTCGACTCGAACCACCGACCTCCAGGTTACGAGTCCGTTATCATCTTGTCCATCGAGATACTGTGGTTGATATTTTAAAAATATCAAAAGGTAAATGAATGGTCTAATTTTTCTTTTTTAAAGAAGATTGTCTCACAGACTTTTTTACTTTCCTTATCCTTTAATAAGGACAGTATTTATTATATTCGTCGAAAATCTGACCTACCCAGTTTTTCACATTGCTGGACGAATCACAGCCTCATGATACTAAAAAGACTTGAAATTTGGTATGAAAGTAAGTCTTTTATACCCACGAACCACGAAATTTTTAGTTGAAATTGGTTCCAATCTGCGGCCGCAGGGCCGCAAAAAAGGGCCGCAAGGGCTGTTCCTTTGGATTGGATGAAGATACAAAAAGTTTAAGTTTAAAGTTATCATATTTGTGTTAATAAATTTCATGATGTCACAACTACTCAAACTCGCTTTACTAAATCTACGCTGAAACCGGGACTTGAACCACCGACCTCCAGGTTACAAGTTCACCGCCTTATCGATCAAGCTACTGAGGTCGGTGAGATACAAAAAGTTAGATTTATTTTTCTTACAATGAAAGGTTTATTCCGATAATTTTTTTTGATATCTTGATCTTTTTGGAACCCGGCCCCAATTTACCGGTATTTTCGAGGGACCCACTAACTTTTTTATTCTTCATCCTAGATGGGGGTTGAGACATATAAAATCTAATAATTTGGATTTCCTATGTCGTGCTGATCAGAGGTGCTGATTACGAATTTGATATGGATTCTTAGCTAACTGTTAGCGTTGAGTCACCGGTGGCGGACTTTGACTTATTTTCGAGTGACGAGAGTATGTGAGAGTATAGGGGATTCTTTAGTCTCATTCTTGCAGGATGAACAGAATATCTTAATTATTGTTTTGTATTTCGTAGCCATGAAACAGCAGCTTCTTTAGATGCTTGAGGTCTGTGTTGTATATTAGCTTGCCCGCATCCCGTAGTATGGACTATGGCTCCCCTCTGATGGGCGTGAAGTTACACTATACTTCCCCGGGTTAACCCGATATTATTGGATATTATTCCCATTTCATATACTCGTTCTGTCGGACTAAAGACTCTGGCCTCTCGCACTCTCTCCCTGGTCTACTCCTGGTGGACTTGACTCTCCGGATGTCCGACCAATATGGCGACCAGTCCTTGGTTCAAGACTGCCAACAGATTAGCCTCCGCCACGCCATGTCCATAACAACAACAACATCAGCATTGTCAATAACAGAATCATCAGTAATACCAAGAACAATATTAACAGCATCAGAAGAATAATAACCACAACATCGATTGCAGCAATATCAAACAACAACAAAAATATCTTCAATCACATTTAAAGTCATTATGAACAAAATCAATAATAAAACTACCAACAACAAAAAATAACACCAACATCAATTGCAGCATTATTGTTTACAACATCAATAGTAAAATTACCAACAACAAACACAACAACAACAAAAATAAACAAAGACCAGCGCAGTCTCAAATTAAAACTAATAACATAATTGCCGTGCGAGCTAATAATGGCAATGGCGAGGTTGATAATATTGACGTGTACAGAGTGTCCCAGAGAATATCGGTTAAAAAAATGACATTTTTAATAATAATACTCTTTAGTTAGTGGAAGTAACCACAAGGCGAGGTTAATGCTCAAAGCGTTTTCTACCACCTAACCCTCAGAGTCTTATTATGTGTTCACATACTCAAAATATAAATGAGGAAAAATTCATACATAGTGTTTATTTATTTATTTATTTATAAACATTTCGATCAAGCTTTATTTACATATTTTATATACAATGTACATGGTAACAATTTAGAAATAAAAATAAACAAAGCCTGATCAAGGGTGGTGATAATGCCTACGGCATTCTCTTCCACACCACCCTTGATTACAGGAAACAAAAACAGTTGGAAAAAACAAAAGAAAATATTTACAATTAAAATAGGGGAAAAGAAGGGAAGGGGGGGGGGGGGGAGAGAGAGAGAAACTAGCAAATTATAATAATAATAATAAAACAAAATTACTGATCCATGCCAAACATATATTCTTTTAGTTTCATCTTAAACGACATACGACTTTCCGAGACTCTGAGTTCCTCTGGAAGTCGATTCCACAACCTTGCAGCATTAACAGAGAAACTCTTACTCATGAAATCTGTATAATGCATGGGGATGGTGAGGATATGACGTGATCGTGTATTATGTGAGTGGAAACTTTGTAATGGATGAAATGAAGAATGAAGATATGAAGGTGATGATTCTTCGTTCATTGTTTTCCACAAAAGACATAATGTCTGATGCTCCAGTCTTCTCGTAATAGTCAACCACGTCAGCGATCTTCTGAGGTCAGAAACATGATCATATTTCTTTAAACCGAAGATATAACGTACGCAAGCATTTTGGTAAATCTGAAGTTTTTTCATGAGAAGTCCACTAATATTGCTGAAAACTACTCCTCCGTATTCAATAGTTGGGAAAATGAGAGATGTACATAGGAGCTTTTTTGTCTTAAAAGGTAAAAACCTTTTAAGACGATTTAATGAATGAAATTTTCTGAAGACTTTTTTCCCAACATTGATGACTTGTAAGTTCCAAGATAGATTTGAATCAAATAGGAGGCCCAAGTTTTTGACTGAATTAGAAAGAGGAATAATATTAGAGTTGAAGATAATGGGATGGACTATAAGTTTCGATAACCTATCAAGAAGGGGCGATGATCCTATTATAATACTTTGGAATTTCTTGGGATTTGGTAGAATACCATGAACTATAGTCCACTCATGTAATTTCTGGAGATCAATATTAAGCATGTCAATAGCTTGATTAATATTGTCGACTGAACAGTGTACATACAGTTGTAGATCATCAGCATATAAATGATAAAAACAATGCTGAAATAATTTTCCGATATCATTTATGAACATGGAAAACAATATGGGGCCTAAAATACTGCCTTGAGGGACACCTCTTGTAGTAAACAAAAGGTTGGAAAATTGATCACCATTGACAACCAATTGTTGACGATTTCTTAGATATGTCGAAAACCAATTCAAAACAGATGGCGAGAAATTAAAATGTTTTTGAAGTTTGATTAGAAGAATGTCAAAATCAACCGAATCGAAAGCTTTACTAAAGTCTGAAAGTAGAAGAATAGTAACTTGAGTTCTATCCATATTTCTACGGATATCATCAGTTACTTTCAACAGTGCAGTAGTAGTGCTATGACCCGGTCGAAATCCCGATTGATAAGGATTGAACAGATTGTTGAAATTACAGAAACCTATAATTTGCAAATGCACAACTTTTTCAAGGACTTTGGAAAATATGGGTAAAAGTGAAATGGGACGAAAATCGTTCAATCCTTTCGGTTTAGAAATCTTGGGCAGAGGAACAATACGACCGATTTTCCATTGCTGTGGAAATACGCCTGATGAAAGAGAGGAATTAATAATATGCGTTAAAGAAGGAACAATGGAATCTAGTATCAGCTTGAGGAAACAGATTGAGAAACCATCAGTACCAGCTGCATTAGATCTTATCGAAGAAAATGCCTGTCTTACATCTGCACAAGAAACTTCCTGAAAGCAAAATTCAGGATGTGTTGGATCAGGTTGAGCAAGTATGTTGTTCATACTTGTTGTTCAGTGTTGAAATCAAACCAACGGAATCTACGCTATCTGGATTACCAGACTAGCGCCGTAACCACTTTACTACTAATGCACGGTTGATCTAGTAATAAAATCAAGTCTTACATTTCATACTAGGTCAGTACGTCCAAATCTTGGATGGAAAGCGCAGATGGCACTTTGAAGGTACCAACCGAGACCAGTTTCTTTCCACTATTGAAATTAAGCAACATCAATTGATTTTAAAACTAGAAAAGATGACCATTCTTTTTTTTTCAATTTATTTTCATAATTTTATTAAACATAAAAAAACATTGTTCAGGACATCATCATTTGGATGAAAACCCAAAACGCTTGCAGCATTGCCTCGGTGAACTGCAAGGCTTATCTGTTGCAGCAAATAATTTCCCGATCTTGGGTCTCCAGTCTTCTTTACAATGGATCTTTTCAGTTCTTCTAGCCATTGTTTAGCTTCTTTACAAATCGGCCCCATTGTTTCAATTGCAAAAGCTTTCAAAATGTAATTCTGTCGTTCTAGATGGAGATATTTTCTATGTTTTTTTTTTTTTTTTTTTTTTTTTTTTTTTTTTTAAAAGATGAGTGTTTCACAGCCGTTTTTATTTCGTAGCCATGAAACAGGAGCTACTGTAGACGCTTGTGGTCTGTGTTGTAGCTTGCCCATCCCGTAGTATGCCTCCCCTCTGATGGGCGAGAAGTGACACAATACTTCCCAATTTGGTGCTGGGTCAACACGAGCGCACCGGAAGGTATCCCTTACAAACAATTGTAACCAAACTAAGAATACAAATGAGCCAGCGTCGATGGCATGTTGAATACACCGGTTCCCTTCAGAACACCGAAGTTAAGCGACATCCAGCGAGGTTAAGACTTGGATGGGTGACCATTCAAATTCTAATTCTCGTGACGCTGGCTTTTCCCGGCCCCACTCAGGCTGGGTGAGGTCAATGTGAGTAGCAGGTTTGTGAGTTTCCTGCGAATGGAGGGTAAAACCCCCGTCGTGATATGACCATGGCAGTTGAAAGCGACGTTAAACCTTACTTAAAAAAAAAAATAATAAATACAAATTTTTGTCGGCACGGGGGATCGAACCCGGGACCTTCCGCATGGCAAGCGAGTGCTTAACCACTGAGCTAATCGCGCGCTCATTTATTTACACATGCTCTCTCTCTTTTTTATTTACACATGGCTGTAACCATGGCGAGGAAATCTTCCTATACTTTTCTGGCAACTCAAAGGATGGATGGCTCTTTCGTCAACAGTTTCACCGCAGATGCAAGGATGTGGCCTACAAAGGGTAGAGCCTAGCCGCAGTCCTACACATATCCGGAATGATTTACTGTCAACAAAAGTGCCAACTTGTTTGAAAGGAATCGCTTGTAACCATGCTCCTGATTCTGGTTCTTGGAGAGCTTTGAAGCGGGCTTTATCTTCATTTGCAGAAAAAATTAAGTCTTCAACAATTTTTTTAATAATAATATCATCCCACTCTTCTGATTCGATTGAATTTCAGGTGTTTTCTGAAATTTGATATTCCATTCATCATAACATTATTTTGTAAAGCATATTTCAAAATCATTTTCAGGTGTGTTTCAAAATTTTGGAAACTAAACGTTTCACGCTTTTTAAAGATGAAAGAAAAGCCGGTAGTGTAATATCTGAAAGCTTTCGTACTCCAAGGCCACCAAAAGCAACAGGGAGAGATGCTTGACAACATTGTATATTTTTCAAGTTCAAAAACTTGAGATTCTAGCTATTCCTGGCCCAACCCATGCTAGGCGAGGTTAAAATGTGTAGTTGGTTTTAGGTTTCCAGCGAATGGAGAGTGAAACTGCCGTCTTCATGTTATTGGTATTACGAATAACATGAAGTTACTGAAACATCAATCAAGATGTTAAAATCAGGAAGTTTGCCATTAGACGGGGATTGACATACCTACCTACTGTTGATTGTTCTTGATCGAAGACATAAGCTACCTTCACCCAACGGCGTATGGATAACGCTTCTATTGGTTTTTGTACATGACGCACCAGTTTCAGCTACGGATTGCAAAAGATAAAATGATGATATTTGTGGTTAGGCATCTTTTGAAATAAATAATACACCCTGTATACCTGATAGAGATCTACGAGTAGATCTAGGAGATAGTTATTTGAGATGCTGGAGACACAGGATCGATGTATTTTATAGACACTAGAATCGACATCAACATATTATACACGGGGGTGACCTACGTGGTTCGTATGGCAGTAGACATTCGAACTTTTCTTGTGCATTTAAAATAATTCAATACATATGCAAAAATATCTCAAGGTAAATACCCTAGGGATTTACTCACTGATGTATCTCATGCATAGTCAATTTATATATAAAAAAAAGCACTATGATTACCTGTACAAGTGCGAAATTAAAAAGTTAAAATTAAAAAGCTATGAAAAGTTTTCTGCAGCGACTGAGGCCTCGCAAGCAGGCTTACCAACGGATACCCACTAACTAATACAACATCTTTATAATTATACATGCATGAATAAGAGAAGGCGGGTTGGTTGGGTCAAAGATGGGTCTGTCGGGAGATGTCAGGATGTGCCGCCCACCTGATATCCGTCAAGACAGAATAAACAACGCTCAACTTTTATAATAATTATAACAGTGATAATTTACTATTATTACAATAAATTCTAGGTCACGATAGTAAAAACGGTATCGTCAGCGATGAGTTAGTTTCAACTAGTAGAACTGAAGACTCAACCAGACTAGTCGGTCTATGGTTAGCTTCATCGCGTGTTGAATACACCAACTCCTACCGATGGGTTACTATAAGTAATGTCGAGCTAGGAGCATACACTGCATACACCAAACCCTTCATAATGAAAACTTGAAAAGTGCGAAATGTTGTGTATAAAATATACAGTGCATGAGTGTGTTTTGCTTTATTTTTGTTTCAATTAATCATTTCTATTAGGTGAGCTTTCTTTTCTAGGATAGCTATATATAGTATACTAGCGGGTTACACCCGCCGCTTCGCCAGCCCATTAAACATACAAAACGCACACACATCACACCATACCCACACCTACACCCAAACACACCCACACCCAAACACAACCACACCCACACCCAGACACACACCCACACATACAGTACCTACACACACACCCAAATATTTTTTGTCGCCCATCTATTTTCTATCCTTACCCGGCGTAGCTCAAGAATGGCTCATCAGAATTTCGCGATCGATATGTCAAATAAAAGGTCAAACCCTTATCTAAAAGTTTATCGCTATGAGTTGATATGTCGTCGCGACAAAGTCACCCTCCTAGACCGAACCTCTGATCAGTCCCGAGTCCAGACTTATTACACAATAGACAAGACAGCCACCCACATTCACAGTTAGATGACAATCTTGGTTCGTACCGTAGTCTAAAGTTATTTGACTTATTAGATCTGATTTTCCAGATAGTCATCCACATTCACATTTGGATGACAATCTCGGAGCGTGAGGTAGTCTAGAGTTATTAGTTATTAGACAGTCACCCAACTTCATTTCCAGACAGTCACCCACACTCACAGTTTCACGAAAATCTCTGATCATGATCACCCATGTGTACTTCTATCCTACCTCTTTATTCATTAGGTGGCAATGGCGGCTCTATATTCTTGTGAGCCTAGACCACTAGACTCCTGTAGACAGCCAGTCGCCTACACATAGCCCTAAACATCAAACAGTCACCCACAGCCACACAAACAGTTTGAAGACATGACGACTATTTCTACGGTACTTGTTACACTTATACTACCTGTTATTATGTGGCTGCTATATTCTCTTGAGCCTAGATGTTAGACTCTCCTAATAGACCTAATATTAGCCAACCACCTATAGCCCTAAGCCCCAGACAACCACCCACACTTACCGTATGTATATATATAAGGACAATTTCTGCCCATTCTTATCTACTGGCTCTAGCTCCTATACCTATTTTGCTATCTCTACAATTATTTAATTTCGAATGGCTACTCCATTGTCAACTGTTAGACAAAGCTAGCTCAATAATTATTCATATCTGGAATACTCCATTGTCAACTGCTACGCTTAGCTACCTCTATCTGGAATATCTACTCCATTGTCAACTGCTACACTTAGCTACCTCTATCTGGAATAGCTACTGACTGGATCCCATGTGGGAATGTGGGTACAATGCCCCAATTAATCATTGGACTCTCTAATCTACAATCGCGGGTTTAATGTCTCTGCGTTTGTGCGGGCTGAATCCTGCTACTGTCTAACCGGGGGACTGCGGGTTGATGCCTTCCTTATCCAGTGGTGAATTCTTTACTGAACTGATCTGTTTGCTGGGGTCTCGTATTTCTATTGCGACATGTGTGTAAACAAATTATCCTGGGGCCCCCCATACCTCAGTACCTCACACAGCATGGGAAATTTAGTGTTTTAGTCCTGTTTAATACAGGGTGATCTTTAAATACGCGACCAATAGTACGTTTTATAATTATTATAGATACAATATACTGTACATCCTACATACATAATGAAAAAAAAAAATACCAAACTTATTTAAAATAAATATAAACAAAATAAGACTGATCAAGGGTGGTGATTGGTATTCTCTACCTGTCACAAAAACTTATAATTTTCGCAATGGCCACTAATCATTTTATCATTTTCCAGCATAAATTCATTTTTGGTCCCATATTTTAATAACACCCTTTAGATCATGTACACTGTGGAGTTATTATTGTAAAAGTAAAACTACATAGGGGTTCACACTTTCTATTTGAACTTTAGCCCAATGTTTTTTAGAAATAATTTTCTGTCTAATATTGCACCACTGTCTTGGCAGGCTGTTGATATAGTTTTTCCCATGAGAGAATGGCGATACGAAATAATGTTAAATCGTCTTCTTACTTGTTTATTTTATAACTACTAGGAGACTTAATTTAAGTCTCAATCTCTGATATCTCAGACGACATACTCGTATATATCAATGTTCCCATAAAAACCTTAAGAATTCGACACTAAAATTTTTGTTTTTCATTAAAAACTGTCCCTGTTTACTCGAAAGCCTTAATTCACCATGTATTGCAGCTATGCTACTTTTCAATCATTATATTCATCTCAATTGGATCTAGAAATTAAATTCTCTCATTCAAAATGCTACGTAAGGAGATACTAGGATTAATACCACCTTAATCTTGTTGTTGTTATTATATTATTTTGTTTTATTTATTTTTTGATAACTGTAAGTTTATGCAATTGATGTATTATGTATGTTTTTAAGTGTCTTTTTCAATGTATTCTAATCTGTTTTTTTTTCCTCACTTTCACATCTTCTATCATTGTTCTTGTAAGTGGAGCTAACAAAATTGCTTCGTTAGAATACTAAAAAAAAATATGTTACTCACTTGTATATTTTTTTTTTTTTTTTTTTTTTTAAGCTTTATTAGGAGGACAAAGTACAATGGTATAACAGTATAAAATAAAGAAAAGAAAAGAAAAAAAAAAAAACACAAATGACAAAATAAATAAGTAAAAAGAAAATAACAATAATGTCCTACCTAAAGGGCGGGGTTATTGCCTGTGGCAATCTCTTCCACCCAACCCTTATTTGTGCCGTATTTGTGCCGATGATTGTTATCCAAATAAAACGAACCATGGAAGTGTACAGCTGAATTTCTCGTTAGTTGAGTCTCCTTGGAAATATTAAACATTTGTTGAAAAAACCCTGAAAATGGCATTCTTTTCTTCTTAAAATATTCTAGAATTAGCTGATTTGTCATATTATATGCTGGTATTCTCTCTTGGAGTAAACTGTAGACTCAACTGAGACAGTATTGTGTATTATGGAATAATGGTAGAAGTCACCTGAGTGAGTCACCCCGTGTTGAGCTACGACGCCAATCATTCTCTCTGGAAACAGACTATAGAATCAACTGAGACAGTATATATTGTGTATAATGGAATAATTTTGAAAGTCACCTGAGGAAAAAAAAAAAAAAAAAAGTCACCTGAGTGAATCACCTGGTGTTGAGCTACGACGCCTATCATTCTCTCTGGAAACAGACTATAGAATCAACTGAGACAGTATTGTGTATAATGGAATAATGGTAGAAGTCACTTGAGTGAGTCACCCCGTGTTGAGCTACGACGCCAATCATTCTCTCTAGAAACAGACTGTAGAATCAACTGAGACACTATTTAGAAGTCACTTGAGTGCATCTCGCCAGTGTGAGTCATCCCGTGTTGAGCAACGTTAGTGAGCGATTGTGTGTATGTGTCATTTGTGAGCCAACAGGGGTGTTTTCCAAGCTAAGGTTAAAAAGATGAAGCCGGGAAATTCTATTCTGAGGTCAATAGAAGTTCCAAGCAAAAGAAACGAATTTCGCCGTTACTACTGAGAATATTGTAATATAGACTATTATTTATAGAAGGACATTCCCCCGCGGACAGACATTGAAAAAGTTGTGGCAGAACTGAAATTTAAATGGGCGGGGCACGTTATGAGGATGGACATTGGACACTGACAGATGGGCCAGATCAACATCAAACTGGATTCCAACGAGAAAAAGCAACAGAGCCAGACAAAGGAAAAGATGGGCGGACGAGCTGAAAGACAAATTCGGAACAGAATGCAGACACCTACACAGGAAGGAAAGGAATGAAATAGAAAAATAAAAAAATCTATAGAATAAACAGAAAAAAAAAAAAATAAAAAAATAAATAGAATATTTATATTAACTTTCAACAGAAATTATTATTATATTATTATTTCTCCGCGGCTGGCGCCCCTTTGAGAATATTTCAAAATCCTTTCTTAGTGCGCACTTAAGACATAAAAGTGGGCTACATACCAAATTTCAGCCTCCTAGAACATACTAGTGCTGAGAAATTGAGATGAATGAATGAGTGAGTTAGTGTTAACTTTCGCATTTATTGTATAGTTATAGATTCTTAGATCCCACAAAAGGCCCTGAAAAGAAAATTCCTCCGAATCACCTCCGAAATATTCCACATCTGAGATTGGCTCGGAATATTGTCTTGTTTACATTTTTCTCTCACTCACGCTAATAGGTTACGAGATTTGATTCGGCTTAACTCTGCATTGATGCCAAAAAATGCAGTGTCAATGCTTTCTGCTAGTGTGAATGTGTTTTCTCGCCTCTCCTCCCTCTTCCTAAATGCATCGGTGTTCCAAGTGATTAAGGCGCTAGTCTGGTAATCCAGCTAGTGTACGGTTCCGTTTGTTCGAATCCCACCAGATGCTTGAATTTTTCCTCAATTATGTGAAACTCTGACCACTTAATAATGGCAACAAAACAACTAGTGCAATGAAAGGACTCAATAGGCCTAATGGAACAGTATAAATAATTGTTTATTTTTATTATCTTTTCAACATTCTATTCTTTTTCTTTAAATTAATACTTGGCTTCAAGCCTATGACTTACACATTAAACCTAAGACACAGGCTATCTATACACATAATTATTTGCATTTTCTATACCAGTGTGCTGAGTTCTTCGTGTGAACTTGGCCCGTCTAACTTTCATGCATATTGAAACAGAGTGCAACCAAAATAATTAGTCCCGCATATTCGCACTTATGCAAAATATCAAAAATATGCCAACGAGACCAGGTTGAGCGCAACAGTACCACAGGATTAGCAATCGAGAGCTGCCAATGTGGAACCCTCTGACATGTTGCATCTAATTATCGGGTTGTGCATAATTAATTCGCGAATATCATTTCTGCATTGCAAATAATATTTCTTTGCAAATTTCGCTTGGATCTGTCTCGACAATATTCAATGCGAACACCGCAATTCTTGTTAATTAATGAGAAGTATTAATGAAGATGATGGTTTTAATATTGATAGTGAGCATGATGTAGAAAATAATGCTGATATTACCCATCATAATGAATTTTACTTAATATGCATACCATGGACAAAGATGATGCTATTGCTTACTATGTATATTTAGTATGATATTACGTGAGATAATAAATTTAACGATAATTAATGAGGTAGGTGCTACGCCAGTTGATTTGGTTTGGCATCCACAGCAACTTTTACTCTTGTGGTCTGGGTGTCGCCTGGTGGACTCTTTGTGTTGAGTAAGGCGGGGTGCGTCCATTGAGGAGAAGATTGTTAGAAAGCGTGTGAAAGGAATTTGTCTAAGTGGGATTTAATATTTCTGAATATTTTGGTATTTCTGAATGTTAAAAGGCTGGTTGGAAAAATATTGTCGCAAGTAAGTAGCCAGGTGACTTCTTTGTGTGGAGTAAGGCGAGGTGTGGCGAATGAGGAGACGGTTGTTAGAAAATGTGGTGACGGTTGTTAGAAGATTTACCAATAAGGTATCTGGCTGAGATGTCTGGGTGGTACTGCTGAAAAGTAGGTTGCATTCTAGAATGTTAAACTGTTGGGTGAGAGAGATTGTCCATAATACGTAATTGAAACATTGTTTCTTTCTTTCTAACATTATGGCTTGCAGTTTTACTTTTACTACCATCAAGCCATCCTACTCAGTTTAAACAATTTACTTATCTTTTTCATGTTTAATTTGTTTTTCAGGTAAATAAAAAAATCCTTGCATTAAAAATAGAGCCCTTGATCATAAAAATAGAGCCGTACTTGTAAGTCCGTGCGTGATTAATTAATGCTTTATTATGTTTGGTAATTAATTAATTATGTTCAAATTGCCTAAAGATTATCCGAAATTTTACTATGTTGTAAGATTATATACTATCGTTCATGTCTCCCCAATGAATATCTATACTTATAAAAGAGAGTTTCACTCACTCACTGACTGAGTGACTGACTCACTCACTGATTCACCACTGTTTCTCCGAACTGGTAAATCCTAGGAAGCTGAAATTTGTTAGTTAGCTTTGTCTTATAGTCTAGATGTGCAATAAGACGGGATTTTTCGAAATTCCCACTACAACACCTGCCATTGGCGAAAAAGGATTTTTTGCTTTCCGGGCCATGCCTCGGCCCACAAAGCGGGCGACAGCCCGCTAGTACACTATATACAGTATACACATTAGGTGTTATTATAGGTTTATAATAAAAATTCACGGACGCATTACATAAAACTAAAACTGCCGGAATTCCGAACAATATTATTTAGATTATTTAGAACATGGTTCTTCAATTTATTTGTTTGGACTAGTCTTTTTGTAGGCCCACTCTCTGTTAGCTACATTATCCCATTGAATTCACAGTCTCTTAAAGTTGTTGGTTATTTTGAAAATTCATGGCCAAAGTCATTAGCAGAAACATGAGATTAACTTCTTAGGGGAAAAAAAACAGGAGAAAAAAATATCAGAAACCTGAACCGTTTAAATCCCATATATACGTACATCTAGCCCGGGTCAATTTTAAATTGAACAGCAGTGAACCATGAAATAATGGCAGGATTTGTTATTTGGAAGTTAATCCCATACGAGTATAAGTATGCAGATTTTGCCTAACCGGAAATAACTCTGGAAAATGATTTTTTTGCCTAAAATTCTTGTCTAAAGTAACAAATCATGTAGAAGGTCAATTAGTTAGTGCTCCTGTGTGTGGTTTGGGCATTGGAATCAACCTGAAGTTTTTTTATTTATTTTTTTTCTTTTCCGGTAGAGTAATTTAGTTTCATAGTTATATTGAGTTACCCTTTGTAGACGATTGGAACTTTTTCCGTATCCATTTTTTTAAAAGGGGTTTAGAGCTATTCAGACAGAAGGTGGCCCCCTTTCAAGAGTGAGTTAAATTTTTCATTACAGAGGCTACCCTGGCTATGAAAGCACCAGCTGTGGTCCTATTGTGTTCCAAGTTCCAGCACTGTGCGGTTTCCTAAATTCCTAATTCCTTCTCCAACACGCAATGCGTTAATACGTGTGATGAATATATTATTATATTAGATCATCTGTTGTCTGCATTGTATTTTTGTCGCTTTCATCTATATCACTCTATTATCTCTTAATTTGTTCTTTTTCGTCTGTATCAGGTTCTTAGTCTGAAGCTCTATTAGTGTTTCTCAACTGTGGAACTTGTTCAATAGCGTACCCACTTGGTCGAAAGAGCTGTCCTAGAATGTCTAGGGAACTAAATCAAGTCCAGGTGACTTAGAAACAAGCAGTAGAGTGGAGAAGTGTTTCAATTGTTCGTCCTGATGATAGGAAGTGTCTACTCTTACAACCTGGCAAATCTGGCGACAGAAAGTAGACTACCAGCCTGGTTTACAGCACAGGCATATTACTCAGAGAGTAGCCCATTTTCTCTGAGGGATTAAGTTGAGAGGCACCTTTTCGAAAAATACCTTCCAATAACAAATGTCAGTCACTGATTAACCGATCATTTTCTGTTGATAGACTGGCGCTGAAATGACGAACCTGTATGTATGGGGAAAGGTGAGAAAATGAATGATTAATTTTTTTGGTATCTTTCAAGTGATAGAATTCTCCTTAAAGAGCTTTTTCTCCAAACCTCGCTATACTTGATTAATAAAAACGAAGTCAGTGTTGAGGCAGCTGAATAAAACTAGAGTTATAAAAACAATACAGACACCATTGGAAGACCACAACGTACACACATTAAATGAAGAACCAACAGTTATTGTATATCATAACAAAGATATCAGCATGCATAACAGCACAATACATTGATAAACACATTATTTTCTTAAGAGCATCATAGAAAGAACATCATAAACCATAATCTAAATAAATGTATCAACACAAAGCACATAACATACACATATTATTATAAGGAACATCACATTGATTCATAGGAAGAAGTAAATATTATATTACAATAAAGAATCTATATGAATATAAATAGATTATTTTTTAAGCAGGGATTATAGAGATATAATTCATGCATATATTTTGAAGAACATGAAATGAAATTATATCAATAGGTATACACATATCACTTTGAAGAGCATCGGATGTAATCATAATTACATACATAAATATACCAAATATATCACTATATGAAGAACATTAGATGGATAAAGATGAATAATAAACACCCGTACTGCATATTGAGCTCACGGTAATAGCAATGATATCAACAGCTAACATTCATGTTGATATCAACAGCTAGAGTACATGTTGCACACATCTTCAGCTGTGGAACTGTTTTTATAATTTTGTATACAGGACCAACAGGAACTTGGAGTTGGTCTGAGAAATGTGCAGTTAGTTGGATTGAGGACCTTTGTTTTTTCTCTCCTTCTGTAATTAAATAGGAACCTCGAATCTCAACGTTCATTATTTTTAAGTGAGAGATATAATTTCATTTTTGGTCATATAGTTCTTACTAAACTTTTAACACTCATTTACAGACTCGTCCAATCACTTTTCATTAGTGACTTTATTTGTCATAGTAAATAATCCCGGTTAATTTTTTTTGGTTTTTGTGTGTGTTGCAGTACTGTTGCAGGTTGCCTATCGAAAATAATTTTTGAATTTCAGGTCTCTCTCATTTATTGATGAGTTATTTATCTCAATCTACCGCCATGTGTACTTACACACCCTGTATGCAGTTAACTTTCCAAGTCTTGTAATTATTCTCCAGTCATGAACTTGGGCACTTGAATAAGAACAATGTCTACCATGCCTCTATTTCCTGTAGAGTTCTGGCTGACATAACACGACCCAGGATGTGAATGCACTTGCTATCGTGGCTTCAGCAATAACATAATTCATCTCAAGTGTTTGGTCTAGATTCCTAGTGCTGAATGATGGACAATGTGTTCCTTGTACCGCTGAGGGAAATTCTATACTTATGAAAGCGAAGTTAGGATTAAAACAAAGATAAAACAGACGGTTCCTCAAGTCGGAATTTCAACCAATCACAGCGCACTATAGTCCGACTTGAAGGACCAAAGTAATTTGGCCCGAAGCACTTGTTTATATCTTCCCAAAAACAACAGTACAACTACCAGTTTGAAGCACAAAGGTTGCTGTACATGTTTGCATCTACAATGAGATGAAGTTTTATGAATCTCCTCTTGAGATCCATGTATAATTTGTATTTCATAGAAATGAGCAAATATTAGCTTGTACTAATAACTGTTATGTATTATCGTTCCAGCTTCCAGCACCAAATTTCTGTTTGCTTACTAACGGCAACTTGAGACTGACTTTCAAGAGCCTGATACCATTGCACTATCAACTCGACATATATTATGTACACAGTAAAGCTGTCGATGTAAACTAAACATTGTCATCTACATAGGTCGTTAAGTATTCAGAGTTCAGAACCATTCCAAGGCACTTGACTCTGAATCAAGTGTTGAAACGTTCTCTTGATACTGCCATATCAGAATGGTCTTAATAATGCTTCCTACGTTTTCATTAGGAAGTGTGTGTGAATAATGTTAATATCAATAACGTCGGTGCACAGGGTGTCCCGTAAGACGAGGGCATTCATAGGAAAAAAATCGACCATTTTTGAAAAATTGATTGAAGATGTACATGGATATCACAGATCACAGGTACCTGGACATTTTTTTCCAGCTATTTGGCTCTCGTCAGCATTTAGAATACTTGGGAAAATATTTAGTACTAGTACACAAGTATACTATTTTAATTATAAACCCATTTTTGTAAAATGTGATATACAAACCCTTGAGATATTTACAATACATTAACTAAACATAATCTTAGCATCGATATTTTCTTCCTCTCCTTGAGTATATTGAAAAACCAAATCTCGGTATGCTTAGTCAACCTAACATAAATTAACATTTTCTCCTATTATGTGAATTATACATTTCTCTTAAAGCACTTTTATACTCATTTACCTTTTCATTTATATGAATTTTTGACAATGTTGAATGAATTTTTAATTTTAATTTCACTTTTAACTTTAAGTTGTAAACATGATGGTAATCATGTTAATATATATTGCATGATTATCACCATGTTAATGGCAGATTGTAATATAGTATTGTAGTGCCGTAAATTTTAATATAAATAAATAAATCTACAATTTAGTTTACCTCGCTTGTGACATGGAACACTGACGATTTCATATTATGACTTGCCTGGAAGTGATTGACAAGGTTTAATTTTAAGGCAAGTTGAAGTTCAAGTTTACCAGGAGGTTTTTCAAAAAGACAAGACCAATTGTAATGGCAAAATTATAGTTTTACTTGTTCTTTTATTCATAAATTCAAAAAAAAATAGAGTTTCACTCACTCATGTGAAAGAGTAAAGAAGCTGAAATTCCTTAATATCTGTTGAAAAACAATGTTATAAACCCAATTGAAAAAGCTACATGTAGTATTACCAAAGTTTGGCGAATATAAAAGTATGTACCTTCTCCGTATATTGATTCAACGAATTCCTTACAGCTTCTAGATCATGGATTATGAAACACCCTGTGTATACGAAACTATTCTTGCAATATAAATATTTAACTCCTGGAATTCTGAATGCCTCGTGGTCCTTGTGATTCCATTCCAATCCATAGCTCCTGGAATACGAAACCCATTCCCTCATATCAAGATTAAATTTCTCTTGTTGATAATTGTTTCTGGAAATCCCTGAATATCTTTTGAAAGGGCTTTCTCAGTAAATTTAAAATTGTGCACGGTAAGTCGGGGTAATTAGACCTTTCCAAAAATGTATCGCAAGGTGGGGTTTCGTATTTAAAAAAATGAAGTTGGCCTCCCTGGCCCCGACATGGGGGCCGGTAAAAAAAGTCGGTCCCTTTCTAATATAAGGTCTAATTACCAAGGATTACCGTACACAATTTTAAATTTACTGAGAAAGCCCTTTCGAAAGATATTCAGGGTTTTTCAGACTTTACTGCATACACAAAGTTGGACGCCATTTGCAAACAGTTAATATTATAAAAATAAAATTTTCACCAGTGTATTTCTTATTTAAAGACCTTTTCAAAAATGTATCGCAAGGTGGGGGTTCGTATTTAAAAAAAATGAAGTTGGCCTCCCTGGCCCCGACATGGGGGCCGGTAACAAAAATCGACCCCACTCAAAAAGAAGGTCTTATTAGCCCGGTTTACCGTGCAAAATTTTAATTTTACCGAAGAAGCCATTCGAATGTTATTCAGGGGTTTCCAGACTTTTGCCCCACCCTGTATATCACTTATACATCTTGATTCTTAACGCGGACCAATATGGATAAAAAAAATTATAATATCAATTCTTTTTTAGTAGAAACAGAAAAGTGAGAAGTTTGAAGATCTACATAAATAGATCCACAATATACTCATACGAGTTGGCTATAATGCGTGGAATGTCGTGAAAGCAAAACCTTGTTTGGTTGCCAGGACGACCATAAAGCTTCGAGATGTGTTGCTTGCGTGGTTTCCATGACAACCGTAAAGCTCGTGTTGTACTAACAAGCTGATTTCTTTCCATTTGTCTTGTACATAAATCCGAGCTGATCAATAAAATTAAAATGTTGAGAAAAGTAGAAAATTAACACCCCTGAGGCAATAATAATATACTCGTATTCTTCTGATTTATGGCTTATTAATATACTTTGCATTGTGTGCTGATCCTGAATGTGCAGGATTACACTATAGTCCGCATATCTCATGATGATAATTCATGTTAGTTTTTTTTTTTTTGTCGATGGAATATTTCAATACGAGGACTCAAGCGAGCCAGGTGTAGTCATAAAATCTGTCCGATTGTAACTCCCTTACAACTGAAATTTTGTAATAATTGTAATGTAATTTGTTGGTATTTATACAGTTTTATACAGGGAAAGGAATCTGTTTCGAATAATCTAGTTGTCTTTGAGCTATGTTGGTCATTAAAATTAGTGAATCGTGTGAGTTTGCCCTCTTGACTACTAACATACACCCTGAATAAACTGCATAGCTGCCCATCTCATATGTTAGGTATATGTTGAAAGTGCCTCCGAGTATCATTTTGCATACCTACACAAAGATCAATGTATGGTTAAAGTGATGGAAAAAAATCAATATAGGATCCTGCCATCCTGTATAAACTGTTTTTTTTTTTTTTTTTTTTTTTTAGTGGGGTTTAACGTCGCTTTCAACTGCCATGGTCATATCACGACGGGGGTTTTACACTCCATTCGCAGGAAACTCACAAACCTGCTACTCACATTGACCTCACCCAGCCTGAGTGGGGCCGGGAAAAGCCAGCGTCACGAGAATTAGAATTTGAATGGTCACCCATCCAAGTCTTAACCTCGCTGGATGTCGCTTAACTTCGGTGTTCTGAAGGGAACCGGTGTATTCAACATGCCATCGACGCTGGCTCTATAAACTGTTTTAACCCTTCATTTGACAGAAATTTACAGACTGAAGATTGATGTCTGGAACTTGTTCAATAGCGTGGGGCCTGGTGTGGCCAGCATAATGAACTCTCAAATTGCTGAACTTAAGTGAAAATAGTATATTCAATGTGTCATGAACGTTGGCGACGCTAAAATATTTGTAAGTTTTTCGTAAATTTGTCGCTATCTAGGGTAAATTATGTATTTTCAGTGATACTGATACAGGGTGTATCAGTTGGACCCTGTTTTGCAATTAAGCGGTTTTCCCAACTTCCACCTTTTTAAAGTGTAAGCAACACTTTAATTTTCAAAAGCAGTTCTTATAATTTGTTTGTATATGTATTTTGTTGGCTAATCGTAAATTTTTTAATTGTCTTTTGTCGATCATTATTTCCGGAGTTATGACCAAACACATGAGAGAGGTTCTGGTCCAAAAATCAACAAAATGGCGGTTATCTACGAAATACTTGGAGATAAAGTATAAGTTTGTATGGATTTCTTGTGCCCTATACTTGCCCTACAACCTCATTTTTGGTTGACATCTAATTGAGTTACTCACTGTATAATAGTATTGAAAATACACCCAATAAAAACACGTGTTTTCCAAATTTGAATCGAATCAGCCAAATCACTGTTTTAACCTTCAAGTTCACATAGTGGGAAATTGCGTCTGATTCATACATAATCAGTTTATTCCACTCTCATACTCTCTCTCTTTTTCCCCCTCTCTCTGTCCTTCCCTCCCTCCCACATCCTCATTCTCCTTCTCTTTTTCTCTTCTTGTGTCTCTCTGTGTTCTTCTACAATATCATCCGGGCTGATCTGCTGTCCATCATGATGGGAATGAGAACTGTGTAGGTTATATTTCCAGAAACCGACCTGGAGGTCGGTGGTTCGAGTCTCATGTACGATTAAAAATTAGTAATGCGAGTTTAAGTATTTGTGATTGTGATGAACACAAGAAAACTTTTTTCCACAAACTCATTATCAATTTTCATACTATGTATGTTTACTTTGTATGGTTTGATCCATGGTCTCATACCTTTGGAGAATTTCCCTACACTCACATTTCCCCACATACCTTTGGTGAATTACCGAATCACTTGCAAATAAATTTAGTCGGTGATTTCAAAACGTAATAATTCTTATCTTTTGCCATCGACATTTCCAACAAGTTTTTTTTTTTACTATTTTCCTTAATGCGCGAGAGTCAGTTATTGCATTTCCAGCCATTTTGTTGACCGTTTTTCATCACTATTATTATTTCCGAGAAATTTCTAATATTAGAAATCGCAAGTATTATGTTCGTTTTTGTAAAAAAAATATTTATTTTGCTCCGATTTTTTTCTTCTTCATATTTCTGGACATTTCATAACCTCCCGAGCAACTTTGGTTTAGTGTCAGTCTGTCGGTCTGTTAAAAATATTCGTTGTAACGCGCAAATCTCGGAAACTACTGAACGGATTTTGACGAAATTTTGTACACATATGGAAGACACTAGCGGGCTGTCGCCCGCTTTGCGGGCCGAGGCATGGCCGTGAAAGCAAAAAGTCCTTTTTCGCCAATGGCAGGTGTTGTAGTGGGAATTTCGAAAAATCCCGTCTTATTGCACATCTAGACTATAAGACAAAGCTACCTACCAAATTTCAGCTTCCTAGGACTTACCAGTTCGGAGAAACAGTGATGATAAGTCAGTGAGTGACTTTGACATTTATATATTAAGATTCTGTAGATGATCCCATTTTAAATTAATCAAGTTCGCACTAGCGGTTCTGGGTGCAAGAAACAAGAAACCATGCTCCTGATCACTAACTTTTTACTTAAACGCTTATACTTCTTGAACGGTACACCCGATTTTGATGAAATTTTGTATGTATATGCATATCATTGTTTTACATAGGCCATTTATAATATTTTTAATTAATTTTTATTTAGCTCTGATATTTAAGAGAAAAAACAAACAAAAAAAGTGAAAAAAAGAGGTCTTCGACTTGCCGATACATAGTGATGGCAAAAGCGCGAGGCGAGGCGAACTTTGGCTTGACTCGCGCTCGCCTCGCAGGGCGCGAGGCGAACTTTTTTGAAACTCGCGCTCGCAAAATTTTGAGTTCGCCTCGCCTCGCGCTTACGTCGGTTCGCGCTCGCCTCGCCTCGCAGTTCGCGCGAGTTTAGTTCGCACAGTTCGCCCCGCGCTTCCAGAGTGTCTAGTGCTAAAAAAGTATGAAAACAATGCAGAATCGTTCTTTAAAAAGGAATAATAAAATCTCTGTTTTTTAACAATTCTTTTGATATATTTAATGCATATGTTCACAAGTCGTTCGACCGAAAAACATATCAAATATGGGACACAGTACACATACCTAGCTATAGGAATTTTTAATCTGGGAAGGATTTTTTAATGTTAGGTATCCAAATCATGCCAAGATGCCCATTAATATTGTCTTTCACACGAAAAACTAACTACAACTTCTTTCCTCATTTATTGTATTGTCTATCTAAGGGTTGAATTTTTGCCTTCCTCCTTTTCAATTTAATCTTCATAAGAATGAGTCATTCATTTTCGGTTCGTTATTTATACTTGATGGAGCGGTGTGTTACCTATCAATTTCTTGGAATTGGAATGGTTTTTGAAAAACCTACCTTTGTCCAGATTCTAGTTTGTAGGTTTAGTAATTACTGAAAATATAACAGTCAAAATTTGCACTACACTAAACAATGGAATATACAGGGTGGACCAAAAAAAACGTTTACACCCGTTAATGGTAGATTACTGACGACATTTCTAGGACGGATCTGCAATCCGTTTTTTCGGATTCGCCTTTATAACTGCACAAAGTGATTTTTTGCAACTTTCTGAAAAAGTCCGACTTTGGCTTATTCTTCAGGTCAGAACTCTTTTCCTGTTTAAGATGAGTTGATTCTGAACATTTCTGCAGAAAGCCAACAAAATTTCGATGTGTCTAGCTACACTACTTTGTTTTTTACGGTTTGGTTTGGCATCTTTTTTGACACCTGAATAGAAAAAAAATTCTCATGTAAATTTTTTACACTTTGAAACACTCAAGATTTGCCCGAGCAAATTTTGGCACAGACATGGGCAAGTTTGATAAAAGTTGGCGGCCAACCCAAGGATGCTAAAAAATAATTTTACGATTTTTTATCACGTGATCTTCTGGGTAAACAAACCAGGTAAGTCTCAAAAAATGATGTTCAAAATCTTAAAAGTGTTGACCGTGTAGGGTCGTCTTGTACTCAAAGAGTAATTAGCTATTTATGTTTGATAATTATTTTCCTTGGAACTAATTAAAGGCCAGTCAAATGAATGATTGTTTGTTTCTCGATGATAGTTTTCAAGCATATTTTTCTGCATTCTATGAAATATTATCTTTAAACTTCTTGAGTTTTTTTAGTACAAGTTACATTATTATAATTCGGATGCTGAAATGGCAGATACGCATTTAGCATATGGAGTTCCCAACAGGAACATTTGGGATCACGTGAAAAACATAGTTTACGAAATCTGGTAGCAAGAATCCTGTTGGCATTCGATGAACTGACAGAAAAACCTGGAATCTTCCGCAACATTCGACGGAACATGATGAAGAGGTTCAACCTTTGCATCCAGGAAGGTGGACGCCACTTCCAACAGTTCCTCTAAGGGAATTGAGAAGGGAGAGAGAGAGAGGCAAAGAGAGAGAGAGAGAGAAAGACAAGAAGGTTGTCCCTCTACCTTCTGAGTTAGAACTAAGGTACTAAAGTCACCATTGGTTTCAAAAATTTGTGTGAGGAGAATTCATAGTGTGTACTATGGCTAAATAAAAAATGGCAACAGTCTTTTATTTTGTAGTCTTGAATTTTTTGCTGGCTCTGGCGTTCGGACCGGGTGACAAGCTACCACTGAGCTATCGTGCGCGTCTAATCGTTTCTCATTGAACATACTAACACAATAATGTTTTTTAAATACCTTTTGTTTATATCAAAATAGTATTAAACATAATAAGAACTGCAAAAGTTTATTAATTTTACAAAATAATTATCTTGTAAATTATTTAACTTATATTAAGAGTGGCAACGGTTAATTATTTGTTATTTAATTAGTAAGTGTTTATGATAGAAGAACTACTAATATTTACCTGGATTTATTTCATAAACTCTATTTCGTTGGAAAATTCGCTAGTTTTTTTTTTCTCTCGTAGTTAAGCATAAGAAAAACCATCTTACATTATCAAGGAGTTCTCAGGCTTACATGAATATTAATTATGTGTATTGTGATACCAATAGTATCTGAAAATAATAAAAATTTACTGATGGTATTACCCCATAAAAACCATAAGTTGTTGGGTGTACAACAGGTCAGATACAGGTATGATAAAATATTCCATCAAGATTTTTGATAATTAAAATAATATTGACTGCCCAGAATTGAACCTCGGTCATGCGACTAACACTCATAGCACTACCACATCTAGCTAACACCACTGACAAACTGAAAAGCACGAAAATCATCATTTGAATTTTCCTAAACTGGCTGATGAAGGCATGTGAGACCGCGGTATTCAAAAGAAGCAATGTAAACAATTTTTGTAAACAATACAAGACGCCCTTACACAGTCTACAACTAGAAAATTCTTAGGATTTTTGAAGAGTTTTTGGCAAACATCTAATAATTTTTCCCAGAAGATCACGTGATAAAAAATCGTTAAAATTATTTTTTAGCATCCTCGGGGCGGCCGCCAACTTTTATCAAACTTGCCCATGTCTGTGCCAAAATTTGTTCGGACAAATGTCGAGTGTTTTATTTAGTAAAATAGTTTTTTCGTGTGTTTTTTTTCTGTTCAGGTGTAAAAAAATATCACAAACCAAACCGTAAAAAACAAAGTAGTGTAATTAGAAACATCGAAATTTTGTTGGCTTTCTGCAGCATTGTTCAGAATTAACTCATCTTAAACAGGAAAAAAGTTCTGTCCTGAAGTATAAGCCAAAGTCGGACTTTTTCGAAAAGTTGCAAAAAATCACTTTGTGCAGTTACGAAGGCGAAGCCGAAAAAACGGATTGCAGATCCGGGCTGGAAATGTCGTCAGTAATCTACCATTAACGGGTGTAAACGTTTTTTTGGTCCACCCTGTATGTAATTATAGGCACGGCCGGTGCTAGGGAGCTGCGGAACTGCAGCACGCCCGGACGAAAAAGAAAAAGGGAAGATTTCTCAAGTCCTTGCTCGTACACAATGAAAAGCATGACACATTTCTAAAATAATTCTTATGATTGGCATGGTAAAGAAACTCAAACTCAATAAATACTGAAACTGCGAATCTATAAATCCCATGTTAGTCCGATTTATGTGGCAGCACCCCAAAATTCCAAATGGCTTTACTTTTCAAAAAAAGCCGCTTGGTATTTTTAATTCTAATAAAATGATCTATTAAAACGCTCCTATTGCAAAAGTTTCCCTATGGGATTACCATAGTATTTAGCGCGAACTGCGAACTGTTCGCGCGAACTAGTTCGCCTCGCCTCGCAGAAATGACGGTTCGCGCTCGCGCGGGGCGAGTTTTTTTACAGTTCGCCTCGCGCGAACTTTTTTAGGTGCGAGGCGAGTTTTTGCTAAACTCGCGCTCGCAGTTCGCGCGAACAGTTCGCCTCGCCTCGCAGTTCGCGGCCATCACTACCGATACAGAATTTTTTGTAGAATCTAGAAAAAATAGTATTGTACTATTTAAAACAAATTTGAAAAAATCGGTTGAGCAGTTTTAGATTTCGTATAAAGTTTCAAAATTGCCACGTGTTTACAATTGAAATTTGGGTCCATAGTTGGCAGTGTATTTATAGTTGTCTTGGATCTTGAAATCTAAATGCCATGAATTCGACCCAACGATTTAATCAGTGGTATGCCAGGTATGCTACTCGCTTGCCACCTGGAAGGCACCGGGGTCGAACCCCAGAGCTGACAACAAAATTGTATTAAAACTTTGATTTAAAGAATGCCTCCTTTTTCCAATATTCCTTTGCATCTTTCTTTAATTTGTTTGGAGCTTTCTTTAATCCTTTGTGAATCTCAATATTAAAATTGTAAGAACTGTACTGTCTGCGGTCTGCCTTATATACGTATACTTGCTGAGAACTAGCCTGCCGTGACAAAAGGTACCTCTTGGTTTTATGTTGGCGTGATGCTCATCAGTCGTATCACTGTTTGTACTGTCTGGTCTGTGTGTAATGTGTATACGTAATAGTCTGTTCAGATATTTTGTCGGGATATGAAGCATATTTTCTGCTGAAAACCTAGAACTGCTGGGTGTTGGCTCATCATTTTGTAGTATATGTATATAGATTGTCGGGAAATGAAGCTTAATGTTTTTATTGAAAACCCAGCCTGGCTCCTCCTGTAGGCGCGAGACAAGCTAATATAGAGGATTTTGCTAATACATCTCCTTTACGTCGATAATTTTGTTACATTTACAAATACATATATAACTTGAAAGTAGAAGTATTTTTTCAATATTCGCAAGACATATGTATAAAATATGAACATTTAGAGTGTATTCACATTACACATACACAGTATTACACAGCCCTCATTAAGTATTAAAATTGTATACAGAATGAACTATGAAGATGGTAAAGTCTCTCAGCTATCAATCAAGATTTAGTGGAGTAATTTACAAAAAGTCTGGTGGGAACAAAATAATCGAGTTGAAAAGATAAAGATTGACATTTCACAAAAGAAAGTTAATAAGCACTAAATGACTTTGGGAATGATATAAACAAAGCACAGATGATATCGTAACTATTAGAGAGGAAGAAAGTGATACATCAAACAGACACTTTATTATTAATCCCTATAGATCGAACCCTATTCGCATCCATCAATCTGAGCGAATTTGCAACTTTTTTTCGTGCATCAAAATTGTGATACCGATCAGAAACGGCCAGGATTCCCAGGCAGTTGAGAGTTGGCAATCCGCTGAGAATTGGCACAAACTCTCGTCTTTGAAACCAGATTCTGCACGGTGAATTTGTCGTCCTAAACCGATCGTATCGATTGAATTTATGAATATTATTGGTACTTCTAGTATGATATTGATAAAATGGTTGTATTTTTTTCTTTGGTGTTTTGATCATGTTGTTCTCTTGCTGATGATTTTAACATGAGTTTTGCTGATTATGATAATACTGATATTGTTGATAATATTGACAATAGGTAGCGTCGATAGCATATAGAATAAACCGAATGAGGCTCTTCCTGGCCCAACTCAGCCTGGGTGAAGTTAATTTCAGTAGCTGGTTTGTAATTTTCCAGCAAATGGAGAGTAAAAGCCATGATATCATGCAGTTGAAAGCGACAGTAAACCCAAATTAAAAAAAAAATGACATTGATGGTTATGCTGATACTATATACAGGGTGAGCATAAAGTCTCACCCCACCCCCTGTATCTCGAGAATGGCTGAAAATACAAGAAAACGCAAAAACACGTATCCCTTCGATTTTAGGGGGATTAATTTTCAGCTAAAAAAAAAAATTGCCTGCACGGCCCCAGTCAGGCTGGGCATGGACAATGGACATGGACCAACTTTAATCTTAAATAAGATGGTATGTCTTGTGTCATATTGTTTTGAAGGTCTCATTAAGAGAAGTTCATTACAACAAATTTCAGTGAGCTACGACTTACGGTTCTCGAGATACAGTGTCGGACGTCATGCGTAATATCCATATATTTTGACCTATAACTCGTTAACCGTAAATTAGAAAAATGAAGTTTGATAATAACTCCTTATGGCAGGCATTTTTTTTTTTTTTTAGCTGAAAATTAATCCCCCTAAAATCGAAGGGATACGTGTTTTTGCGTTTTCTTGTATTTTCAGCCATTCTCGAGATAGGGGGGGTGGGGTGAGACTTTATGCTCACCCTGTATATAATGTGTTATAGTAGAATACAAAATATACTAGTGCTTGTTATCGTATTCGCCGACGGTGCTTGCATCTTGTAGTGGCTGTCGTAAATTGATGTACCGTGCACCGATATGCTGAAATTGCTGATACATTGGCTGGGCTCAGCGGATAATGACCGGGTATTAATCAGGATGCTATTGATTCTAACGGGGCAGCCACATACGGAGGAGATTTTCAAGACGAAAGTCTGCCTGGAGCTTCTCTTTAATGTATTAGCTGTTGTACCAAGTATGTGCTCGTAGGTTTTAGCGCAGTAACTTTTATTTTTAGCTGTTTTTTTTTTTGCCTTGTACTTTTTGATCTGTTGTTCTTACCTTTATTTCTCTGAGTATTAGCTGTTTTACCTGTTGTAGCCAAGTGTATTTATAGCGTTATATTTAGATGATGATCTGTTGTGTCTAGCTTTTTTATAATGTTCGACTTAGCTATTTGTGTACTTTTGATTTTAGGTCAGGAGAAGAAAGAGACCTGTTTTACTTAATGTTTTATCTTCTTGAATTTACAGCAGAACTTCTTATTTTATTTTTAAGGAATTTGCAAAACCAACTGTTCACAACTCGACATACAATGCCCAATCGAGAAATTTAGTGCTTATGCAATGTGCATGGTGGTTCGTTTCGAATATCTAGTCATTTATTTATATAGTGCACAGTAAAACCCTACAATTCCTCCCTACATGAAAGAAATATTGGAAAAAAATAAATTTCCAAAAACATAAATTGATTCCCCCACAGTAATGTTGTAATTTCGAATGACGTTTTTTTCTTCTGTACTCAGCTGTTCACATTACATTTTCGTACGTAAATAGTAAACTTATGTACAATTGTAC
Organism: Bactericera cockerelli; assembly: GCA_024516035.1. NCBI lineage: Eukaryota > Metazoa > Arthropoda > Insecta > Hemiptera > Triozidae > Bactericera > Bactericera cockerelli. Next base: position 40,984,918 of record CM044960.1, on the reverse strand, counting down.
ATGTATTTACTTAAGAATCGAATACGTATTTTTCAATGTACATAATATTGTGCATATGCATATAATGTGGATTAATATGAGCATGTAAACAATTGGAATACATATTATTTATATGTTTATGAATGTAGTGAGGCAATGTTCACAACAGATGGTAATGGCATTGTCACTGAGAGCTCTAGTGAGCCTAAAGCCTGAGCAGGGTAAACAACTAAACACTGTATGGGAGCTTCGTGTGTGTGTTTATCTAATGAGGCATTCAGGCTGGAACACTGAGGCGACTGATGCTGAATCCTCCTACTGATAACTGAACCACTGGAGACAAGTTTACTGATGTTTAGAAATATATTAACATTTACACAGTACATAATATTTATTAGTCAATAACAAAACTATAATTACGTAATAATGATTAGTTTTGCATTTCACTCATCGCAGTCATAATGGTGATGAGTTAGAATTTGTACTAGATATTTATGTACAGTTTGTAAACTTGATTGTACATGTACATTTGTTGTACAATAATGTAATTGAATATGAAAAAATACCTGGACACCTGTTTTGAGCTTATTGACTCCCTTCAGCAAACATTACTTCCGATTTTTTTATTTATTTAATTTATTGATTATTTTTTAGTAATTACAATACAGATAGATGGACATACCCATCCCCCAATACAATTTTAACTACGCGGTCACATATATATGTACTCAAATAGATGAGGAAGATTTAAATCTTGTATGTAGTTAAGTATAGATGTAACTCTGTCCAACTTTAGTAATTAGTCAAAACAGTTGTACTTACGCTTATGGAGTTACACTTGAGTCGTTATTCAACTTGAATATGCAATTATTCGCATGCTCCTGCATTTAAATTACAAGATGGCATGTGCCTGCTGCAAGAAATGTCCGCCATTGACCTGACTTGATGTCAAGCGTGACATGTTCTATCTTGTCCGCTGTCTGATCAGGTGACGGGTTTATTAAGACACTTGTCAAGCAGAAAGGTCGGTAGCATTTTTTATATTTTTTTAGAGGTTTCAGTAAGTTGCTGTTTTCTAAGTGAATATATTAATATGTACGCGTATTATAATAGCTCATATATTTTTCACGAACCTCCAGTTGCATAGGAAACTAATGAAGAACTTTTGGACAAATTTATGCACAATCAAAAATGGCTCTTTGTCAATTAAGTGCACGATTAAATTACTCCATTGGCAACAATGCAACTTGGAGTTATAACGAATGGTAGTACCATTGAAGAATATTGCTGATATACGAATGTCATCCTGGTGTCCGCTGGGATAATTCCTTTGTCTTATACGAGTAGATACGAAGAGATCTTTGTGAATTTTTTCTGCTCTCTTTTTTTCTCTGATGTATTTTTGCATTGCGGTTGTATTATTGCAATAAATAATAATCAGTTAGTCGATTTTGGACCCTGAATAAATTAAAAGGTTTATAAAATTATACGAGCAGGCTAAACCTAAACCAGCTTCGTCAAACCATCACACAGACACACACACACTTGTGTGAATTGTCGTTAATATAATTTATCGTTTTCTGTCATGCTCCACAAATGCATATTACCTTTCCCCATTGCATTATACGTAAATTGCATATTCCAATGTCGCGTATGCTAGTCCAGAATTCACATGTTAATTGCTGCTCGAATGTCATTGCAAAGAGGCGCAAGTTAGTAGAATAGTATACTGATTACTGAGGACTTGTGATTATTATGTCGGACTATATATTTGTCTTGCATGTCATTTTACTTAATGAGTTGAGAAAAAAAGTGTATTTTCATTACTAATTATTAGTATTGTACCTGAATGGCATAAAAAAGTATGGCAATCAATCTTTTTTTTTCCTTTTTGAAAATTTCTCCTTAGATTTAAAATTTGAGGGACCCTTCCATAACAATTAGAGAAATAAAAATAAACTGGAGTAGAAATCAAGTCGCAATTTCCACCAATCACTCACTATACCTCAGATCACGGTCTTCCTTCATCTTTGTTGAAAATTTCAACTCTTATTATTTTATAATTTAACCCTAACCTAAAAGCACGTAAGCATTGCTTTGTACTTAATTCTGTATTATAATAAGTGCGGATGGTGAATTTGGATTAACAAAAAATTATCCTCTGAGTACAAGATTTCAGACATGCCTCATCCTGTAAGTTGGGAAACTAAATTATTGTGTTACAGAAAATTAAATTGAAGGAACAGAAGCTACACTTAAAACCTAATAATAGACCATGCTTGCCGGGAATCAGACATGCAATATCGGCTCATGTGTGTTTGTGTGTGTGTGTTTATGTGTTTGTGTGTGTGTGTGGGTGTGTGTGTGTGTGTGTGTGTGTGTGTGTGTGTGTGTTTCACATTCCGCGCTGTTGTTGTATAAGTGCACAAGGTCGGGTATCACGCATGGCTGGGAGAAGTACACCGGTGAAGTCCGCGATAATTTCAGCCTGCGATAAACTTGAGTTTTAGGCTGTGGTGAGCCCCGCCTGATTCATCACGGTGAGAGAATATCCAGGCCAAATCCATTAGATGAGGATTTCAGGATCTCCCCCCTGTTAATTAGTACCCTGGTTCCGGCGACACACAGAAACCATGCAATGTGACTTAGGTGCCCATCAGGTATGATGGGCAGGTTCAACGTATTGACGGAACTGATTGGTCCGGGTCCGGGTAAAGTGAATCCCACAAAAAACTACCGTTAAAAAAAGGGCCAAGTTCCAGAACTCCTATCCAAAAAGGTTTCGCCAATGAATGCAGTGATATCTTGTTTGCGGCCAAGTTATCTTGGTACTAAACTATTTCTTTTATTAACACCCGTTTTCTGAGTTCCTCATTTTGTATGTTTTTAACTGCAAACCATCCTCTAACTTGGCCAGTTTCGCTCCTTGTGATGGTTATATTATTATTCTGTACCTATAAATATAGTGGTAATATTCCATACAACCGATGGCATAAAACTGGCCAAGTGAGAGGATGGTTTGCAGTTAAAAACATACAAAATGAGGAACTCAGAAAACGGGTGTTAATAAAAGAAATAGTTTAGTACCAAGATAACTTGGCCGCAAACAAGATATCACTGCATTCATTGGCGAAACCTTTTTGGATAGGAGTTCTGGAACTTGGCCCTTTTTTTAACGGTAGTTTTTTGTGGGATATCATTACTTTTTGTAAATGCTTCGTTTCACAGCAAGTTTCTTTATTTATTATGAAAAATTTCATGATTCTTCACTTTAATATGCTCCCTAAAACGACACCCTTTAACAGCGGAAATAGTGCGAAAGTTCCGGTTTTCAGATTTTTCCCTGTACTTTTACAATGAACCCTAGCACCATACAAAATTTCAGCTTTGTAGGTAGTAGGGAAGTGCCTCATAATTTATATGCATAATTGAGTATACTTCCTCCCTAAAACGACACCGTTTAACAGCATGAGAAGTGAAGAAGTTCCCGTTTTCAGATTTTTCCCTGTACTTTTACAATGAACCCTAGCACCATACAAAATTTCAGCTTTGTAGGTAGTAGGGAAGTGCCTCATAATTTATATGCATAATTGAGTATACTTCCTCCCTAAAATAACACCGTTTAACAGCATGATAAGTGCGAAAGTTCCGGTTTTCAGATTTTTCCCTGTACTTTTACATAGAACACTAGCACCATACAAAATTTCAGCTTTCTAGGTAGTAGGGAAGTGCCTCATAATTTATATGCATAATTGAGTATACTTCCTCCCTAAAACGACACCGTTTAACAGCATGAGAAGTGAAGAAGTTCCCGTTTTCAGATTTTTCCCTGTACTTTTACAATAAACCCTACCATCATGCGAAATTTCAGCTTTCTAGGTAGTAAGGAAGTGCCTCATAATTTATATACATAATATAGTATAGTTCCTCCCTAAAACGACACCGTTTAACTGTTTTCAGAACTTTTTCAGATTTTTCCCTGTACTTTTACAATAAACCCTACCATCATGCAAAATTTCAGCTTTCTAGGTAGTCGGGAAGTGCTTCATAATTTAGATTCATAATCGATAATATATATTCCTCCCTAAAACGACACCGTTTAACAGCATAATAAATGCGAAAGTTTCGGTTTTCAGATTTTTCCCTGTACTTTTACAATAAACCCTACAATCATGCAAAATTTCAGCTTTCTAGGTAGTCGGGAAGTGCCTCATAATTTTGATGATCTGTCAGTCAGTCAGTCAGTCAATCAGTCAGTATCAAAATCGCAAATTTCAAAATTACATTCCTCTGAAAGTTTTTTGCATAGAGTCTTGAAATTTTCAATGTCTTTTTAATGATATTAGGACAATCTCTGTTCCAAATTTCATATCTCTATAATCAATTGAACCGAAGATATGAGTGTGTGAAAAACCGGGTGAATCGGTTCGTGTAAAGATACACTGCCGTGCTTGCTGGAACTTGGCCTGGCGCACTGCCGTGCGCTCAGATGCAGTGCAAACAACGGTGAAATTTCTTCCGTGTGACAACTGTTAAGGGAGAGTTTCCTAGAAATTGATCTGTCGGAAAACCCTCAGTTATCTGTGTTTTACGACGGGAATTTCCAATTAAAAAAAACCCCACTCCATTTTTTATGTCCACCGACGAGAAAAATGTGATTGAGACTAATTTTTAGGTAACCTAAAGCTTAACCACAAATGCTTCATATTTAACCTCAAAAGAAAAGAAAAAATCTTTCAGCAAAATTCCGCACTCTCTGAATTCTGAATTATTTTTTTACCAAGAAATAAAATCATTTGTATGTACATAATGTCCATTTATACCTAATAAAGCGTTGTATAATAATAATAATAAGAGGATCAAAGTCTACATTGTTGTAATGTTATTTTAAGTTGTTGTTGTTGTAGAGGCGTAGCTAGCGCCGAAGATGATGATCTCTCGGCAGGATTTTCCCGGCTTGTCCTAGCCCACAGAACCAATGATTCGCGAACCATCTCATCGTGCGGACATTTACGGCTTTTAATTGAAAGCGCTTTGAACCCCTTGAGAACTACCAGCTAGCGAGCCAGGTTAGGGCTTTGCTCTGGTCTGCTCCCTTTTATAGTGCCCCAGACAGACTACTCAACTGGTCTGCTCCCTCTCTATAGCCCCCCGTCCACTCTATGTCATTAAGTGATTTACTTTTTTTTTAAGTGGGGTTTAACGTCGCTTTCAACTGCCATGGTCATATCACGACGGGGGTTTTACCCTCCATTCGCAGGAAACTCACAAACCTGCTACTCACATTGACCTCACCCAGCCTGAGTGGGGCCGGGAAAAGCCAGCGTCACGAGAATTAGAATTTGAATGGTCACCCATCCAAGTCTTAACCTCGCTGGATGTCGCTTAACTTCGGTGTTCTGAAGGGAACCGGTGTATTCAACATGCCATCGACGCTGGCTGATTTACTTTACTTGAAAAAAGGTAGGTACATGATAGAAATAATTACTTCAAAATGTTCACCAAATAATTGTAACAAAGTCTACTAGGGAGTTTACAGTTGCATCATGCGGATCATGCCCCCTCGTGTTAACAGAATGTCGACTAGAATAAAAGTAATCGAATCAAAGTCTAATACAATAGTAGGTAGTAATAATAGAATATTGTCTAGAAAATGTTGACCCCATAATTGAAGTAAAGTCTACAACAATAGGAAGTTCACAGTTACGTCATCCCACTTAACGTCCACAAACTGCCGACCGCATCATGCAGCGGAGAGCACAAATGTTCACAAACTGTCCCGCCAGTAATTGGGGCTCGTGAACCCACTCGCCCCCGCGCGGTGACAGGCGTATTTCTCCGCCTGATTTGCATAACAAAGTACGCCGGGTGATTAGGTCAGATCGCCGGCAGAGAGTAAGTTCAGTGGGGTCACCCACCGACCCCGCCGTACTGGGGACCATTTTTTTTTGCCTGTGACATAGGAAACAATTACGATGACGAATGTGAAACAGTTGTTGCCTTGTTGCCACTTTCCAGGTATTTGGAGAGTGATCTTATGTCGTAGACAGATAGATTTGAGGCATTGAATATTGAATTGTAAGTTATTTCAATGACAATTCATACAACCCTACCTGGAAAAAGTGTCTACAATGCAGTTTTAAAGCAGGCTATATTATTGGAATCGCACCCAACGTGTTAACTCGATCGATTAGAAAAAACTACGGACTTTTAACCTGTAGGTCGGTGGTTCTAGTGGCAAGCTTTAGGAATATCTGTTTATATGGTTTTTCTTGCAGGTAAAATATTTCATTAACAGATGAAAGTGTTGGTTTGGTGCCTAAAACACTGGCACTAGTACTCCCTCTGAATTACCAGTGAAATTCTTTCTACCAGGAATTGCTATGACCCTAGCTTTAGGAATTACGGGAATCGAGAACAGGACTTAAATCTTAAGCTAGAGTAATTATTGATTTTGTGATTTATACAAATATGACCTTATTTGATATGAATGAAATGACCTTATTTAAAATGTAGCTGCACTGTCCGGAATTGTGACAGTTTCTATGGCTCACCCCAACAACAATAAAAATAATAGGATCATCTCGGAAGATTACAAGATATTTTTCTATGAATATTTTTTATTTATAGAGAGGTCTACAACAATCACAGTCCTTGCCCTTCTAAAGATGACAGTATTAAAGACGAGGTATGATAATATACGGAAGGCCAAAGTTTAAGCTTCAAAGTCAAATAAAATTGACTCGTCCAACTTTCGTCGCGCCGCGCCGCGCCGTGTCGAGATTTTTATCTTCCCACGGGGAGTGTCCCGGGTTCGACTCCTCGCGTCCCAAGGAGACTCTAGTTTATCCCTTATTCCTGATCATGAGACAAGACTCCTTTAAATGTCTCCAATTTTGACGCAATATGCATTGGCAACTAAAATGGCGTGGAGTCCAAAAAATATGGGTAAACCCCGTTAATTTGTAAAAAAACATAAATTGTATGTTAACTTAAAAGTTCTCACTATACCCGCATTATATATTATGAGCCAATTAAAATTTATTAAGAAAAATATAAATAATTACACCACAGTTAAAGACATCCACTCACACAACACAAGGTATGCATATTCTAGGGCCATCGTACAACAAAAATGTAGAACCTCTAAAGCTATGTGCTCACCTGATTATATTGCCATCAAACTTTTCAACCATTTACCCCCTAAAATAAGAGATCTCTCTATGAGAGAATTTATAAAGTACATGGAAAATTTTCTCATAGAGAATCCAATTTATAGTTATAATGAATTTTATACCCTAACTTTTAGTTAATTTTAATTCACAAGTTTAATTCTACTGATCTATGTTATGTTTACTCTATCATTTTGTATTATTTTGACTTTGTAATTTTGTGTAAACAATTATTTGCAATAAAAACTTTATTTATTTATTTATTTCTTTCTGTTAACAGGTAAAGAAATGTTCCTTTAAGATATAATTATATGGGTCATGGGCATGTCAGTGATATGGTGAGTTTTTTTGTTGTTGTTCACTGACGTCACATTACCATCTGGATTCTAGATCATGAAAGTCAGGGTTTTTTTGCCCTCTATTCGCCAGAAACGCTATCCACATTAACCTCACCCAGCGTTGATTGGTCCGGGAATAGCCAGCTTCACGAGTATTTCAAAAAGAGTGGTCACCCATCTAATCTCGTTGAACATTGCTTAAGTTCAGTGATCTGACGAATACTGGTGTATTCAACGTGCCACTAACACTAACATTGGTTAAAAAGTAATTTCTTTGTGATGAAGTGAAAGGCATCTTCCCATCCTTATTTATAGGATCCTTATTTATTTTTGGAATTCTTCCTCGCGAGTAACTTCCTCGCGACTCGACCCTTACATCTTGAAAAAAGGTAGGTACAAAGTACGGAATAGATTTTTTTAACCCATGTGGGGTTTGAACCCAAGGCATCGTGCGTGTAAGCCTAGCTTGCTGCACCACAAGGCCACGGTGTCAAAGGGTCAAATGAATGCTATCTATGTATGTATGTTCTAAACAGGTTCGTTAGAAGAACTCGTCAGCCTCTAGTCTCTACTGACTCACAGCTTAACTGTCGCATGTTCAATTGAATTCTTTGCTCGTGCCATACAAAATTTGCTTCGCCATTTACCAGTTATAAATCCTTTGACACAGATGACTCCCATTAGCCATATAATCTTGTTTCTTCTTGTAAACGCAAATAACTAATACGTAGATTTGATCTAGGTTATAACCACTATACCTAATTCCTACAGGTTTTGCTAAACAAATCTTTTAAAATCATGAATTGATTGTCCTAGTGGTTAAAGCACTAGTTTGATATTTCAGGTATTTTCCGTTGGTTCGGATCTCACCAAAAGCATGAACTTACACCTCAATTACTTGAAAATTTGACCTCATAATTATGCCATACATCAAAACAATTTCTCGATTGAAGGGACACCTTAGTCGTGCTCTGAAAATAAAATTGGAGGCATAATGGGACACCCTGACTTGTGGCGACAGTGTAAATAAAGCAGTACTTAACATTACTAAAGGTCCATTATTATTATTATTACTACTATTAATTAAAATATTACTATAATTTTTGCACATTATTCATAGCATGTACTATGTGTAGTGCATGTGCAGAAATCCATGTTTCGTCATCTATTTAAGGACTTTATCTATACAGGATAATTTGCGCGATGCTTAACCTAACTGTTGATGGTTACATATTTATTATAAAAACGATTACTTGCGTTCATCATAATAATCCAACTCTATTTATTGGAGCTTGCAGGCAAAGTTTCTTGCGATTTATTTCGTTTTAATGGAAGTTTTACGTGTATGAGACAAGTGTATGATAAAAGTTCGTGCCGGATTTTCTGCACAATTAATTTAAAACCCATAGCTTGTCATCAATACTTCAGTTGACTCAATGTATTAGGTGTATGGTTGAGTGGTTTAGTTCAAACAATGGAGAAGCACGGGCTTAAAAATCCTTTAAGGCGCTTTTTCCTCTACGCGGATTTCGCTAGCGTCATACATGTACGGGGGACTTTTTCGTACGGGGGATTAGTTTTCGCTAATATTTGACATACGTCAAAGAAAATATCAGACATACTGAATGTATGGCACTTAAACCTACAATTTTTGACATTGTCTCACAGGATGTAGCTTAGCATTTTTCACAAACCCAAATTCATTATATTTTCCTATATATTATGTATATTTCAACTTGTTATTTTTCACATCAAATAATGCTTTCATGGCGTCTATACCAAAAGGGACCAATACTTGGAAATACCACCCTGTCTAGATGAAGTTGCATCGAACGTGCCGTGCCTCCAATGCAGCAGGTCAAGAATAGATAATTAGCCATTTCTCCCTAGACTCGGAAACCCCTCGGTCAGTAGCCAGAACTGATCCCGATGCAATTTTGAAGATAAAAATATTATTATATACAGGGTGAATCTAAATTACGTGATGAAATTTCTAGGCCTGATAAAGTCGGCCATTGGAATCGTAATCTTGACGGAAATGCTTCATTTCCAAAATAGCGGACATATTGTGATTTTCCATTATTAAATTTTTTTTTATATATTACAAGTTGAAAATATTTTTATGGTTCCTAAGATCATAATATTTTCCTTTAGATTACAACATTTGAAATATATAGAAAATATGATCTGAGCGTTTATCTTTGACAGTTTTATCACGGAGGCATCTGAGCGTTTATCTTGACAATTTTAAAATCCAATTTCATCGTGAATTTTTTCCGAGAGAAAAAAAATCATACCCAACAAAATTGAATATTTTCTAATGCAATTACAATCGACGAGTTCTATCAGTCATATTCGAATTTTGGGTACGTAATTTAGATTCACCCTGTACAATACACATAATGATAAGATGGTGCGAGTGTTGAAGTATTATGTCCGTCTTCTAATGGTGTTCGTCATTCATAATTCATAGAGATCACGGAGAAAGTTTTCAATCTGAGAACAGATCGGATGGTCCGCTTTAGCGCTGCGATATTACGTGCAAATTGCGTCATGTTCAGTGCACAGGTAATCGCGCCGTGTACAAGGTAGCCGAGTAAGCTGGAGGTCAATGCTTCGAGTCCCAAGTACAGTTAATTTTGGTCATTTTTGTGACATACTTGCTAAGTTCCTTTTTGCTAACAGGTATTATTAGTCCCATTATGCGAACAGCCAGTCAGTCTCATTCTGCGTACAGGTGCCAACATCTAGTTTCATTATTACAACAGAAAGTCCTATTAATACAACAAGTATATAAGAGAGAGAAACAAATTGTTCATATATTTTAAATAAATACAATCGCGGCTGTCTACCTTTGGTAGATTGCTAATACACAGCATACTTATCAATCCAGAAGATATTAGCTTTCTCAAAAGTTGGGGGTTTTTCTAATTTTTTTTTTTTTTTTTTTTCTCTTCATTTATTCTTTAATTTCTTCTTTCCAATTTTAGTTTCAATATCGTATCAATAGATATCAATAGATAATAATATCGTCTTATTTATATTGCCTGATAATGGCTAATGAGTCCCATTATTTCAGTAGTAATCCCATTATACCAACGGGTAGTTCCAAAATACTCTTAGGATCTATTAGTAAAGTGTGTTTTGAAATCATCATCATCATAGGGTGGCGTTATCGTGAACGATGGTAGCCAGGCAGTGGGGGAAGGACTCTACTCTTCTACCACTGTCTTTACAAGAGGCTAATAATTGAGAAGGGCCCTCAGAACCAAGCCAGTTTTGAAATGAGAAATTAATTTATTTTTTAAACAAACATTTGACGTTGACGATGGGGATTGGAAAGTTAGATAGATGTTGAGGAGACAGGTGTCAACAAGGTGAGGTAAATTTCCTCTTTGCAAATTACTCTTTAAAGAAGAAACAAACTATGAGATGAGTTGTAGACAGTTCATTTCATTGAAGGGAACTATGTTGGTGGAAAGGAACAATTTTCTCAAATTTCTTCTTATTTTAAATTTTTATATGATGTTCATTTTTTATTAACAATTAGAATTACCTCAAATTCAAATTAATCAAATTTTATTTCTACTTTTGAACCAAACTTTGTTGAGCTGAGTGTAAGTTTTGATATTTCAAAATAATTTTCAAGATTAAATTTAAAGAACATCTCCGCAATCAGGATTCATTGTTATCTGTACCATATCAGTTACAGAAATGAACACTTATTCCGCTAAACTTCTGTTCGCTGTCAAAGATTCCTTAATAAATAAGTAACGAAATTACTGATACCCATTGAACCTATCGAAGAAGTTCAAGTGGTCACTGAACTTGACCTCCTGCTCCACGACAACTTCGCAACTCATTATTGACCTCTGTTATTACTCTGGCAAAGCTAAAACTAATAAATACACATTGCCTGCTTGAGAAATAGTGTGTCTTGTACAATCACACCTTTTTCCCATTGTTGTAACTGTGCTTGAAATTTATGAACAGGGCTCTAACGGCCCGAGCCATGTTCTGAGTCTTGCAGACGTTTCCTATGATTGTTCTAGGAGTCTTGCAGTTGCAAAACAGGCATCAGTTACATGCATGCAAGCGTTGTCATAGCTATTATCTAGCCGGGAATTCATAAGCTAAACCAGAAGCATGCTATGCACGATAGTGAATAGTTGAATACCATGTACATTTTTACATGCATTGGTCGTCGAGCGGCTAGGGGACTGGTCATCCGGGTGGTACGGTGGGAATCCGGTTCAGATGCTACCCAATGTATAAATAATTTCTTAATAATTTTCAGATTATAAAGACCGACCACATAATGTATTTTCCTTAAATCTAATCTACACAATAAGGTATTGCCGAAACTCAGCTTCACAGGCATCTAGTGAACTAGTACAAGCCAGCCGCAGAGCACTTCTTTCATGTATTTCTACTGTGTATTGCGAGACGCGTAGGGGTCTAGTATATTTAGTTGATGGCATTAATATTCAAAACTACTGCCTGCTGAAGAGAGTCGACACAGCTGTCCAGGTATGTTCCGATATCCATGTACATCTAGATATTCTAGATTATCTAGATTCTAGAAGAACTTCTCACTTTTCTGTTTTGCCTTTGCCTTTCTGGATTAATACATGCACGACTGCACGTGCCATTTCTTTTAGCCAAAATTTGTTGGACTAAAACATTTAATTTCTCCAGGAATTTCTCAGTGTTGATTGGAGGGACATGTTTTGTTGAAGAAAATACTACATAACAACGCATTTTGTTACATACTATACAAGTATACAGCATATGATATGAGGATGAGGAATCACATACTACAGGACAAGACAGCTCCCTAGAAGATTGGATTTCCTATAGTCGGTTCAAGTCAATGTGATTGTAACTTACTCCCAAAAAAAGCCTCCTAAAATGAGAGAACCAATCTGACTGTAGGAAATTGTGGGAAGTCCGTAACAGTCTGTTGTTGTTAAGGAATATTTTGTTTAAACTTTTTCCGTTTTGGGGTAAAGTTTAAACTCTAATATCCAAATGTTGTGTTTTGGATTTCACCATAACATTAACTTGGACGGACTATAGAGTCCTAGAGGAAAAGTCACAGGCAGGCACATCGAATTCTATGATTGAGAAAACGGATGATGGCACTATGATGAAATCCTGATGATAATGGTCCGATGGTGTTGATGAAATGTCTTCAGTGTAGGAAATCTCATGGAACAACGGGAGTGATTCTGATTGGCTCGCAGCACACAGAGAGAGTCATTGTGTGGCAGTTTCTGTAGGGACGCTATCCTCTCTATTGAAGATGATGATCATATTAATATAACATGCCTGAGAGGATTGCCTGGACAGAAGCAACAAGTCATTGTACTAAATAACCAAGCAGGCAACAGGCGTCCCACAGGACATGAGCAAAGAATAGATGTAAATGCAAAGGAAGAGAATGCCGTAGGCATTAGCACCGCCCTTGATCAAGTTTTGTTTAATAATTTCAACTTTGTTTCTTGTAAATTGTATATACTATATTTTGTAAATAAAACTTGATTGAATCTGTTTAATAATGTAAGAAAATATTTGATGATTTTTTCTATACAAAATTTAGAGTAAATTAATAATAATTGTGTTTTTTCCTATTTATTCTTCTTCAATTTTTTAATGAATTTTATTAAAAAATAGAAGAAAAAAAATATATTTCATAGTTTCTAGTATTACAAATTCATACTTTTCTGTTCTGTCTGACTGATTTTGTGTAAATGTGATACATGGGTGTAATTATTGTATTGTACATTGAATTCGATGGCTCACAATAACAGATATATTATACGAAAACTATGCCTCTTATACAAATACGAAATCTGTATTTGTGTCCTAATACCTCATACTAGACCTTTATTGTACATTTATCATATTAAATTTACTAAACTCAATCAAAATTATACAATAACAACATATAGTTAACAAAACCTAGTAGTCACTGTGGCAGAGCGAGTTAGCGCGCTAGGCATTGCACACATGGTGACCTGGGTTCAATTCCCAGCGAGGGAGAATTTTTTCTGCTCTGTACTTGGATGTTCGGGGTCCACTCATACCTCGTGAGGAAAAATGAGTAGCTGCTTTAATGTGAAGCAGCGACCAGTGGCAGAATCTTAGGCAAAAAAAATAATACAAGATATTGTAAATTAAAGTGGTAAAGTCCTATGATTCTGCGCTACCCACTAAAATTGTGACATAATAACACAAAGAAAAAGCATTATTATTATTTATTATATTAGTTAACAAAACCTTTGCCTAGTATTCGGACCAGACGAAACCTGTATTTGATGTGCTGGACTCCTAGGAGGTAGTGGCCATCGGAGCCAGCAAGCCAGGCCAGACACTGAAGGCAATGAGAGCAGAACGCCAACACCAGCATGAAAACTGATAAATAATCAACAGTCCAGTTCCCGTGTTGATGATCATCCTCCTTGTCTTGCATTCATTACTGATCATACAGCTGAATTACTGATCACAAGATGATCATAGTGTAGGCGCAACGCTTAGGAGCCAAGTGTCTTGGGCACCGCCCCCACACACTCACTTTGGGCAACACACATAGGTACCTACGAGGGCATAATCTACTGATGACTTACACACTAGGAGGTCTGGTTGACTCTATTTCTGTTGTGTACACAAGAACATGTAGACAAGAACTGTATACTAGTGTCCATATATTGTTTACAATAAAGATGAACTTAGGTGCACAGGCCTTAGCACCTATGCGAGAGCAATTAGACCATGTATAGGAGGAACACCCCGATAGCAATGTATGGCCGTGTTCCATATACTCGTACATAATTATGTAGTTTGAAAATGATTGGAAATTTGTCAAGATATGTTAATGTTTTAATTAGTAGGATATTGTTTAGAAAAAATGTTATAAGGTATCCTTTGTCGTATCGCAACTTGTTGATGTACAGGAAGGTTTTAATAAATGTATGGTTCGTTGAAAAAAAAAAATAATCTGAAACATTCATGTTGTCCATGGCACGTTGAATACACCAGTTCTTATTAGGTCACCGTGGCCGAGTGAGTTAGCGCGCTAGGCATTACACGGACAGTGACCTGGGTTCGATCCCCAGCAGGGGAAGGATTTTCTGCTCTGTACTTGGGTGTTCGGGGTCCACTCATACCTCGTGAGGAAAAATGAGTAGCTGCTTTCATGTTAACAGCGACCAGTGGCGTAATTATAGGCAAAAATAAGATATTTCAAATACGGAAAAGTCCTATAATTCTGCGCTACCCACTAATATTGTGATATAATAACACAAAGAAACACATCTCTATATATAAAAGAGAAAAAAGGACTACCTACCTACCTATGTTTGTTTGTTTGTTTGTCCGGAGTTGTTTAGCCAAAACGGTAAGAGATAGCGAAAAATGTCTCAGAATTGACCCCCCCAAAACCATTATCGCTTTGTCCAGAAAAATTATAAAAAGTTCAAAAAGGCATTGCTGTCCAGCAGTACGGCCATGCCTTAGTAAATTTGAAATTTAGTCCCGTTGCAAAGCACGGGCAAACGGCTAGTTATTATATATTAGGTCACCGAAGTTAAGAATTGTCCAGCGAAGTGAAAAAGAGATTTCTTTTTGTATTTTGCATACTTATTAATGTTCAGATTTTTTTCCCTGTTCACAGGTAAAGAAATGTTTCTGTGAAATTTAAGTCTAGTCCTAATTAATAACACCTGTAAAATCTATAGGTAAGTTAAATCTAAATGAAGACAGGCCATCAGGCCGTCTCTGAGGCTAAATGTATATTTGAACTCGGATATTTTTGGGTTTACAGGGTCACTGATGAAAATTCGGGATTTTTTCAAAATTCCGGCAGGTCCTTTGCAATGAGCCTTGCTGATCAGGTGTGTACATTTATCGCAGGTTTATTTATGCGGCGGCGTCGATTCGGATTAACGTTGATTACTTCATCCAACAATACGTCAGGTGTGAGCAAAAAGGGGCTTGGCCCCAGAATGAAAGAAGTCGACCGCACAGATATCAAAGAGAAATTATAAGGAACAGTTAATAGCAATGAAAGTTGTAATATCTTCTAGATAAAGCACTACTTGGATATAGAATAGAAATATATCTCCACGTAGAATATAATAGAAATGTTGCTCTAGTCTACCTAGAATAGAATAGAAAAAAGCACTATACTTAAGTCCAATTCAATAGTATCCACCTACGTGGGACATCTGGAGCATGGTTGATTTCGCGACAATAGGAGGCATGGCCGACAAATGTACACTTGTGACTCGCAGTAAATTACTAATCAGAGGACAATGGGATAATTCTCTCAGCCTGTTGAGATTGTACTGAGTATTATTACTATTATTATTTATAGCAACAATGATAGAGATTTTATTATAGTAAGATAAGAAATGCGTGTACGGCTGTACGCGTTTAAGTTTGAAGGTTGACGGATTAGAAAATAATTCAAGAGAGTAGACAAGAGATGGTTTTTGCACATTGGTAGTGCTGATGAACACTATGTGGACACGGAAATTGAGAAACTTAAGGTTGAGGGGGAAGGAGAAAAACAGGGAGGTCCAAGCTTGGGTGGAGAGATAAAATAGAGAAGGGTTGAAAGAGAAAGGACAAAGCTTAGGTGGAGAGATAAAGTAGAGGAGGATTTGAGAGTAAAGGGTTGGAAGAGGGAGGACGCCCTACACATGATGAAAAAAATTGATATATTGTAAACATAAAAATAATAATAATAATTATTTGTATCATTTGTATTTTTCGTAAAGAGAATGTGAATAAATAAAACTTGGGCTGGCTATACACACTACGAAACCAGAGGATAGTGAGTATAGAGAAATCGGTCCGACATGTCAGGTATTTCCACTGTCGATGTCGGTTCTATCCTTGTAGTAACTCTATCAATAAGACAGCCGGCTTGTATTCTGGAGGTCGGTGGTTCAAGTCCCATGTGAAGTAATATCATGATATCACAATTGTGATGTAACACAAAAAAGAAGAAGTCAGTTTGAATTTGAAGGCATGAGACTGCTGAGTTCATGTCTAATATACATATAATACAGGGTGTCCCACCAAAGTTGGACACCTCAAATTATTCGGCTCCTGAAAGAGTTTTTGAAAGAAAAAAAAACCAAGGGTGTACAAGTACATGTCCTAATTATGCGGTTTACTATCATTCTTGTTATAGAAAAAGTTAAACGAAATTGAGTTATTCGAGATTCAGAAAAAAATTGGTCCGAAAAAACCTCCCTGTATGTAATATTTTAGTTTTAAAAAAGTACTCAAGAGCCATTTAGAAGTAAAATTATCAAATAAAATTCAGGTCGATCCACTTAAAAATCGAAAGTTGACACCTCAATTTCTGACTCTTGAACCACCCTTTATAAAAAAAAAATTAAGGACTCAAACCTCATAATTAGCACGTGTACCCTTGACTTTTTTATTTTTCAAAAACTCTTTCAGGAACCGAGTAATTTAAGGTGTCCAACTTTGGTGGGACACCTTGTAGATATTATGTACTATTGAAGCAATGCATGTCCGGAGAAATGTCTCTGCGAATGCAATTTTGCCTGGCGGTATATTACTAATCACAGGACAATGGGGTGTAGAGATTTTTTTTTTTTTTAATTTAGTTTACGGGAAAAATTTCCCATGGTACAATAATTGTTTACAATAAACATACATATTTGCTTTTAGAAAAAAAACTTTATATAAGAAAATCCCAATACCTACCCATTCATGAGCCCTTCCTTCAGACATTGTTTTACAATTTGTGTTGATAACAAGGAAAACATGTCCACATTTTCCACGTCCCCATCACTAGCTGTGTTCCATAGCTTTTTACAACGTTGTAAACACGAGGTTTCTTCTCTATTATTTTTACCTTTATGTATAAGGAATAGTTATTTCTGTCGCGTATTTTTTACTGGTATCAAAATTACGAAGAGATTCTGAATGAAGAAAGGAGACCAATGAGAATCATGGCATTCAAGTCTAGTATGCACCACTGATTAGGATACCTATGGGTATCAGTAACCAATAGAGCACTCATTATGTATGGATACCGACTTATCTTATTTTATGTATTAGAGAATTATTTTATGTATCGTAATAAAATAATAATACTATCGCCTTATTTATACTGCCCGACCAGGACTAATAGCATGTATTGTATTAGACTCTGCTGATAATTATAGTAGTATAATAGCACGGAGAATGTAGAGTAATGCCTACATGGCCAGGTGATAATGATATTATTCTACGTGTCTCCAGGACTCTGATGAAAGTGGATAATGGTTCGAAT
This sequence comes from Bactericera cockerelli, assembly GCA_024516035.1. NCBI lineage: Eukaryota > Metazoa > Arthropoda > Insecta > Hemiptera > Triozidae > Bactericera > Bactericera cockerelli. Next base: position 40,967,111 of record CM044960.1, on the reverse strand, counting down.
CTGGGACAGAGGTGTTGAATTTACCAGTTAGAAAACGTGGGTCGAGTGATCTTTGTGTTTGTCAAAAGTAATTAATTACAGTTTATTACTATGTGTATTGTGGCTAGTAAGTTTCTAATTACATTAGTATCTGCAGGGAATTTTGTGCATTGTAGTTTTTTGTACAGGTGTAACTGATAACGAAAATGTTTGAATTTTCCTTCAGGTATTCTGGTTGTTGGTAATTATTTGCTAATGTTGGTAATTATTTAGTATAACATAAGGAGTGCTGGTGTTTCACTACATCTTGTAGATTCTAAATCAGTTTATTCAATAAATAAGAGCCCCCTCCCCTCCAAAAAAAACTAGCCAAGATTATCATCTAACACTAAGAAAATGGCCATTCTTAGCCAGTGAGACTCTAAAGTAAAAATTCGTCAGTTTCCTACGACCTACCCTTTGCTTTTGATTTGTTATGTATTGTATACATTTCATTAAAGCAGACGGGAAGACATTACCTTCATTCTGGCTCACACGAAGGTGTAATTACCTCATCAAGAACAGGATGAATTTATTTTGAAAAAGCCTAACATATAAACTCAGTTCTCGAACTTACAAAAAAACATGAAATTTTCCTCTACATAGATGTATGCATATATTCAGTACTGAATCTAAATATACACCCACACATTTGTATAGACATCATGTTTATCTACAGGAAAATCCTGTGCTAGGGAGTGGAAGAGTACGAATTCCATGAGAAGGGATTTGAGGTTCTTTCAGTATATCATAATATATACCTATTATACTTCACCGCTATGAGTACCTATCTATTATGATTATTACAGATTGTAGTATGTACTTGAAAAATAGCGCACGAATAGCTCAGTGGTTAAGCACTCGCTTGCCATGCGGAAGGTCCCGGGTTCGAACCCCCGAGCCGACAAAAATTTGTATTCAAAATTTGGTTACAGTTGTTTGTAAGGGATACCTTCCGGTGCGCTCGTGTTGACCCAGCACCTAAATGGGAAGTATTGTGTCACTTCTCGCTTCTCGCCCATCAGAGGGGAGGCATACTACGGGATGGGCAGGCTACAACACAGACCACAAGCGTCTACAGTAGCTCCTGTTTCATGGCTACGAAACAAAAAAGGCTGTGAAACACTCATCTTTAAAAAAAAAAAAAAAAAAAAAAAAAAAAAAAACGGAAAATTAAAACACAATATTCGCATATTTTGTAAGTCCTCACTTAAAAGCGGTGTTATTAGGCAATTTCTTCGTCCTCTTTCTTGTTGTCATGTGGTATACTACTCATGTTATATACTACGTTTAATTGTTTACCATACTGGTTCCACCCCATTATCACAATTATGTATTGGTTTCCTGCTGGTAGCAGCGACAACATACCATTGGTGGTCAAAATGGTTACGGCGGCGGCGCTAGACTTGTAATGGAAACAATCTAGCGCATGGTTTCATGATCCGTGGATCGGATACCACTCAGTGCTTCAATTTTTACTTTGAGTATGTAACCATATAATGCCTAATAAAACCCTGAGGGTTAGGTGGTAGACAATGATTTAAACATCAACCTCGTGTGGTGGTTACCTTCCAATAAAGAAAAGTATTACTATACTACTACTACTACCCTGCATGTTCGCAAACAAGTACGCTTATACAACCTACCTCCACTAATAGTGCTCCACACAGTAGCACAGACATAGCGATACTCCCGATGCCTGGTACCAACTGGCACCTAAACTTCCCTGCTGTACTCATTTCCCAGGCTAATCGATATAGGATAGCTGCATAGCGGCAGCATAGCGTGCCAATACCGGTATTCTTGATAGCAGTTTTGATGTGGGTTGAAGTTTGGTTAGGTAAGCGTCGAGTGGGGTAGACCGCTGTTCTGATTCCAGATAGGTTCAAGGATCTACACTACAACCCTGTGGTTGCTCCGCCAGAGTTTCGTATCTCAGGTGGGACGTTAACACTTAGACGACATGTACATCTAGTACAACTTCTCACTTTTCTATTTCTATTTATACTGATTATACTGTGTACCACCGGTGGTACACGCACGTTCGTACGGAATGGACCGGGTGTACCACCGGTGGTACACGGTGTCGGAGAACCGTATTATCGCCGGTCCCACGAGAGAATTCACGAAAAACCATGCCGGTCGTCTAAGTGTTAAACAAAGAACAAACCAGCAAACTCTATAACATAGCTGAAAAAGGCTTCAAATAGGGAAATAAAAGACAAAAATATTTATGTAAGCTATAAGCATTTAATAGCAAAAATGCTTGCATCTAAATTTTTCAAATCCAAAAATACTCTGCATAGTAATCGTGTTTGCCCATCAAATTCTGTGTGTTATGACAATCTAGGAATTGCTTCATTAGTGTTGTAATTATAAGATGCATTACATTCTGATAATAATGAGGCCCAGCTTACACAGCTACAAAACCTTACTTTAATTTTATGCAAGTGAAGACCAATTAAAGGATTTTAGTTTCCCGCTATCGGAAATTAATCATTAACTGATTTGAGGCTCCTCTTCTAGATCTGAGTAAGTTGTAATTTGATCATGTTATGATCAGTTGCATCCTCACATCGTTTCAACATCAGACCTGGACGTAAGGTCTTAAATAAAAGGAATTGATATGATACTCCCACCTTTCATGATAATGTTCCATCTGGATGCCAATCTCGTATTTCCTCTGGTCATCACAGGACTAATATAATGTGTCGGACATCTCTATAGACTCCAATTTGGATCGACCGAATCCTGCTCATTAGAAATCGGAAGAAAAGAAGAATCGGTCGTTGGCTCATTTCTGTTTTTAATTACCGCCCGAGTCCTTGTAGGTAAATTACCGTCGGAGGACGTGGCGATTGTTTGGAAATGTTACCAACACAAGCGCGCCGGCGAGTCTTATTAATTAACCTAGAAGTATGGTTATCTATACATCTTTAGTATGGACTATTAGGAGCTCACCGAATGATGGTCCGACCCCGTGAGTTCTGCTTGAGAGGACAGCCAGATCTTGATAGCTGGCGGGAACTCAATACCCGACCAGGAAGCATTGTCGGCACAAGCTTGATTCAGGAGATATTCGCTCGTAGTATGGTTTTTATTAAAGGGTTTTTAATTCAGAGAATTCCTCGTATGGTTTCCATTAAGAGTCAATGAGTTGTTGCCCTCTGCCATAGTGTTCAGTGAGCTCGAGGTTTTTGAACCCAATTAAAATTCTGATTCTCCTTGATAAACTATGTCCCTGTATCTACCTACACTTTGCTACTATCAAAAGGTAATGCTATTGGTTTATGTCTAAAGTCGAAAGACACCCTTGGTTGTTACCAGTGTCGGTAATCCATGGCACAATTAACAGATAGGGGATTAAAAAGTTTGTCTTAACGAAATTAATGTTTCGAATAGTTAGACGGTCAAATTTCATGTTAGAAATTGTCCCAAGTATCCCGCGAGTCCCAAGTATCAAGGCCTCCCATATGACCTCCACACTATGCATCCCCCGGGGCGAGGTTTAGCACTCTCCCGTAATGGACCAACGCGCCTCTCTACTCCCAATTTGGACACAAAGTCACAGAATCCAGTTCAGACAGTGACCAGACGTTGAGGCGAAAACCTTTCTAGGTCGCGCTGCCGTGAACTCAGATCTTGCTAAAAGTACTCGTGATTTGTAGCTACAGCGACTCTACATCACTCAACTATACCTGTGGAATAGTGTGGACAACTTCTTCACTTCTAATCATTATTTCGAATTTAATCATGAGTACAATATACCTATTAGGTATGATTTTAAAATAAGCTTCTCACTTCTTTAAATTTAATAATATTCTACATATTGTGTAATAAAGAATCCGGCGCGAAGACCATCGGATTCATAAGTTGTAGCTCTCCTGACATTTTCCCATTTAAAACAAAATGAAAACTATAACCTTAAGAGGTAATAAATACAAAATTTACCTATACACATTAATTTCACCCAAGGAATATAGGATTTGATCGAAACCAGATTATAAAGTATTACATATTGGTTTCTTCAGATGAACTGGCGTGCTTGAGGATTTCATCAGATGATCAAATCCTTGGAGTGACTCATCGCAGAATCAGTTCCTTCTCTCGCTCAGAAAGTTCACCACTCACTGGTCGTGCTATGATTAGCAGTGACTCTGACGGTGTGTCCTTCCTTGAAACTTTGTGACGTCATCCAGCTTGGAGAGTGGAACTGTGCACAACAGCTGGGGGTTCTGCGGGTTTGTTAGTTGTTCAATGAACGTGGTATTCTATCTGAACATCATTATTTATACACATGTTGTTAATATGAATAATGCTGTGATGGACTATCAAGCTTGATGGAGCGCTAGCCAGATTAAAAAAAAAAAAAAAAAAAAAAACATCTTGGAAAAGCGGGAAGATATCAATTAAACTAATATAAGTGATTTCAGAAAAGATATCGAAAAGACCAATTCATTTACTATAGCATATTCTTTTGGACCATATATTATTTTGGGATGATTTTTTTGGACCATATATTTGCATTTGTAATGTCTGTAAGTATGTTGTCATATGAGTGGACTAAACAGGTGGAGTCTTCTTGCCACACAGCAATGAGTGCACTTCACAGAAAAACTTAATATCTCCATTGTCTTCGTCATCTCGGTGGAAGCATCATTCCTGTCCTATTCCGATTCCGATAGAATCAAAAATCTTGAAGAAGCTCTTGTTTTTTTGTGTGTTGGGTTTACAGAATGGTCCAGGCTCTCTTCGATGAAGATACTCATGTTGAAAACAGAGCGTTGGAATAACTACAAGTTTTATTCTCAAATGTTAGTTTCTTACAAATTTCCCTGCTCCAAGTTGAACATTCCTATGTATCATGTTTTCTAATCGGGTGTCTACTGATTTAAAAGATATTAGCAACTTTTAAATGTGATCTTATCTCAAGAAGTTCTGGGATCTGGCATAGCCCTGTAAATCAATCCTTGTGTCGGATAAAGACATTATATTTTAGTGAGTTTGTACGACTCAAACGTGTTTCTTTGGCTTTCCTTTAAATCAGCAAAACGTTCTGTTTTGACTGTCTGACTGTGTGTTTACTTTTACGTACGCTAACTAGAATATTTACAACTGCACGTGCTACCAATTATTTCCTGTTGATAAGGTACATCGGTGAATACACATGTTCACAGCGAGTGCATTAGGGAAATTGAAGGCTGAACGAATCAATAAGGGACAATAGAAGCAAAGGAATGAAAGAATACAGGAGGGACGGGAAGACTTAAAAAATGTTTTGTACGGTTTATAACACTATTTACAAAACTTCATGGACATAATTATTACAAAACGTATTCACGAAACTTCAGGGACATATTACAAAACACAGGTTGAGACTCAAATGTGTTTCTTTGTGTTATTATATCACAATTTTAGTGCCTAGCGCAGAATTATAGGACATTTCCGTATCTTTAACACTTTGAGCCCATGAATACCATATATGACCCTCAGCTGACTTTTCATAAAAGACATGAGTACCATATATAACCCTCACCCAACATTGCTCTGAGGACATGAGTACTCTCTGTGGTATTCACGACCTTCCTTACTTTGACGACACGAATACTCTCTGTTGGGGTGCTGGTTCCAATTTTTCTTTTGGAAATGTACAAGGTATAAATGGAAATAAACTCTCTTACCGGGATGGGCTCTTGGTCCGTGGTCACTCACGTGGAGAAGCGTCGCTTGGGGTCCCCGGGGATGGACGCGTGCGTGGAGATGGGATGTGTGGTCTCTCTTGGTATAGGTAAGTGACTGGGCCGAGCGCTGAGCTTACATCTCGGGTCAGAGAGTTTAGTATGTGGAGGGTGTAAGTCCGGTGTCTGTCGTTGCGTAACACTGATACGAGTATACCGGGGGTTCCTATTCAACCAAATTTAATTATCTACTATCGGAAACGGAACACTCTCCACGGTATTCGTTTCTATGTATTTTGTATGGGAAGTAGGTTCTAGTGGTCCCTGGGAACAATGTATGAGTGTTGGGTTCTGAAATTTGTGTAAATTAGGGTGGATATATAGGCATGGAATTTGGGGGGTGAGTGCTCTATATATATGGTACTCAGTTTTACCTATTAGAATAATGAAAAACACGTGAGATTTTTTTACAATTATTGAAACACTGCTGAAAAGAACAACTTTATTGAATAATTAATTATATGAAGACAAAATAAATTCTCAAAATTTGTATGTTCCTTATAATATGGGAACCCCCCATCGAAAAAAAACAAATTTACCAAACGAATCAAATGAGCAAATTGTATTTTGCATATATCAGCAATATTGTATTCTGCATGAATAAATGAATTCTTGATGCACTTTTATCACAAGGGACATGAGTACCATATTTGGTACTCAAAGAAAAAGGTCAATAACTCATAAAGTATAAAAGTTACAGCTGAAAATCGTATATTTATCGATTTTTTTCGATAAAATACACTATATTTTATAATAAAAAAATGTTGGTCCGACGGGTGCAGAAGGCATATTTTGGCTTGGTCCCCGTAACAATTCTCCAATTCCGGCTTCGGGGCTCAAAGTGTTAATATCCCATTATTTTATTTTTTCCTATAACTGTGCCACTGGTCGCAGGTCACATTGAAGCAGCTACTCATTTTTCCTCACGAGTTATGAGTGGACCCTGAACATCCAACTGCAGAGCAGAAAAATGCCTAGCGCGTTAACTTACTCGGCCACGGTGACTACTATACATTATATTTTTTATTAACATTAGGGGCATAATTTTTACTAAACGTTTTGAAGATTATTGTTACAAAACATAGATTGAGTACATGACTTAAATAATATGTATTTGTAAAACAATAGGGACAATATTACAAAACAATAGTTGTGTAAATTAGTAAATACTATTTGCAAATGCTTGATTATATTATGTCATTGTCACGCAAATTTGAAAAATGTCATTGATTCCAGAGATAGAAACCGGTAATAAATATTAGTACACATATTTATGACAGCGGGAAGTTTGCTAAGCATTGTATGACAAGCACAAATTTTTCAGTTTGAAGGATAAACTCAATCCTAGAACGCTGAAGGGTAATTGGATTATTTGATATACTAAATATGTAAAAGCAAAATTAATAATAGCAACACCTCTCGTATTTCAAAGATAAAATTGAAGTTCGGCCAAGGTTGGTCGCGTCAAAATTTTGAAAAAGCAATTTTTTACCAACACACTCCCCCCCCTGCCCAGCCTGAACAACAATAGAGAGACTCATCAAGACTTGGTCTTGAAGGATATTCTTCAAATTCATGTTTCTCTTCTACAGTTGAGCGAAGAATATTCAAATGAGTCTGGTGTTTCTTCTCCCCTCAGGGGGAGATCATTGTCCGCCTGCGAGACCACACAAAAGTGTTTAATTACAATCCTACCCATGGGACTTTCTGTCAAACCATTCCGCAGACATTCAATACGGACTCACATAGATACACACACTTACTGAATAATTGAATGTGGACTCACACAGACCTTTCCTACGGACATTTTGAATGAAGACACACAACAGTTAGATCCCTATACAGTCTTACATTGCAACTATTTTCAAGCATACGTATTTCTAGAAAAGAACTTTTATCTTCAAAGAGCTCAGTGAGCGTCAAATCATCGATTGAAAATTTATAATATGTTATTCAGAACAATAAATGTGTCAGTCTGGAAATTGAGGTTACTTTAGTGACCAATTGTTGAATCGGTGTGTTGGCAATCCAATATATGAACTCTACGAGGCCATCCATCGTTTTCCTCTTCATTTTGCACAGACGAGCAATTAGCAAAATTTGGCAACGTTTGCACTCTTCCGTCTTTCATATCTTTCGCTTTTTCCCACCGCGGAGAGAAGCGACCTTCGGCACCTGATCTCGATTTGTATCTCAGAATATTCTTTGCACACATATGAATATTTTTTGCACGGTCAATGTTGATAAATAAGTGAAAAACATAGTAAATCTATGCCAAGAGCCAATTCTGCGAAGAGAAAATTTTCTCTTGCAATTTTTTTACTGTCATATTAAAGGAAGATTAAGATCAAGTTAGAAGTAAGTTCGATTATTATAGTAAAGCTTAACTGATTTTAATTACACCATTTTCAATTTTCGCATACACAAAAAGTTGTTTATTATGAGTTTCTTGGCAAAAGACTGACAAGTCTGAGATTGACAAGTCCTTCGGACGTGTTCCGATTCTGATGAATCAATATATCAATATATTACCTGCTGATGAGAGCAAATAAGCTCGAAACAGCTGTACAGGTATGTTCTGATATTCATGTACATCTAGTACAACTTCTCACTTTTCTGTTTATACTGATTACCTCCTAACCTAAGGCTCCCTCACAGGTCCTCCACCTCATGAGGCCACATTGCGCGTCAAAGCACCAATCCGCCCATTCAGGATCCTCCCCCATTAGATGCAAGTTATATGTTTAGGGTGTTTCAACGAAATATGATTCAGAGAAAAAGAAACTATAGGCTGAATGACTCCCCCATTATAATACAGTCGAACCCCAATATTAGAGAAATCTCGATGCAAGGGAAAATAACCTCTTTATAATAGAAATCTGGATATAAGAGAGAGAAAATTACGGTCTCATATGTTATCTTATATTCAGGTTTGACTCTATGTGTAACTTATTTGTTTAGGGTGCTCTAACAACATATTCTTATGATATGCAGACAAAGAAAAAGAAACTTTTTAGGCTGAATGACTTCTATTACAGGTCTGATACCAGTTATTTAGGGTATTGGAACTAGTATGATGCAGATTAAAGAAAATATAGTTAAGGAATTTCATGATAAAAATTTAATAGGCAAATTTTAAATTGTAAAATCTGTCATACCATACACATGTAATTTATACTTTATGTAAAAAAAAATTGAAAAAGTCAATGGCATTTTCACCACAAATTTCCTAGTCTTAGTGAGTATTACCAGAAGAAACTTACCGCGGTTTTTTTTTGATCATGGTTGCCTGAATTCAATAGGGAAACTTCAAATTTCAATATCCCTTCTCTTATAAATTTAGAATTTTGGTTTCAGTCCATCCCAGGTGCTTTATTTAAATATTTAATTCTTAATTCCTCTTTTCTATACATACTTTGATGTTACCCTGTATGATAATATTCGCAAGTATCCGAAACTGCCCTTTTGATTGACTGGCCGCGTGACGCTGGTGGGTGGAATGAGGCAATGCCATTGTTGATCGCAGGTTCGTATCTCTTGGAAATGTGATAATCAAATTTAATTAAAGAACTGGGAGTGGTGTTGTTAAGGGGACGGGGGGAATTGTAGTAAAAAGAAGAAAAAAAAATAATTAATCATCTATTGTGGAGAATAAACCTGAATTGGTTGGATGGAAGAGCTCCATCAGAAGAACCCTGCTACTTTAAAGAAATAGGTACAAACCTTTTTTCTTGTGACAGTGTAGAATTTAGGCTAATAGAAAATAAATGGATTAAAAGTATAGTTCTACGATAGTCGTTATACTGTTCGTAGAAGATAAGTTGAAAAAAAGTGTTATAATAATCAACTAGGAATCGAACCTCATTAGACTGCGATACTAAATTTCGATCAAATTGTGATCGGAAACTACTAAGCTTCTCATCTCACTTGATAATGTTATGCTCATGTCCTTCCTCATGAGATTATGGATTTAGAAAGTACCAATATCAAGTTGCTAGACTTGCTAGTGGATTCCAATGTTAATAATGAGCACGCCCCTCATATTGGTGATAATGAATTTATTAATAGGATCTTGGAACCAGTCCTTGTAAATATATCGATGATATTGATTGGAACAAGTCCTTGTAAATATATCAATGATATTGATTGGAACCAGTCCTTGTAAATATATCAATGATATTGATTGGAACAAGTCTTTGTAAATATATCTATGATATTGAATGTATTGATTGGGACTTCCGACTTATGCAGCTACTTGTTCACTGCCTATACCTGTTTATAGTACCTATTATGTAAAATCATTTATTTATATTTCTATATCTCGGAAACTTGATTCAGTTCTTGTATCATCTGTGATATTGATTGTATTGATTAGGACTTGAACCCGGAGTTGTGTTCATTATCCTCACATTCTGTTCAATGATGGCTGCAACGCCTTGACTTTCTGAAAGGAGAATGTATTATAATGGTAGAGTTGTGTACTTGAGCTCAAATGAATTATACTCCTGTGAGCGACGGGGGTGTTCTCGTGATTTATTACAGCTTTTAGCGCCCACGAACGCTTGATTGGGAGTCCTCAATTATTTGAAATACGCGGTATAAGAAAGAGATGGAGACCTTAACTCTGTCTTCCACACAGAAGTGTGGAAAAGAGAAAAACAGGAGAAATGAGGGGGCGCTGAGGTTAGATCGAAAAATATATGGAGGGAAAAAAATTATGAAGCAAATGCCGACTCCAAGTAGGTTTGATAGAAAAGGCACTTGAAAGTTGAAGACCACAGGAACCAATATAATTACGGAAACAGAACCAAAACCACGCGTCTAGCCCCAATATGTATCAGGTAGTGTATTGTCGAATTACATGCAATCATACATTTGATAGTCCCTCAAGTTGATGAAATTCATTTTCCTTGCAGGACCTATGGAAGCAGAACCAATGAATACCACGCGTTACGTTAAGAGCCAATATCCTATGGTAATGTACTTCCGAATTACAGGCAATCATACATTTGATGGCTCCTCTCGAATTGAAGAAAGTTGGTTTCCTTATTGATGAATTTGGTAATTTGCTAGAAATGACCACAGGAACTTTCTCGTCAATAGCGTGTGCTACCGATTTCTACAGTTACATTTTTTTGTTGTTGCTTAACGTCTCTTTAAAATGATTTTGAAACTTCGGGAGTATATTATGTTTGTTGATTTGAATTGCCACATTATGGTGAGGAACATCAATTTGAGTTCTAATTGGATCAAAATGATTTTGACTTTCTCTCGACTCAACGAATCAATGCATATTGGTTTACTAATGGAGTGTGTTGTGTGTTTTTAATCTCATCTGGTTTTTTGTGTTGACGGTGTTTTGATGTGTTGTATTGTATGCAATGGATTAGAAATTGTTGCTTGGATTATAAACGTATCATCATCAGACAACTCGTAACCTGGATGTTAATGGTTTCAAGCCCAAGTCTCGGGAATATGTACCAACAAATTCTAGTTTACTTACAGTTTTTTGTAATTGGTACCTTCCGATGCGCTCGTGTTGACCCAGCACCTAAATGGGAAGTAATGGGCCATATTTAGCAATTACTCGTGATTAAAAGCACAAGGTATGAAGGAAAAGGTAGAAGAAAAAGCAATTGCTCATTTTCGTATTCATAACCATTTTTTTCGAAGCATTTGCTTTTGCTCACAAGCAATTGCTCCATGTTAAATTTAGAGGAGCTATTAACAAAAGGAAAAAATCAGTATCCTACCATAGCAAAAGATTTTCCTTGTAAAGAAGGAAAATCTTTTTCTTCTGCTTTTAAGGAAAAGCAATTACCCATCAAAGGGAGCCATACTACGGCCTGGGTATGCTACAAGACAGACCACAAGCGTCTATATCATAGCCATGAATATGAAATGTAAAAAAAGTTAAAAAAAAGTTAAAAAAAAAAAAAACTTTTTTTAGCCTTTATTTGTCTTAACAAAATGCTGAAGTCTGCATACAAAACTTGTGCGTATACAACTATACAATTTACAAATTTGTTTTGTGAGATGTAAAATATCTGCAATTAAAGTCGTGTTTTAATTATTTACGTATGCAGGATCCCTCATCTCACTGCCAAATATTTCTGGTTCTTGAGCAACCAAATTTAAAATTTGAGGAGACCATCTATTAGCCTGCCACATATTTTTCTTCTTCTTGAGCAACCAAATATAAAAAGGCCATTACGTTCTGTTAGACTACTATATCATTATTCCTACTATCTGTTGAGATGTTGATGTATAGATGGACACACTGATAAATGAGGCGTAGGTTCATTGGGATCATTACGGGAACCGCAGACACTTGATCGATAGTAATTGTTCCTCAAAAATATTCATCTCTACATATCTCCTGATTTTTTGTGCACTCACGGCCCTTTATAACTTTATCATGACATTTATAAACAACCCACCAGAAGGAGAAATAGATTTCTCCACATATGGAGGAATTAGTGATAGATTTTCCACATATTTATGGTGTGTGTAAGTTCTTTGGCTTCTTTGTATAGTATTGTCGTTGACTCTGAGAAGCTGACCAAAGTTTTGTTTTGATTGAAATTCGTGCATGAATTTAATCCCATAATAGTGGGTAATTTGTGAGTTAATTTAGAGGTGGATAACCAAAATTTGGTTTTTAATATTCATTAAACTCACGGTATTATTTGAAGAACCTAAACAACTGTTGGGCTTAGAACACATTATAATATGCTGGTGTTTTTGAGACACTATAAATAAGGTTATTTTTTTTCGTGTGTCAATTATGCCAGGGCTTTACCAGGAGCTGGTGAACTGCATGTTATTTTACCTATTTTTCTATGTATACATGAAATTAACACGTCTCAAGAATTTGCATACAGTTCTTCCAGTGAAAAATGCCAATATCACCTATTGACTATATATTCTTAACTGGTTGAAAACTCCATTTGGCGATCTCAAGTCCGATGAGAAGTGCCAAGTTTTTGCATCGTTTAACGAGTTTGCTTATTTGTTGGATTTCATGTTCTACAATGTTCATGGTCTGCGAAAGGCCGGTATTTTGTGTTGAATGTGACAAAAACGGCCTGATGCAATGGACAGTTGCCAGACTTCGGGCACAATGTCCGTACGCTTTTGTTAATGAATGAAAATCTCGCGTGGAGTACAAGCAGTGTGAGTTTGTTAAGTTGTGAGAGAGGAATCAAGTTTCATCAATGTTTTTCTACTATTTTTGTACTGAATAGAATCAGATCTCACTGTACAATGGAATGCTGATGTTTGATTATTTTGAGTCACTCTCCAAAAAAAGAAGATTTTCTGGCAGTCAATTTTATTGCGCCTCCCTTAAGTTTCCAGTCCATGCATTTTTATTCATCATTTGTTTCAGAATGTGACTCCTTTTGATAATTATAATATTATCAAACATGCGAAAAATGCCAATATCATCTATGGTTTATCCTTAACTGTTGAGGACTCTCTCTTGATCTGAAATCATGAGCAGTGCCAATATCAGATGAGTATAAGAATATCCCTATTATTGGGATATCCTTAACTATTGACTTCGATCATCGAACTATCAAAAATGCGAAAAATGTGTGAGAGGATCATGTAACATGTTGCAGACACTTGGGATGGTTTTCTCGGTGTTTTTTGTGTCTCCTCGGATGATCCAAACTTGATCAATTCTGCCTGCAGGTAATGAATGCTATCTTGACTAATCAAATCATGTAGACATTGAGCTTGATAGAGCGACTTGCAATGCGGTTTTTGCATGAATATTATTTTATATACGGGATGTTTAACAAAAAACAAGAAGACAAACGGAACAATCTATAGAAAATGGGAATCTGTAAAGATTTAGATAAGTAAAAACACAATAATTCCGCTGTCTTTTTTTTCGATACCTATCTAATAGACATTATCGGGAGAAATACCAAGCCCTTTTGTATTGCCAGCCCTTGTGGCCAAAAAAGTACTGAAAAAGTCAATCATTCAGTTACTTTATTATTTGCTTTTATTTTCTACAAAGTGCCATAACAATATTGTTTATTAACAATATTGAAAAACCAAAATATTGTTTAGTAAAATTTAGCATGTGGTAGTATTTTCAATACTTTTTCTATCTTTAGTGGTTCTCAAGTTATTCGAAAAGTAAATTGTTTGATATTTTGTTGGACACCTGGTATATTTGCTCAAATTCTCATGAATAAAATTATAACTGTGTTGAACATAGCGAAGTATCAAGACCTACAGGACAGTGTGAACTTTGCTCAGGACTCTCGAGAGACGAAAGCTGAAAGTTGACATTTGAATGTTTATTATTATTATTTTGCTCAACCTAAATTTAAAACGGACAAAAGATAAAGAAAGAAAAAAGAGAATAATTATGAAAGATCAAATTAAATCTTTCACGTCATCTACCCACGTGAAATCACAGGCCGGCTTTGTTGTTGCTTAAGTTCAGGAATCATTAGAGAAAAACTGGTGTATTTATGGTTCCGTCGACGCTGGCACCTGGTTCATTTCTTGCTTCGATCATTGTAGACCTACCTAATCGTCGCTTGTAGAACTATTTAGATATTCTATAATGATTAAGTTTATATAGGTCGTGCTAAAATGTTCTTTTCTGGGAGGAAAAGATATTTTTCTTAGATGGCGGCGTACCTGCTATGAAAAGGGAGATTTCAAAATTGGCACTCGATACAATAGCTATGATGTAAAGTCACGTGTAGAGGGAACCAACTACCGTGGCGTCGTCTAAAAGAGCTCTGGTTGGTTGTTCTCTCATCAGTCAATATGATAGTCAGCTAATGAATCAAAACAGAATACCTACCTTGTGAGAAATCGTACTAGATATAGGTACATTTGTACGTGTAACTGAAGTCCTTTCCTTCAGGTTTTGGTGTCAATTTCGAGTCAAAAAGCCAGTTTAGCAGATCAATGAAAAATTAGTTTATTGCTACCACGCCAGTTGCCACACCTGCAAACCATAACCCCGAGTCGTAAAAAGTACCAAACCAAGCTGGGTAATCAGAATCTAGGAAACCGCCATTTGGAAGGTTGAAGTGTGTACTTAAAAGATCTGTACAGTATTACAGTTGAGACACTCTGACCCCAGTGATCTCTGTGATGTGATCCCAGCAGAATGTTTTGATGTCTACCGAAGATGCACGCTGGCCCCGTGAAAGTTGTTTGTCACTCCACTATGAAGGTGGCTAATAAGCTAGGCTTTTTTTACTCTTAGCAAGGTTTTATACACTTTGTTACTTCTTTCATAGATGAAACTTTTACGTTAGGATCTTCTCCAGATTTAACATTTACATTAGATTCCTTAGGCGAGATCTTCAGGTGTTTTGATTTACGTGCTTTGTTTGTTGTTTTGTTGCAAATGTCTGGAAATGCGTTCTGATATGAATATGATGAATGGGCTGAATATGCTATTTGTGAAACAGAAGATTTTGCTTAAATGGTAGAACACCAGAGAATGTTAAGAGTTACGGATAACACGAGAATGCCTTTTGAAATTGGAACTTGAATGTTTTGTCTGACTGGAATCTTATCAAAAAGAAAATACATTTTTTTCCAAAAAAATACTTAACATTAAGCTGATCAGATCAAACCCTCTTGATTGATTGACCTCAGGTATTGTATTAGGTATGGGAAAAGCTTATTATAAAATAAGCTTCAAGATCCTACGATGTGATGGTTGGTTCTGTAGGCCAAGACAACCAGAATAGCTGTGTCATCGGTTAATCAGGAGACTGCCCCTGATGGCTTTAAGATCTGTAAGAACTTCTGTTTGTTTGATTATTTTGCTCCAATATATTAACCTTTGACTGTGAGAGTAAAGGGTCTATAAGTGGTATTATTTCAAAATAAACAGAGTATTTATTGTATAGTTCGACGCATCTTAAATTTAACATCAGAAGAAGAATATTCAAGAGTAGATATTCAAGGAAGACAACCTGTCCTCCTACTTATACTAGATGCACCTCACGGTCAATTTAAAATTCGTTGAGAAAGATTTATTGGAGATACATTTTGGATTTTGGTATTCAATACTGTTCCAACAACATATTCAGTCGTAAGGTTCCTCTAATACGAGTACATCTGGCATCCCATGGACTTGTGTTCCGCTCTGTCAGACTTTCATTTCTCTGTTTTGGGTTTTAATTAAGTTTAGTATTGAATTAAAATTATGATTTCGTGTTTCGCTTAGTTGGTGGTTTGTTTATTTTTGTTGGTATTTCTTGATGGTGGTTTTTTCTTCCTTTTCCATTGACTCAGAGAAAGTGAGGCTACTGTGCTTGGTTCTCGGGAGTGAAGTCCTTAATTTGAAGAGAAAAAAATATTGAATGGGATCCGTGAATTGATGTCTGCCTTCGTTGGGGTTATGTATTTTATGGTATATCGGTGTTTATTTTGTTGTTGATATTTTGTTCTTATAATCAAAAATGGTTACAGGGCTATCGAAATTGCATTCGTTTTTTCCTATTGGGTCCAGCATATTACTATCGTTCTTCTTTTTTCTGTTAATATTTTCTTCTGAGCATTCTCAATATTATGGTACCTTTTTAAGCTCACTTGTCACTGTGGAAATAAATGATAAATGCTTTATTAATTTGTTGTCTGAACAAATAAAGAGCTGCATTCCAAATGAAACCTCAAATTGACTTATTAGAAGCACAACTTAATACATTTTAATTTTGCTGCAATGTTATTGTATTATTTTCATGTTTCTTTCAATAGGATGTGTTTCAAAAATATATTTTTGTACATTTCATTCTCACTGCATTATTATTTTCTTCTCTTTATTAGGTATTAACAATGTGTTTGTAATCCTCTTCAAAGTAGTCATTATTCCCCCCATATATACCAAAGTTTCAATCATAATCTCCAAGGACAACATTTTCGCTGCTGCAATATGAAATTATAAAATAATGGACCACATGGAATTACAGCAAGTAGACCATACTCCCATACTGTCTTCTCACTGCAACTCAACGCGATACATGAAATGGACCATGGCAATACGTCAGACAATTATTGCGTCACTGTGCGGTGTGGTGTTTTAATGTCCCCTTCTGTTGATAATTCTGTTTACAATGATATTTTCAATAATGTTGATCATTCTGATTCGAATGATGATGATATGCTTTAGAATGATACTGTTGATAATGTTTCTTAGTGAACAGTAGTCAGCTAATTACAGTATTTACAGTTCTCTTGCTGATGTGATATTATTTGCTGCAAGGTCTATACTGTTTGAACGATCACACGGTTTTGTGTGTTAACCTATAATATAGTTAACTATCAATCTCTGTTCCTTAACAACTCGATAGATGACTGTAATCTAAGATTATTAAAGGGAAATCCACTCTTGGACTGAACATTTTCTGTATCAACTAACCTCAGTAGCTCAATCGAGAAGGCGGAGGACTCGTAACCCAGAGGTCGGTGGTTCGTGTTCCAAGCAAGCTTCGGAATACTATTGAGGACTGGTGATGAAGAGTCAATATTGAGTGTGTAATTTTTGTAGTCACATGAATCAAAAGTGTATTTTAACGCGCGAGTAGTAAAGCCATGCTTGGAAGTTCCCACAAAACCTCAAGGTCATTTATCGTGATAATTATATCTCAGGGGTTGAGTATGTTGATGGACGGTTAAAGGACAATTGAATGGGTGAGTAGAAGAACCAGGAATGTCAAAAATCAATTTTTTTTTCTTCGTAGAATAAGAAAGAATGTACTCTTTTCTATCATCTCTGTGAATATGAAGGAGAAATACCTCTTAAAAGTATAATTTTTTTCGATTTTAAAGTGGGGGAAGCGGAAAAAAAATCTGATGTAAAATAAGGAATGTAACAAAATCACTGACCACTTTTGCTAGTGGTATTAATACCTAGTTGTGAGTATCTTGTCGAATAAAAAGAAATGTAAAATTTAATTTTATTATACTCATTAGCATCAGGAAAGCAAAAATAAGACAAATCTTATTTTTGCTCTCCTGAAAAGTCGATTTTTGACATTCCTGGTTCTTCTACTCACCCATTCAATTAATTTTAACTGAGCGACTGATGTTATAATTAAGTTCTTACTACAAGATATACTGGTCAAAAGTGCATTTTGAGAGGAATAAAGCTATTCTTGTGAGTTCCAACTAAACCTTGAGACCATAAATTTATTATATACACAAGTGTTCCAAGTTGAAGAATATCTTGATGGACAGGATTTAAGAGATCGAATATGATGTCATAGTTACAATGTACCTGAACAATTGTTTCGAGCTCATTGGCCCACATCAGAAATCATTGTCTGAGCCAGGATCTGTTCTAATCTGTACATTAAAGAGACAGAGTGACCTTAGTCACTACAGTGTTATGAGCATGTCAAGAGAAGGGATGAAAACTAAAATGGTAAGAAAATTGAGAGAATTGCAGCCAAGGGACGAAGAGGAAGAGGAGAACCAAATAAGTGATGAGAAAATTATTTAAATCAAGAAATACTGAAACTTAACGGAATACTTTGGAGAAGTATGGTGGCTGAAGTCAAGAACCCTTCTGGTCTGTGATAGCTATGTAGTAAGTAAGTAAGACATACTTCAACATGAGAAAGGAGGAGGTGAAGACATCACACAGATACGGGTAGCGACCTTTAGCGATCTTGAAACCAATCTTGGGATTGATATAAAAGAACAAGAAGACTCTAAGGCTCTCAACTGGACTCACTGGAGATAACAGTCTGATAGCTGGTAAAAAATATTGATTCTCCTCGACTGACATTAAAAACACAGTAAAAGAAGAATCCTAGGCCCCAGTTAACTGCTCACATTTTATAGTTGAAATAAATAAATATTACATCCAAACGATTCCAAACCAATTCGCTATGTTACATCAATCCTCACCGGTACTCTGTTTCTGTTAGGCAAACCGCATAATTTCATGTTGCTTGGTTTAAACATAGTTGTCTCTCTCACGTCTATAATAACAAACATCTAATTGCAAATAATAATAACTATTAAAAACATCATAATAAAATCTACTGCAAAACATAGGTAACAACAATAATAAAATGAGACGCAAAATGAAAAAATGAAAACGTAATGACTAAAATACAAACATAGTAAATACACTCTAATTAAAGACACCGTTTAGCGAACTGTTGTATTTGATCTTCTCGGATGAAGGTACGACATTAGATGACTTGAGACGTCTTTTGACTTTTCCAAATATGTGAGTTGGTAAACAAATGTTGGCCATTCACATCAATCGCATCTCTTTCCGGGTGACCACTCAAATTCAAAACCTCGTGATACGCTACTCCCAGGTCTCGAACGATCTAGAATCCCTATGTTAATGTAGAGATGTCGAGAAAAATTTAAAAGCAATATTGATACCTTGATTTTGGAGGCTTGAACTTTGGACTGCCAATTAGTAAAGTTTCTTTTCACCCATGAAATTTAAAGTTCCAAGTTTTCATGGTTTGATCAAATCTCCTGAACTTTAACGGACATTCATCATCGAACATCTACTTCAACTAGATGAACATAATATGCTCGACAGTGTCAAAATGAACAATAAATCCATCGTAGCCTACTTAGCACCCTGTACGCATGCGCAAGCTTATGATGGTTGCTCGACGAACTCGTTTCCAACATTCACAACAATTTACTCCACACCATGCACTCGTTCCAAATTGGTCCAGTCGGCAAAATAATAAATTCCTCGTTTCGAAAAAAAAAATCGCCTAGTAGTTATCAGGTCAGTTACTTGAGTTATTTGCAGCCAACATGATCTTTGTATGTTTAAGTCAGTGCAATACAAAAGCAAAAAACCCACTTAAGCAGCGGAGCGAACTCAGGACCCCGCAGGACATAGCGATTACCATCTCGATGAATCTCAACCGAGTTGGTGCGGATCGACAGAGACAAAAGAATCGAAAGGATAAAAGTGTTTACGCGGGTACCTTGACCCAGTGGACAACATTCCACCTGCATGAAGACAGCTTGCATAAAGGTCAAAGTTCTTGGCTTGCATCCTGTGCATCTCGGTTGCTATAGCAACGAGAGAAGCGTACAATTTATATTTATGTATTGGCTAGAATTTAACTATGCACGTCCAAATGCATGTGACATTCTTCGGATGATTTTTGCGATTGTAATCGCATTCAGGGTTGTGAAATTTTGTTTTGTTATGACATCTCATCAATATCTATGAAATGATTAACTATTTTTTTAATATCTGCACAGACATGTATCATAACATTACTATTATTAACTGTGTCTTCTAACAGAATCGTTTTTCCTTACATGAAGGTGGAAAAGTATCATACCTTAGGGAAATGTGGGTTCACGTACAAGGGAATTTGTGATTGTTAGGCAATTACGAGTATATAATGCAAAATAATAAATATTAGAAAAAATGGTAAGTTCAAATGAAAGTAAAAATAATGAAGGTATTTTTCTATGATGTAATACAGTCTATTCCTACTTACTACTGAACCAAAACCAGGATGCTAATCATAAAGCACGCTCGTTGGAACTAAATCAATGACCGGAAGGGTTTGTGCAAAGTCCTGTCCATTATTCGCATTTCACTTTTTTGTTTACGAGGTGTGTAATTCTTGTTTTGGCCTCGACCAGCTTGGCATTGACGGGATCAGCGTTGACTAGAGTTACGCCCTGTTTAATATCGGTCGGATCTCACTCGGATCGCTCCACAATATGGCAGTAAACTTTGTGCTGCAGAAAAATAGTAATAAAATGAGTAACAAGTTTACGTGCAGTAGCCATGGCAATTGCCAGTGGCCTTGTAAAGTCAATACACTAATGGTTCGATCTGAGCGAGGGATTGTTTCACCAACATTCGATAGTACGTCTCGCTAATTGACCACAAATTTGGATTTTTTTTAGGTAACCTTGTATGTGCAATAAATCCGTCAAGTTCTTTTTTCATGTGCTTCTTTGTGTACAGTTTCTTGACTGTTTTCTCTTCTGGATCTTGGTTGAGAAACTTGCTGCACTAGAATGTCTGACTTGGTTTATTTAGTTTACAATAGATACTCTATCAATGTACGTTCCATTACGCTAAGTTCCATTATTATAATTGAATTTTGGAACATAAAGTCTCATGTTATCACTCTGCTACTATTTTTATCATCTTTCTCCTAAAGTTGTTTTTTTTAGGAAGTATCCCATCCCATCTTATCAATGTTCATGTATAAGTATATTGTTTGTATGATATTTTCGTTTGAAAGATCATTGTTTCCTCAATCAAGCTAGTCCCTTTTTTTTGTAATCATAGTAACCAATGCCGGATGATAACCACAAGATTTTAACCGACCAAATTTTTTCGACTATAACCAGATGGTACATAATTTTACGGAATTAACCGCTTGCACAATAATCTGTATTTTACTGTGTTTTATTTCTGAGATTGCAAAAGAAGAGGAAGTCTTAGTTTGGCAAGCAATTTTTTTTAATATATCCTTTTTTTAGGTTTATTTCTTTTAAGCCACTATTCATGATTCTGCAAGAGGATATAACTTTAATTTGCTAATATTATGTACCTTAACTGCGAAATGTCTTCAAGGAATCTCTAAGGAGACAAAGGTACAAATGATTTGTTCCTAGAAATTTATCAAATTATGTCATTTCAGAAGTTGAAATTTGTGACAGATAGCGCACGATATAGGTATATCTCGTTTATAATGAGTTTTTTGTTTTTCTTGTATGAAGAAAAAGTCCAAGTTAAACCAATAGAAATTTTGTCTTATAATCTAATAAAACTTGTTATTTTTCTGTTTTGACTGACTGGCTGAGTTTTTCTCTCTTTCTTTTTTATTTAATTTTTCTTACTTTTCTGCTCAGTCATCAATCCTATTAGGTTCACTATTAGTTTGTTTAGCTATGTGTATATCTAAATCATTAGCTTAACTCAGCACTAGCCAGCGGTGCATATAATCTTCCTGGTTTCCTGATGCCACCTCATTGTCTGCCACTCAGAGCTCAGGCGATAATAATAGTGTCTACGGACTCAACAGTGATCGAGATCTACATTCTGACCTTGCGAGCAAAATGTGGTTTTCTCGATGAGAGATGTTGAGAGAGAAAAAAAATGTGGTTTCGCGAGAGCAAATCGGTCCGGTGTGTCCATCTCCATCATCGCGTTTGCAGTGTTCAACCATGTCTGTTCAAGCACAATGTGCAACGAGTTTGTGGTTTTGGACGGTTGGATGCGTCATTTGAAGTTGCTCTCTGCGGCCAGTTCTGTACAGTTGGATGATTATTTTCCTCGGTGATATTGACAAAACGTCCAACTTTGCCCAGTGATGATTATGATAATAAATTATAGACACTTTTTCTACTGGCCAAGTAGGACATGAGAGTTCCTTTAATGCAGCAGTTATTTTGGTGCTGTTATATGGTCCACAATTTTTGAAGTACATATACAATGAGAGAAACTTCATGCACTTGGGGTGGAATCCGACTACCGCCTTTACCACTTAACCAGAAATGTGCACTGCATATGTGTGAGTCTTTCGATCATTTTTCTTGGTTATCTTGAAAAATTGACCAATCTAGCTGAATGCTAATCAAAGATATCGATCATGTTATGTGATATTGATTGATTGCAATTGATCGTTTTGTAGATTGACTTGATTGAAGACTCGCGCTAGCTCATCTTGATTGACTGATTGGTGTCACTTTAATTTGATCCAAAGACATGGTCCAATTGAGATGATTATCTTCTTTGACAAAATTTATTGTTCCTGATTATTGCTTTGATGCCCTCTGGGGTTTGAAATTGAACTACAATTTTGTCCTCAATAGCTCTGCTGTTTCTTTTGTATTACCAGCTATTGTCCTGTATAACCCTTTGTCCACCGAACCAAAGATTTAGTCATCGAAAGGCCTGATTATGTTCATTGATTTGAACAATTTTTTGTCCTTCATTATAGCTTTGCTGTCCCTTTGTTTAACCATGATTGTCTTTAGTCTGCTTTAACATTTTGTATGGAGAATAATTAATAACATGCAATTGGGTGGATTGTATCATCTGACTTCATTTAGTTTTTCATGTTCCTGTTTAACTTATTGGATGATTATGTCCTTAAGGGCTAGTGTTTGAATTTTTAACCTTAACAATAAAGATAAGGGATGGGAAATTGTAAAATAATAATACAAATAAATAAAATAAATAATAATAAAGATAAGGGACAGTCCCCTGAAGCCGGATTTCTGCCTTATCGTTGTTGTAATTACCTCTAAGATATAAAAATAGAAACACAAACCCTCTGCTCTTCTGTACAGGAGAGATTCTGCAGGTACTCGTACAATAGGGCTGAAGTGTGTCAACTCATTGCTTAGCATAGCCTGAGGGTCTTCTTTCTATTCTAGGATTTTTACGACCATGTCCAATTGGTCGGTAATCATCTTTTTCGTCCAATCCGACGTGTCTATGGACGAAATGTCTACATTTACATTGATTGCATTACGGGGCAGAATTGACCGGTTACGCGTGATGAGTTGATGGTCCAATGATGAAAAGTAAGAGGCGCTTTGATAGCAGTGATAGGCAACGTTGGTGCTTGAATAAATTTGATGATGGGATACGTTCGCCGCAAATTTAATCACCGAAACAAGTGGACCAATTTCGTCCGAGTGGCCCGAATTGCCCAAATCCGGCTAACGGAGTGACTGATGATGGGTGCTGGCACTGATTTCTGCTGTAACTGACCGACTGACTGGTAGTGACAGACGGGTGACGCACTCGTGACCTGATGGAGCGTCAATCATCTTCCTCTTGTGTAACTCTTACGTCACTAGCCTAGGACTTGATATACAGGGTGGGG
Organism: Bactericera cockerelli; assembly: GCA_024516035.1. Classification (NCBI taxonomy): domain Eukaryota; kingdom Metazoa; phylum Arthropoda; class Insecta; order Hemiptera; family Triozidae; genus Bactericera; species Bactericera cockerelli. The sequence continues at coordinate 40,943,500 of CM044960.1, read as the reverse complement.
CAAAAGTCTGGAAACCCCTGAATAACTTTCGAATGCCTTCTTCGGTAAACTTAAAATTTTGAACGGTAACCCGGTCTAATAAGACCTTCTTTTAGAGTCGGGTCGATTTTTGTTACCGGCCCCCATGTCGGGGCCAGGGGGGCCAACTTTTTTTAAATACAAACCCCCACCTTGCGATACATTTTTGGAAAGGTCTTCAAATAAGAAATACATTGGTGCAAATTTTATTTTTTTAATATTATTTGTTTGCAAATGGCGTCCAACTTTGTGTGTATGCAGTAAAGTAAAGCCCCATACACAAAAATCAATTGGATTTTGTTCGAGGGACCTGGCTGGTCTTGGCAAAAATATGTTTTTTTTTTTATACAGGGTGAGCATAAAGTCTCACCCCACCCCCCCTATCTCGAGAATGGCTGAAAATACAAGAAAACGCAACAACCCGTATTCCTTAATTTATGGGGGGATTGATTTTCAACCAAAAAATTTTTTGCCTACACGGCCCCAGTCAGGCTGGGCAATCTGGACCAACTTTAAAATCTTAAATAAAATAGTATGTCTTGGGGCATATTGTTTTAAAGGTCTCATAAAGAGAATTTCATTACAACAAATTTCAGTGAGCTACGACTTACTGTTCTCGAGATACATGGTCGGACGTCCTGCGTAATATCCAAATATTTTGACCTATAACTCGTTGACTGTAAATTCCAGAAAAATGAAATTTGTTGATAATAACTCCTTATGACAAGAAATTTCGAACAAGTTAAAACTTGATTTGTTTTTTCGTTAAAATTTTTCGGACTGTTTGTCCGGCTGGCTGACAAAACCGACCAGAAACTAATATCAAAAGAGTATGTCGAGTTACACCTTTTTCGACAGGACTTGTCATAAGGAGTTATTATCAACAAATTTCATTTTTTCTATAATTTACGGTTAACGAGTTATAGGTCAAAATATATGGATATTACGCAGGACGTTCGACCCTGTATCTCGAGAACGGTAAGTTGTAGCTCACTGAAATTTGTTGTAATGAACTTATCTTTATGAGACCTTTAAAACAATATGCCAGAAGACATACCATTCTATTAAAGATTTTAAAGTTGGTCCAGCCTGACTGGGGCCGTGTAGGTAAAAATTTTTTGGCTGAAAAGTAATCACCCTAAAAATTAAGGAATACCGGTTTTTGCATTTTCTTGTATTTTCAGCCATTCTTGAGGTACGCGGGGTGGGGTGAGACTTTATGCTCACCCTGTATATAAAAACGATCACAATACTTCCGATTTCGGCTGCATATCAGATGGGCCAACAATAGACCCAAAACCTTAGAAAAAACTATCACTTGGGCCAATGAAAAATACCTCACTTGGGCCAACAATGGAAAAAGGTCACCCATTGTTTTTGCATGGATTTTCGATAAAATACTGGGTGAACCAGTTCGAATAGTTTTTTCTTCTTCCTACCTATAATGCGGTAGACCAAGACTTCGGTTAGCATATTATAATTATGTTACCAAGAACAACAAGATTATTTTTCTACCGAACCAGAATTATTCGATCACACCCGCGGTTTGTCCTTGCATATATTTTTTTTAAAATTACTCTACACCCGAGACATGGCCATATAATTATGTATTTTCCTATATTAAAAAACCCCACTCTGAACCTTAGGCATGGCCATAAATTTATTTTCCTAACCCTCCTGAAGCCAGAGGCATGGCCATAAATATGGTTTCCTAACCCTATTGTACACACCAGGCATGACCATAAATGTATTTTCCTAACCTTACTCAAGGCAGAGGCATGGCCATAAATATATTTTCCTAACCCTATTCTACACCCCAGGCATGGCCATAAATGTACTTTCCTAACCCTACTCTACACCCGAGGCATGGCCATAAATGTATTATCCTAACCCTACTCAAGACAGAGGCATGGCCATAAATGTATTTTCCTAATCCTAAATAGACTACGCTTTCTGGAGGAAATTCATCAATTTGTGCTTTCCTGCAGATGTCTTAAGGTGTCCCACATTTGAACTAAAATGGCCCTTTTCAGGGCCACCAATTCGTCTAAAACTAAAAACCCAATCTAAAAAAATTACAAGTTTAAATAAGGTTAGTACTTGTGATCCACACTGAATGAAAAACTAACTGATTCATATTTTTTCAAATGGCCCAAGTGATGGATTTTTTTGATCCCTTCGCAGGTAATATAGTATAGTATAGTAGTGCTTTATTTAGACTGTCGGCTCGAGACAAGAAGTCCCATTACGCTAACAGTTTATGTAATATGACCTTTTTTAATGAGATTTTGGCCCATCTGATGAACTCCGCCGATTTCTAATACTACAAATTTCTCGGAAGTTATAGAATGTTTGCTTAGGTACATCAATTTCATCTTTACTTCAACAAGGTTCACTTATGAAAGTTCGCGTGCTGGAGGTCGGTGGTTCGAGTCCCAAGCTCGGTAGGTTTTAGAAAGAAGATTTACATTCACCGTAAATGTTATATCATTCTGATGATTAGTACAAATCAACTAATGAACTTTTTAATGTTAATTTTTGTAAATAAAAAAGTTTTTTTTTTTGTTACAGGTAAGAAAAATGAGTGATGAAAGTATGTGCTGAAATTAACCGTAGCTGGTTTTGGTAAGTATAATCTTTCAGAATGATCCTCCCAAGCAATATACTGAAAGGGTTATTTTTATTCCATATGGGTTTGGCAGTAGCCTAGGAATGGGCCTCCATATAATCCTTCACCACCATGAGAGAGGTATCTGTGCATATCTCACAGACACGGAATTATTATTTTTATTCCTTGTACAGATTTCTTCTTACATATAAGTTAGTGTGAAATACTGAAATATGTGAATACATAAAATTATAAACTTTTCACAAAGTTTGGTAATTTGTACTTGTGAAATTTTGGGCTTACCTGTACTATAATCCCATGTTAGAATTCGGCCCCAAGTTGACTCACGGTGATTATGTTCGATAGGTCGCCAGATCAAATCCACCGAGTAATATAGTTTCTAGTGAGAACTCGGCAGAAGCTTGGATTAACTACAAAATATTTATGATTTTTGTTTATGAAACACCATGTAACATTTGTCTTGTTATGATGTCTCCTAGGAACTACAAAATCTTTTATGGACGCAATTTTTTCAACATAATTTTATGAATCACTTGCAATTATAATAATGAGATCTCAGTTGTACTGCTGTTATTCTGGGTGACGGTAAATCACCTTACTGTCTACGCCAGGAGATTGCGTCGAGTGACATACTTCTTTTGATTTTGAGATTTTTATGCCACTTTGATCGTTTCCTTGCGAGAAGGTAGTGTTGTTTGTATTTTAATTGTTTCACATTAAACTATATGTACTATTCGCTCGTAGTTAGCTCATATTTTAATACCGTTCTTTCTCTTTGCCGTTGCTTTAGTTGCTCTTCTACGACGTTCGAGTGCTTTCTTTAAAGTTTAGAACTTACTCTCAAGTCGAGTCCTGATGCTGTAAATCTATCTGAAAATGCTACAATTTAGCTGGCGAAGTGTGTCGTAAAACTCAAATTGTTGAGCTCAAGTATGTTAATTTGTCGAAGCAACATATTCCGAGTGGTTTACTGTTCTTTTCAACATACTCTTAGCTGTGGTGGTGGTGCTGCAATTGATGTCGAGAGAGAATCTTGGAAATCATTATACTCGAGATACGAAAATCTTATTCGTCGATTACCTTACATTACTCCAATTTTATGTCCAAATTAGTTAAGTATAAGCTATAGAAGTTATAGTTGGTAAAAATGCAATATTGTTTAGACTATTGGGACACGTTACTATGTACATTTTTTTTATATAAAGATGAGTATTTCACAGCCTTTTTTATTTCGTAGCCATGAAACAGGACGCTTGTGGTCTGTGTTGTACCCTCTCCATCCCGTTGTATGCCTCCCCTCTGATGGGTGAGAAGTGACACAATACTTCCCATTTAGGTGCTGGGTCAACACGAGCGCACCGGAAGGTATCTCTTACAAACAAATATAACCAAATTTTGAATACAATTTTTTGTCGGCGCGGGGTTTCGAACCCGTTCTTCCATTTGGCAAGTAAAAACCAAAGCGAGCTATTCGTGCGCTCAAAGTACATTAAATATTTTAAACTCAAACTGAATTTTTTTTTTTAACATGTATTTTCTAAAATATTACAAAAAAAACTCCTGCATTCTTAAGCAGCAGGGCAAAGTCCCCATGACGCACCCTGCGTTGCCACTCTGGATAGCGATGGATATTATTTGATACAAGTACATATACAGGGTGGGGCAAAGGTCTGGAAACCCCTGAATAACTTTCGAAAGGCTTCTTTGGTAAAGATAAAATTTTGTATGGTAAACCAGGGTAGTAAGACCTTATTTTATAGTGGGACCAATTTTTGTTACCGGCCCCTATGTCGGGGCCAGGGGGGCCAACTTCATTTTTTTTTTATATACGAACCCCTTCTTTGCGATACATTTTTGGAAAGGTCTTTAAATAAGAAATACTTTAGTGCAAATTGTATTTTTTAAATATTAACTGTTTGCAAATGGCGTCCAACTTTGTGTATGCAGTGTAAAGTCTGGAAACCCTGAATATCTTTCTAAAGGGATTTTTTAGTAAATTTAAAATTAGGTTCGGTAATCCTTTGTAATCAGACCTTATTTTAGAATGGGGCCGATTTTTTTTACCGGCCCCCATGTCTGGGACAGGGAGGCCAACTTCATTTTTTGAAATACGAAAACCCACCTTGCGATACATTTTTGGAATCAAGCACCAAAGTATTTCTTATTTAAAGACCTTTCCAAAGATGTATCGCAAGTTGGGGGTTCGTATTTAAAAAAAAGGAAGTTGGCCCCCTGGCCCCGCCATGGGGGCCGGTACCAAAAATTGCCCCATTTTAAAAAAGGTCAAATTACCACCGATTACCGTACAAAATTTTAAATTTACTGAGAAAGCCATTCGAAAGATATTTAAGGGTTTCCAGACTTTTGCCCCACCCTGTATTATCACATTGTTTATAATTATTTTATTAATTATCAAAACACTACTTATATTCTAAGATTGATTTGTTCAGTGAGCTATCGAACCTATTCAATTTGAAAAAAATCGGATCCAACCCAATGCTTGTACTTTTTTCTTATTAATTTAAGTATGTCACCACATATCTAATAATAAGACTGAGGGTTATGAGGTAGGAAAAGCTTTGATCATTTATCTCACCTAGTAGTTAACAGCCACGAAAGAGTAATCAAGACTTTTTTTAAGGTATGATGACATAGGCCAACTCAAATCGCCTATGGTCAGGGATTGCCTCTGAACAATCCTATTCTCCGAAATGATCTAATTCATGAACCAACCCGCCATAAAATCTATCATAGAGATCGCATTACAAATGGGTACCCGGATGATTTTCTTCTGAGGATATTGAAGATTGTAGGACTGAATTCATAGCGTGTAGACAGTCGGCAGACGGTGATTTCTCCTCTGATTCAACCGAGGGTGTTCCCCCAATATTGCAGACATTACAGGGAGTCCCACAATAACCTATCCAACGGCTGAGTCTGTTGCGAAAAAACCTTATAAATATACATTTTATAACTTGAAGAAAAACATGTAAGGAATTCAAGGCATCAATAACTTTAATGAATAATTAGTTTGACAAGATGACGAAGTTGTCCTGCCATTTGGGAACTGTCCGAATATAATTATTATTGGGATCATTAGAGTGCCTTTAAACCAGCAGTTTTTCTGGTGGCTTTATTATGTACTGAAATTCTTTAATATATGAGTAAGTTTATGCGTTGGTTGGAATCCGAATCAACGGATCCCCGCGCTACCTGGACTATCAGACTATCGCCTGAACCAGTCGACCACCAAATCATAGAAAAACAGATGGAATCACCCTGTATAGCTCACTTTCTACAATTCGGACACGATAATGATGGTGTTTTATGTAACATGGTCAAATTATTGTGTTCAGAATGTCACATTATGCTGGCCAGGAACTTCTTGGCAACACAATTGCCACAATTCTGCTGCCAGTCACCAGTGTGCATTATGCGTTCTCGATCCTTTGAAACTATATTCTCCTCGATTATTTCTAAGCCGCGTACTCATATACAATGGTCTTGGTTTTTAGTCCAATCAAGGAATTAGCTGTTGAGTGCGTGAGAGGCGACGCTGCCAATTCCTTCGGAAAATTGTTGAGGACGGTTAGACAGGAAATAGACCACAAGTCCTGATGTATAGAACTGTACATATGTGTATAAACATTTAAGGATTTGGAGGTATGTACATTTGTAATCAAATAAAAGTTGTGAATTTTTTGTAGAATTTCATGTACAGTTTGTGGAGGCTCAGTAAATGTTATTATATTTTCAGTTGTTTAGCAAAAAATCCCAAAATCCTCAGATTTCAATAATTGAAATAACGGAAGTCGCTGCACTTATCATAGAATGGGAACAAAATATATTTGGATACAATATTGTAATCAGAAAAATACAATATTGTATACTATCACAAAAAATTTCAATTGGACATTCATCATTATTAGCCAATAAAAGGAAAGGTTTAACGCTGATACATTTTGTGAATTCACGGGAAATCAGTAATCAGAAAAGTCATAATTTTTACTTGAAGTAATTCACAAAAAAAATCAAGTAGGTCACTCGAAATCTTGATAAACCGAATTTCCTCACAAACATTAAACATTAAACTTGACACATTTCTCCGCAACAAAACAAACACATATTTTTACTAAACAAGACGTCTGAGGACAATGAAACATTACATAACAATCTTATATGAACAAAAGATGATGTTGATAATTCGCAGAGCGTAAACTGATATCTCTTTGGACGGGAAGATCTGCTATCTGGCAGATATGAGCACATCAGAGTTGAAACATACACATACATACCTGTATTATGCGTCTAACAACATTATATACAAGGCATCCATAAAGTCTCACCCAGGCCTGGGTTTCTCAAAAACGACTCAAAATATCAACAACAAAAAAAAAACGCAAAATCCCGTAATTTTCTCCATAATTTACGGTTAACGAGTTATAGGTCAAAATATATGGATATTACGCAGGACGTCCGACCCTGTATCTCTAGAACGGTAAGTCGTAGCTCACTGAAATTTGTTGTAATGAACTTCTCTCAATAAGACCTTTAAAACAATATGCCACAAGACATACCATTCTATTTAAGATTTTAAAGTTGGCCCATGCCCAGCCTGACTGGGGCCGTGTAGGCGAAATTTTTTGGCTGAAATTGAGTCCCCCTAAAAATAAAGGAATACGGGTTTTTGCGTTTTTTGATATTTTAAGTAGTTTTCGAGAAACCCAGGCCTGGGTGAGCCTTTATGGATGCCCTGTATATACATAAATATGTAGTATCTTCAGCAAGCCATGTAATTCTACATGTATGACAATTAATTTTACGCGAGAGTAAATCTGAATTATTATAATGTGAATATGCAACACTTGCAACAGCCTACGTGAGTTATGTAACCATGGTAACATGACAACAAGCCATCAGTTGTCTGGTTCCAACCTGTCTGCTTATTCCTGAGAGAATCAGAGTTATAGGAAAAAATTTGGCTCTTTATTTGGTACAACTTGTGGCAGAAATATTGTCATATGGTTATGTGTCTTTGTGAAATTATATCAGACTGACAGAATTTTTTTGCCACACTATTTGCAGGAAGAAGAGTTGCCACAGTATGTGCCATACAATTTGCCGTTATTTAATTATTGCTCACCGCAGTTTTGATAGTGTACCCAGGTCCCCGGGTCACATTGGCAACCAATCTGATGTTGCTGTAGCATGTCCTCCCAACTTTCATTCCAAGAGAATGGTGTAATTTGTACTTGCACTTTCAGTTTCCTACTATCTCTCTCTCACACCAAAGTGTTTACTTAAATTATTGTACCTAGAAGATAATGAAACTATCCAAAGTGTTGGAATAGTGGTCCATACTTTAAATTTGTATGATAAACTCTTGTTTGCCAAATGTTTACTCTCCTTTCATGAATAGAATTGAAAATCTTAAAGTTTGTACTTAAACAACATATACGAGTATATAGGTTCATTATTATAATTCCTTATAATGGTAGGTGGTTCTCATCACAATTGAACCAGATACTCTTAATTCTAAACGAAAACAATAATTTCTGTACCTTACAGGTATAAGAAAGTAAAAAGTAAGAAGTTTTACTATATTCACATGAATAGCAGAACTTACCTGGACAACTGTTTCGAGCTAATTGGCTCTTTTCATGAGGCAATTGTTCCAATTATTCATGTCATAATATAACCTCTCTAAAGTTAAAGTCTATATGGCATAAACTAACCTCTCTCTCTCCCGCTCGCAATTCTTCCACAAAAAAAATTGTCAAACAGTGTTCCATTAGGATCTTTGCTTCTGCGGAAGACACACTTCCTCTTTTTTTTCCTGTGAAACATATACAATCAGTACAACTTCTCACTTTTCTTACTACCTAAGTGGTCGACAGAACAGCGAGAATTTGAACCAGACTTCCTAGGTTCCTCCTGGGAGAGTGACGAATTGGTGCTACTTTTCTGTCACTGTTACAGCTTCATAATTAATGCAGAATTAAATAGCTGAGGCATCTCAACTAATGAGAATCACATCTAGGACAGTAGCAATTATTCTGCACAGTAAAGTATGGTCTTTTGCAACCGAGACAGTATTGTTGGATGTTAGTAACATTTTAATGTAGATGTGCAAATTTAAGCTTCTCTTTAGATTAATCATTCATTATACCTAATAATAATTTGTAAAATAATTGCCTTCAGCGTCAAAAAAAGGATTCTTCTAGTCTACACACAAGTGCTACTTATGTATATGTCTACCGGAAGAATATTTAGGTGAAGTAAAATTATCTTGGGAGGTATATTTTTCTGTTGCTCAAATGTTAATGCAATAAAGATTCATAACATATTTAAAATTTTCCTCATTGTGAGAAACCATTGAATTCGTGCAGTTCATTTATGATGATGCAATGCCAAATTTTACGACAGTAATAATGTTTTGCAGAATATCGGTCGTTATAACAGGATATTTTCAAGTTGTTTACCTATAAGTACACACCTTAGTACTTCAGGGAAACAGGAGACCAATATGTAATGTGTATAATTAATAAAGATTATTTTTATTATGAAAGTATGTAGTGTTTCATCATTTTTTTATGTGCAATATGGTATTTTAGTTAATTGTATACTATTGGTTAGGCGGACAGTACTAGCATAGTACATAATGACCCTTATCCCGACGTATGTGAGCCAACTCTATGGCGAAGCAGCCGGTTATTTGTGTTTGTCAATAATAAATGTCAGCGTATTGGACATGGGATGTAGTACGGGAGTTTTATCTGATTTATGCGATTTCTGTTGTGCGAATTTACCATTATTACGCTTGCAGTTCTGAAAACTTCAATACTAATGATTTCGAGGTTATCGTAAATTATATGTGTTCCGACCAACAAAAGGTCTGGAAAGGATATGTCAAGTGAACAATACTTCTGTTGATTGTGCAAGAGAAGTTGTCCTGATTTCTAAACTCACTGTGTCATAGATTTCAATAGTGAATTTGATTTCTCAGTAGAATATGAGTATTGTTCTTCTGGTTATGGGTTAGGATGAATATTGACTTAGGTTATGGATGAATATCGTTCTTTAATAAATTATAGACTGACGAATATTGTATCTCGTCAATGCCAATGGTTGAATATTGGATTTTAAACCACAATAATCAAGTTGATGGATGAAAAGGTAATACAGCAACTCATATCGCCGCTTTTGAGTTTAGGCATAGCACATAGGAACACAACAGGTTCCAATTTGATTGCCCGGAGTATACAATACAATACTCTTTTATCCTGCAAGAACTCTCACAGTCTTCTGGATATCTGACTCATGTCTCCAGCAACATCATCCTTTTTTTTTTGTTCCTACCAGAGTTTCCTCGAAATCATTAGACTCAGCTAGACAATTTATCGATCGTTCGAGTGTCGTTCTACTCTATTTATACAGCAACTTTTCCCGATTTCTTTGTTTGGTAGTATAGGGGAACGAACTGTATTTTGTGTAAAACTGATAGCAGTTAGACATTGGTGTGGAAAAAAAAACAGTCTAGAGTTTACCTTGATTTCTTAAATTTATCCAAACCAGGCTATTTCATTGTTCGTGAATGTATATTCAGTCCACATGACAATACGATGACTCGATTTCTTTTGATCAGGAGTGAGTGAATGCATGGTCGGAGGAGCTCCACTATAGACAACTATTGGGCATATCAGGAGTGTATGTCTAGTCCGCTTTTCAAGTTTGTACTATCCAATTCAAGTGCCTGTGAGTAGTGTCATTACATCCAGTCTAGATCATCGGAGCGCTCTCTAGTGTATCTAAATAGGAACTCTTCAGAATTTTCCTTTATAGCATCTCCCATTTTCATTGTTTGCGATTGTATATCAACTCCTAATTTAAAGAATATTTTAATGTGCCTGAGTGTATTTATGGATATCCAGTTCGCGCCTGAAGACGATCCGTATTCACCTGCCTGTTCCGATTCCATTGCTCTTGTCTATAGACCTAGTCCGCTTAGCAACGAGCAGGCCAGAATTTTCCTCCATAGCATTAGATCCAGGCTAAGCACTGAGACTGGTGGACAAATTCCACCAATCAGAGGCCAATTATCCGAGCACTTTCTCTTCCAGACCATGGCGATTTTCTGTCAGTGTCTGAGTGACTACAAAGACAAACTGATATCCACCAAGGAACCAGGGTCTAGTCGGCTAGTATGGATTGTTTATTGGTGATGTACTGTTCTGGTTGTGTATAAGCGGTAGAGCGTCGCGTCGGTTCAAACATTGGACTACTAATGGAATTTCATCTTTGTCAGTTATATTTTAAAATAGAATGCACTGACAGGAGCTGGATTGACTGCCGGATCATTGTATCTCCATGTTATTTTTTTGTGTCCCGTAACTCCTTTCGCATTAGTTCAGGGCACGTTACATAGGTGTAAAGCACCTATGCCATTCCGGAAGCGAAAAAACTCGGTCAGAATTTTCCGCTCCGGCGTGGATTCGAACCCGCAACCTCCAGGTCAGCAACCAATGTTCTTAACCACTGAGTCACGGATGTCGGCTATGCTAAATATTATTAATAAAATTCCATGATAATCTCATCAAGTTTATTAAAGGTACTCCCGAGTCAAGAGCTTGTTATCGTCACCTGCAGTAAAATCTAGGACGCGCTGAATTTGTGCAATATATCATTAGGTAGTTTCTTCAGTTCGAAAGTTTCAGCACATGTCAGCTTTTGGAATAATGCATGGTTAGATATTCAAACTGAAAATCCAATTACTCCTGATATGTACACTACTTATGTATGCCTAATTTCCTAATTTGCCTAATATGTATGGGAAACGACCAAGTGTGAGTAAGACATAATTCTAAACACATCGCAAGGCCTTGCTTAAACTAGTTATAACTTTTCAAATGAAAATTATTATTTCATGGTGGTCGCTATCTATATTCCTCTATAGGGCGAAATCGGAAATCCCTCAGGCTATAAGCATGGTATCTGATATCAAAAATCATTTTTTTTTTAAAATAATTATCTTTTTCAATTTGAGCATTTTTTAAATGTGTAATGTCATCCCTATATTTTTCTACAAACGAGTTCTGGGCCGAACGCCCGAGAGATGGTCCTCTATTTATTTTACTTCCGAGAAATTTCTAATATAAGAAATCGGGAGTATCATTTGGTTTTAGCTTTTTTAAAATATTTTTTTGCTCCGATTTTAATATTTTCCTCATATTTCTGGACGTTTCATAAAATCCTGAGCAATTTTGGTTTTGTTTCTGTCCGTCAAAATATTCCCTGTAGCGCGCTAATCTCTGAAACAACTGAACGGATTTCAATGAATTTCAAATTTTGTACACATTATGTAGATGGTCCCATTTTAATTTCATCAACTTCCCACTAGCGGTTCTGGGTGAAAAAGTCCATGCGCCTGAACACAAACTTCTTACTTAAACGCTTATATCTCGTGAACGGTACTACCGATTTTGATGAAATTTTGTATGTATATGCATATTATTATAAGCTATATACAATCGAAAGCCTTGCTGAAAAAACGAGCTATCTGCAATATTTTTCGAAATCGCGTTTTCGACTGTTTCGGGGTCACAAAAATATGCTGCTTCATTGGTGAAGAGCCGCTGCTCTCCGATAGTTATAATAAGTGTACAAAAACGGACCATATGACAGATAGCTTGACAACGTGACAACTTTTCCCCTACAATTTTGAAAAATGCTGATAGCTCGATTTTTGTGCTAGCCCTTCAATTATTTTTTAGACTCTGATATTTAAGAAAATCCAAAATTTTGGACAAAAAGTGAGAATGAGGTTTTTGACTTACCGATACAGAATTTTTGTAGAATGTAGGAAAAATGGTGTTCTACCATATAAAACAAATTTGAAAAAAATCTGTTAAGATAAAAGTGATTTAGTATAAAATTTCAAAATTGCCAAGTGTATACAATGTGAAACAATCACGAGGAAGTAGGTATTGTGTCCATAATTGGCAGTGTTTTTCTAACATTACCGTACAGTCTTTACACAATGGATAGTGCTTTACTTGCTGAATTCGGCCCCAGAAAAATCATCTTTCAAATCTCTTCAGCTTTGTGCGACCGGTCCAGTAATAGAGCTATCTGTAATGTATTTCATATTTTAATGTTTGTCGATTGAGATTTCTCTTGTACAGCTACATAGATTTGTAATTTTTTTACAAACATTCAACTGCCTACAACTTGCAAAGTCATAACTTTAAAATTTCAAAACTCGCCTCTCACCTTGGGGACTCGAACTCCCATACCCTCCAGTGGTCAACCGCGAATTTGGAAAGTGGAATCATTTCTTGTTGGATTTATTGATTTTGTCGGCCAGCCTGTTATTAAAGCAAGCTCTCCTACCTCGGTAATTATTTCGCCATGTACTTAGACACAACTCGTATATTCCTCGTATAGTTATACATTGTTTCATATAGTCAGTATTTTAGCAGACTAAAACGTTCCTATGTTTAGCATACATACGGGCATACACTGCAGTCTACAGGACTTATTTACTTTCTAAAGGTCCTAAATTTAAGTTTTTTTGCACGTCGGCGCCTAATTGAATCACGAATCATCTAAAGCCCGAGGCGACGACCTTGTAGTGAAATTCGCACGAACCAGAAGTTTCGCTGTGCAATTAAGAGGTGTAATTTATGAGGTCTGCTCTTTTTTGCTTGCATTTAGAATTTCAATTTTGCATGATTCGAAGTTTTATTGCTACACCGTGTTAAACACCTGTTGAACAATTGGAATGGGTCGGTTGCAAATTCTGGCATATTCAGAAGTTCATATGCACGTCTGGATATTCAGGGTCTGTAGGCCGTCATTCCCTTTAGATCTTGCCGAAATTATAATTATTTTTTGTAGTTGATATTTTATAATATCCGTCATTTCTTTGTACCTATAACATTAAAATCAATTAGAAACAATTCTGCATACATTTGAGCCTAACTACTAGATCCATGAGATATTTTGACGACTTCAAATCTCTGTTACACCTTAGTAGCTTGAAATCGATATCTCTATAATTCCGTATGATTAGTAATCTATTGACACAAAGCCAAAGAAAACAGAAAGTTGAGATAATCCGAATCAAAACTTTCTGGTCAGCACTCGTTTGAACTAAAGATCATGTGGACAAGTCAGCTTATTTTCCTCGAGCCAGCTTTGAACTTGACGTTTTCGAGGCGGCCCAAAACCGGTCCGTTTAGTCGCCGTTTTAGAAACTAATTCATTTCGTCATGTTGATACCGAGAGAATACTTGAATCAAGGCTAGGCCCAGGAGACTTCTTGAACATTTTAAAGTTCTGATCAGTGTGTTCAGTACACTAGGGTCGAGGCACCCCCTATGGGACGCTTAAGTTTTTTTTTTTCTTTTCAAAAAATCATATCGCACCCTCAGAATTAGATGGTGATATGTCAAAAATCATGATTTTTTTTATTACTCTATCGAAATAAGCGAAACGAGACCTTTCGTTTGGTATAAGAATTATAATTCTAGCTCTTACCGTTCCCGAGATAGCGCTAGTGTTGTTTATTGATTATGTCAAAAAAAGTGGAGGGAGGTTGGAACAAGATGGTATTACGATCAGTTGTTACCAAGAGAGCTTGGATCGAGACTTACAGTTCTTGGAATATAGTGATATTTGCGTAAGTTTTGATTTATCACTCTCTTTATTAAATTTTATTTTCAGTAATTGACATAAAAACTGAATTGTGCATGATTTTTTTGAAATATCACTCTCTTTGTCGAACATTTTTTTTTTTTTTTAACAAAAAATTATGTTATATTACTTTCTTTTATAAATTATTATTATTTTTTTTGGACTTAAAAATAATCTGGCCCGGTATTTTCGATATACACTTGAGAGCAATAAATTCGGGACAGGACATTTCACCGTTTCAGTTGGTCCTGGTCAATTTGTGTGGCATGAAGTTGCTAAAGTATGCATATATTTGAAAAGCTTGTACTCATACCTTTCAGAAAATACACAATGTGTCCGGGTTATGTACTATGCAACAATAATAATGGCCACTTTCCAGAAACACCTCATTTTGTTGATGAAAACACGTGCATCGAGGGTATTTTTTTTTTTTTTTTTTTTTTAAGTGGGGTTTAACGTCGCTTTCAACTGCCATGGTCATATCACGACGGGGGTTTTACCCTCCATTCGCAGGAAACTCACAAACCTGCTACTCACATTGACCTCACCCAGCCTGAGTGGGGCCGGGAAAAGCCAGCGTCACGAGAATTAGAATTTGAATGGTCACCCATCCAAGTCTTAACCTCGCTGGATGTTAATAAATTTGATTTTTTGTTGTGATAACGCTTTTTTGGCCAGTAAATTATTGAATTTCCTTAAATGCAACACTATGAGGAAGGAAATTCAGTTGAATTTTTCTTTTCATCATGGAGACATCGCACTCCATAGCTGTGAAAGTGGTTTTACTTGTGAGTCAAGGTGTTAAGCAAAGAAATGTTGCTAAGGAGCTAAATTTGTCGAAGTCTAAGGTGAACAGAATTTACAAAAGGTATCGGCAGACAGGTAGCTATGATCAGAGACCAGGATCTGCCAGACCAAAGAAGACAACTGCCCAGGAGGACCGATTTGCTGTCATGACAAGCTTAAGAAATCGAGACATGTCCGGTGTTTAGGTCCAACAGCAGCTTGTTATGGCCACTGGTGTTGATGTCAGCCCTTGGACAGTAAGGAGACGCTTGAAAGAGAAAGGTCTCATACCAAGAAGAAAAGCTACGGGACCCAAACTCAACAGACAACACCGACAACGTCATTTACAATTTGCCCTTGAACACGCTGATTGAGGAAATGGGGAATGGGGGCACGTTCTGTCCACGGATGAGAGCCGACCCTGCTTGTTCTTCAATGACAGACGTAAAAGGGTGTATAGAAGACCAGGTGAACGGTATAATCAATGTTATATTCAAGAAACTGTGAGTTTTGGTTTAGGATCTTGTATCTTCTGGGGTGGAATCTCTATGGAAACTAAAACAGAGCTCGTTATTATCAATTGTGGAGGACAAGGAGGTAACCTAACTGCAGAGAGGTATGTCACTGACATCATTGAAGATCATGTTGTCCCTTATGCAGGTTTTGTGGGTGATGGATTCGTGTTAATGCAAGACAATGGCCGACCTCGTACAGCACGAATTCTAAGTGACTTTCTCCAAGAGGCCGGTATTCGAACCCTCAACTGGCCAGCCAACAGTCCTGATCTTAACCTTATTGAACACCTCTGGGACGAGCTTAAAAGACTCGAATCCCGCCCCCAATGAACCACAGGGACCTGAAACAGGCGCTTTATGAGGAGTGGGAGACTATCCCTCAAGAAACGGCTGCCAACCTAATCAAGTCCATGAGAAATCGATTGCAGGCTGTCATACAAGCTCGAGGGGGTAATACCAGATACTAAGAGGTAAGTAACAGCCAAATTTCCATGAAGACTTCGAAGAAATAACACAAAAAACACCGATATCATTTGCAGTGTTTTCATGCTCTTTAGACCTCTTTTTGTTAATTGACTTATTATATTAAAAAACATGCTCACAATGAAAAAAAATATACACCGTCTTAAAACCAACAAAATTTCCTTCTTGGGATACTTCACACTTGAAAATCCAATGTAAAATAAAAATTATAAAAATCAAAAACTTTGAGAAAGTTACTGTCCCGAATTTATTGCTATCAAGCAATTATTTGAAATTCATAATTATTTGTTTTTAGTTATTTCTTTTTAGAAACTTTGAGATTAAGTCTCAAGAAACAATAAAGTTTATACTCACATTGTCTTGTTTTCTACCTTTTACTGCTTAGCAATAAAACAATTGGGTATTTTACATTTCACTTTTTTTAAACTGAATGAGTTTTCTTTTTTTTCTGACTTAATACCAAAAGCATAGATTTTAATGTACCTCCAGTTTCAAATTGTCTTTTATTCTTCGATTCATATGGTAATATAGTGCTATAAAACTAAATTATCAAGGTACTATCATTTCAAAATTGTAAATAGATGGTGCTATCTCGAATTTTTTTCGAGATAATACCCACTTTTGTTGACTTCTCATGGAAGAAAAGGTAATATAATACGATATCACCTTATTGAAAATTGATTTTTTCTCGAAAAAAGGCAAAATCATAGAATGAAGTTTTAATTCAAAATGCCTTTTTTTCGAACGGTTACAAAGGTAAGTTCTTTTGAAGAAAAATACATTTTTTTTACATAGAACTATAGAAAAGAACATGCTCAACTTAAGAACATATAAATAAAAACAGTAGCTTTTATTGTATTAATACAGCGATAAGTCAAACTTTCTTTTGCGATTTCCCAAAAGTTGGTGTTTTTGACATATCACCATCTAATTCTGAGGGTGCGATATCTAATTTCAATTCAGGGGTTAGAAATGTGATTTTTATACCAATTGATCGGCAATTCTCTTGTGTAAGTGAGGGTTTTTGTTGTATTTTTGTATGTTAACTGTCAAACCAATGACATAGACTCTTCTAAAAAAAAGTGCCGATTCGCCCCCTATGGGACACACTATTTTTATTTTAAAAGGTTCATTTTCTTACGTTTTACGAACTTTTGAACTACCAGCTAGGTTCTAAATGAAAATAAAAACAATACAAACAGCAGATCAGTAGAGAAATTAGAAATATGTATTTATTTCTCGATATTTCGTAGAAAATGTACCTGACAAAGAAAAGTAAAAGCGATTCTTAAAATAAAACAATTGGTTAATAATACCTATATTGAAGTATACGTATTATAAAATAATGAAAGCGTAATACACCTGCTTACTAGCATGCGGGAGGCTCGAACCATCATACAATACATAATACCTACTTTACAGGGTGTGGATACAGATGCATATATTTTGAGGGTATGTTCAGCCCACCGTGGACTATCATATGAGCGAAACTTGCAGGGGGGCATTTTGCTTCGTTAAAGAGTTTTGACCAAATCCCTGTTTTTCCCACAGGTCTAGAGGTCACTTGGATCGATGCACGTTTTTAAAGAAATGATAGCCAGTAGGTAAATTTTGACTTCATGTATGGATAGTAATGCATATTTCCCTTCAAATGCAGTTTTTTTTAACTAGTGATACGCAGAATTGCAACTGTAGAAGTACTCTAATTTCACGAAAGGGAGAAAAGAGAAAAATCGAATTTTCGAGAAAAAAATTGAACTTATGTTTAAAAATTTCTCTGGTCTTTCAATATGATACAACTAACTGCATTTGAAGGAAAATATGCATGAATATATCCATTCATGAAGTCAAAACTCACCTACTAGCTATCATGTCTGTGAAAACGTAGATCGTTCCAAGATGTGACTCTTTTTCTAAAGCGAACCGTCTAAATTACTACCGTCTTGATTAAAAATCCGCAGTGCTAACGTCCCATAGCTACTGAGTTTGACAAAACTAAATGATTGTCTAGAATGAGCGCTTCTCTCTCTCTTCTTCCTGAATGTAAAAGAGAAAGCTCCTAAGGACAATTTAACATGATTTTAATCAACCTTTTTTTTTAAATGAAATCTGTCAAAGATGTTCAGCATTCCAATGTGTGAGTACTTTTTCAACTCATCAAATTCATCAGTGAGGTATTATCCTAATGCTAATATGCACTTTCTAGACTGAAGAGCTAGATTATCTAGTAACGCATAGTTCATTTAGTGAGTCTAGTGTAATAAAAGTCATGCTGTATGCCACATGTCCTTGCACTGTTCTCATAAGAAATTAAGAATCACTCTTTAGAGTTTTCTAGAATCTTCACATCAGTATTCCTCCATCATCCCATGGCTGCGTCTGAGTCGCACGATCAGGCCCACATCACTTCTTCAATATATTGTCGATGGGGTGACGCCCGATGCTTTGCAAGGCTTCCTTCCTGGATTTGCAGACGAAACGCCTAGGTCTAGGTGGAATAGCACCTTTTGTTGTTGTGTGGAAACCATCTGTGTGTTACCCAGAGTCAAGGACCACTGTTCCCCCCACCGGACGCCGTCGTATGAGAAACAAAACCCTTATCCAGCCTCGCTATCTGACATTAGAGTACAGAACAATGATATCCAAGAGTAGAGGCTTGAAACGGAGAAGAAAAGTCCTAATAATGATAATGAGCAGCTGGTAATGGTTGTATTTACAATAAAGAATTATAATACAAAAATTATTGCCTTCTAACCCATCTGGATGCTGTCAAAGCCGATTCGGTTTAGTTACGTTAGCAACACCCAGATCTGGTGTCAACTCACTCACAATTGAGGATCATGTGCAAAAATGAATATCTCAAAAAAATGGAGTTAGGAATTGATTCTTACAGTTTATACCGAGCGGAATTAATAAAATAAACAATGAACGACCTTACTCGATCACATTCCATAGTAGTTGCGCTTTCAAAACAACCGTATCAATCAAATCTGAACGGATCCATACTTGTTTCTATATTGTTTTACTTTTCATAATATCAGTTTTTCCTTCATACTGAAAATTCATATTTCCGGAGATGTTCATTTTTGCACGTATGCTCCTTAATTATTCCTCATGAGTATTGATGATACACATTGAGACTGCACTCTGATATTCGCGGATAGCGAAGAATTAACAGAGCAAACAGGACAACTGAATGAGATACTTATCTGATCTATTTACTTATTTATGATTGTAAGCAACCAAGTCAGATACTGACTTACCTTAAAGCATCTGATGTAGTAAATTATATTAAGTAAGTACTGATTCTGATTCTGATGGGATCGCGATGAATGTGATCATCCCGGTTGGATAACAGAATCGTTGTTTGCGGTTTTTACCTCAAAGAGAGCAAATTATTTCTTCGCTGATTAATATAATACCTTCCGTGTTCTTGTTCTTGCCAGTGGAACGCTCTCAAAGTGATCCGAGTCTTGTTGTATACTATTAACCCACACTAAAAGTACTTACAGTAACTAGTTAGAAGTAAAGCGTTGCTCGATGCTACACTGCTAAAGGAATTTAAAACAAACATTTTCATATTCTGTAAGGTCTTGTTTACTATTACTAAACAAATAAATAATTTATTGAGTTTTCTTGTCACAACATAATCTATTGTTTAAAATTATAAGAAAAATCTGGTGTAAACATCACACGACTTTCCTTATCCCCCAAAAAGCAGTCGAATTCGGCCACTGGTGACTCAACGGTAACAGATAACTAAAAACCAATGCCAAATTCGTAATCAGCACTTCAAAATCATTGAATTTGATATGTCACAACCCCCATGTAGGACGAATAATAAAAAAGTTAGTCAAAGCGGGTCCCCTCCAAATACCGGTAAATTGTGGCCGAGTTCCAAAAAGTTCAAGATATCAAAAAAATGATCAGAATAGACCCCTATTATTTTTTTAATCTAAGAAAATGTTGTTCTCTAAAAAAATTTGTATCTTTAACCAATTTAAAGAAGCGGCGCTTGCGGCTAGCATTTGCGGCCCTGTGGCCGCAGAATGCGGCCGATTTCAACCAAAAGTTTCGTGGTTTGTTTGGTGTATAAAATTAATTTGTGTACCAAATTTCAAGTCTCTGCCTTTTACCGTTCTTGAGATATCCTGTTCACACACACACAGACAGACAGACAGACAGACAGACAGACAGACAGACGCACGGACCAATGGCTGAAAACAACTTTTTTGGTATCCTGAGGCCATGATTCGTCCAGAAATGTGAAAAACTGGGTAGGTCAAATTTTCGCCGAATACAATACTTTCCTTATTATAAGATAAGGAAAGTAAAAAATAGCTGATGAATGGCATTGAACCTGCCAGACAACACAGCGGAGTGTTGACTCTTTGGCACTCTTCGTCAATCTTCCTTATCATTGATGGGGTAATTATCTTTGATCGATAAACGACGAAATACGTCTTGCTATAGTAGGTACATTACGTTCTGTGTCCATGAGTGTTCTCTGGAAGTGCAAGGATTGATATCAGTATTAAACCCCTTGGACGCCCACAGAAGCAATGTTCTGAGCTCCTTCCATGTCCTTCCGGGCTCCTTGCAAGTAGTGTAAGTGTAGACTGGAAATGTTCAGTGTTGTTTTACTATTTGATTTCGATAGAGAGTAGACCAATGGATTTATGGATTATTATTATTATTCACCTATAGTTAGTTCTGCTTGCACATATTATGTACATAGTTAGCACTAGATCACAACTCACAAGTTAGTACTCACTTGGTCACTACCTCTCATCATATGCTAGTACTGAAAGTTCATGCTTAGTTAGCGCCGGGTCACTAGTCAGCAGTTAGTTAGCAGTCGCACCATATGGCAGATAGGTAGCTACTCCGGCTAGTAATGTACAACCAGACGTCATGGCAGACGAGTTGAAATGAAAGGGAAGAGCTTTCACTCTAGAAAGCATTTCTTTCACCAATCCAATACCTAATGGGAACCAAATGTATACAAAAAAATATTGTTGAAAAAATGCCAATTTTGTTCTTCCTAGTCCATCTATCTCATGTCGCCAAATTAAGGACCAAATTCTAAATTGAAATTACAAGGAGTACATAGGAGGACTCCCTCATTAATAGGACGTGCTGTAATTGGTAGGGAATCTAACTTCTGGGGCTTTGTTGTGATCTAATTTTAAATTTGGCGCTAAATCATTTTTTTTTTTTTTTCTTTTTAATATCAATTACTATTTAGTATTCCGATCCATTACATGAACCATGCTTCTTCAAAACTTCATATGGTAAACTTCATGTAGGCTTCTCATTTCAATGTGTACTTGTGCTGATGCATGCACAATGCACATGCATAGCACTTGCACACTATCTCTGGATGTCTGGTACCAAGCCACCATACATAATTATGTGATGAGATGGTAAGCAAGTAACGACCGTGTCATTTTTGAAAGCCACCGATGTGATAATGAACGCTAAATGAATTATGATGTTACCTACGTCATAACTTTATTTGGTGACAGTTTCCATGATGTACCTGATAACATTTCGGAACTAGACAAAAGTCTCTTACTAGGTAATTCAAATATTTTAGAATAATTTAGAACATAAACAGTGTTCAAAGGGAGGCTGATTGCATTACCGAGAGACAAGATTCAAACACATTCCTCTGTCTCTATTGACTCTCAATGGCCCAAGTATTCCCAATATGTACTTGATTATTGAAGTAAATGAAGCCTAACTCATTATTCAAAACAGAATATTGAGAAGTTGTATGTACTACAGTTAATACATACAGGGTGAGCATAAAGTCTCACCCCACCCCCCGTATCTCGAGAATGTCTGAAAATACAAGAAAACGCAAAAACCCATATTCCTTAATTTTCAGGGGAATTAATTTTCAGCCAAAAAAAAATTGCCTACACGGCCCAAGTCAGGCTGGGCATGGACCAACTTCAAAATCTGAAATAGAATGGTATGTCTTGTGGCATATTGTTTTAAAGGTCTCATAGAGAGAAGTTCATTACAACAAATTTCAGTGAGCTACAACTTACCGTTCTCGAGATACAGGGTCGGACGTCCTGCGTAATATCCATATATTTTGACCTATAACTCGTTGACCGTAAATTCCAGAAAAATGAAATTTGTTGATAATAACTCCTTATCGCAGGAACTTTCGAACAAGTTAAAACTGGATTTGTTTTTTCGTTAAATTTTTTCGGACTTTTCGTCCGGGTGGCTGACGAAACCGACCAGAAACTAATATCAACAGAGTATGTCGAGTTATACTTTTTTCAAAAGTGCTTGTCATAAGGAGTTAATATCAACAAATTTCATTTTTCTATAATTTACGGTTAACGAGTTATAGGTCAAAATATATGGATATTACGCAGGACGTTTGACCCTGTATCTCAAGAACGGTAAGTTGTAGCTCACTAAAATTTGTTGTAACGAACTTCTATTTGTGAGACCTTCAAAACAATATGCCACAAGACATACTATTCTATTTAAGATTTTAAAGTTGGACCATGCCCAGATTGCCCAGCCTGACTGGGGCCGTGTAGGCAATTTTTTTTTGACTGAACATTAATCCCCCTAAAAATTAAGAAATACGGGTTTTTGCGTTTTCTTGTATTTTCAGCCATTCTCGAGATACGGGGGATGGGGTGAGACTTTATGCTCACCCTGTATATGTATGTACAATGTACATGTACAATATGGTCGTTTCCGCCTATGACTCATTAACAGACTGCGTTGCATATGAGGACTCATACTCTATCCATGTATAGTCTGTCAATGAAAACTCAAATCTTGTAGAAAGGATATTTTTAACCAATAGACCAAATTCTAAATATAAAATTTCCAAGAGTGTTCAGTTACAAATAAAATGTGTACTACATCCTCCGACAGTATAATTCCCAGTCGACTCTCATAACCCCGGTTTTGATGGCCAACGAGTTTTTCCACTGAGGAGTGTTTTTTCTGTACAGACTATAGAACTCATTAAGAGCCAGCGTTGCATGTGAGGACTCATACATTAGGAGGCTTGCACCAGGTAAGCTGCCTAAGCCCCCGACAAGGTCATTAGTTGGTAATGTTATCAGCGTAATCAGCAAGACCCGGGCCTAATGAAGGGAGCTCCATTGACTGTTGAGAACTGTCACAGTGTGCTATTGAACAAATTAGATACTCTTTTTATTTGCAACACACCATTGGCGTTCGAGTATAATGAAGTGAGCTCCATTGGCTATGAAGAAAAGCTAAAAACATGTGTTGCCTGCAAAGTTTCCAACAGCTGAAAATTCCTACCACACACGTTCGACAATTTTGGTTTACAATACCTTCTAAAGTGATCGCAGTACTCGTCAAGGTCTCATTTCGTGCAGTGGATATCCACTATCCAAGTCTCGAAAATGGTTTATTGTTTCTTGCAACTACGATCTCAAAAAGTTACAGCAGCGATGATTTACTGCTATGAGCGAAACGCACTATAATGTCTACAATCTTTATTTATGAAAAATCCGTGCACCTTCGCAGTTTCCGGTTATACGACATCGTCAATTTCTCTGAATGAGTTCAAAACCAGAAAGCACCAATTGTAGAGACAATGGAACGGCTGAACCTGAGGCAGGAGGCACAAGTGTGTCAAAATTGACATGTGCGAGCGCACGGTCCAAACTTGGAAACTAGAACCGGAGTAATGATCCGGTCTAACGGAACAGATGAAATGAATCAGACGAACTGACATGGCGCGAGATGGATCCAGTTGTCAATTCCCCCGATTTCATACCAAATTCCCCGATTGCAAAATTTGTAGCCAAAAGGGTATGCTTCAATTCCCTCGATACACAAAATAAGGTAGTGGTCAATTCCCCCTATTAGGTGCTGTAAATTTAGGAAAATAAATATATGGCCATATTGGCCATGCTTTTGGATCAAGACAATGTTCGTTGTCCTATTCGTTAGATTTATTTTGCGTCCATATAGAGAGTTATTGGCAAATCGATTGATCAGCATGGGGTGAATTTAGACATCAGTGTTCGTTTTTGACGTTCCTTTTTAGGTAGGAGAGATCTGTTGCTTCCCACTGATTCGGGACATCTGTTGTGATGATGCTATCTCAACCATCTGGGTGCCTGTTTTGCCTCACATTAAATTATTGGGCCCACATTAAATTTAATATATTGAACCGGTCTAACCCTGGTATACCTGGTAGATTGTCTTTATTATTATGTATTTTATGGATGTATCTCGTATGTAGATTATACACGTTTTTTTCTTCTTTTTTTACAAAACAATCATCAAAACATTGTTAACTATATTCATGAAAAGCAACATTGTGTTCTTATTTTGATAAATATTACTACATAAATGTTCTTCCTAAAAAGTGCTAGATAATATCCGAACCTAATAATTGGGTATCTCAATTCCTATAATTTCCTTAACTAGCCTAACGACAACTAACTCGCAAATCGTATTTCTTCTGTTACAGGTATGATGGTAATGTTTCTACAGACATATATAAGTATTACTCTTCATCAATGAGCAGAACGCTATTCAAGGTAATAACCTGAAACTTTTGATCTCATTTACGTAATTTAATTATAAAAATCGAAATTCAAGTATAAACCACCCTTATTTTGCCTAATACATCAATCTACGTGATTTTTTTTAAAAAAATATGTACAGTTCTATTCGGATTTGCACATTTTCTATTTTGGGAAACCAGTCTCCATTTTCACAGGTTTACTTCTTGTATCAGCAATGCCCACATGACTTTGATAATAGGATTCTAGTAGGTGTGATAACATTGAACAAGCCATTTCAGTGTCGTTTGATTGTAAATTCATAATGATGTTTTCGGTTTTTTCAAGATCATAATAGTTCGCCCAATTCTAATAATTATGTACGTATGTGTATCGTCCGCCGTTAGCCGTCAGAGTAGAAATAATTTCATGCTCCATTATTTCAAAATTGCATGTTTCCTTGTGTTTGCCACAAAAATGGTCATAATTTTTTGACTTGTGATCTTTTTTGCCGAAGTAATATGATGATTTGGGTGTGTATAATAATAAATCTCTTCTACCCAACCGAAGGGTTGGGTGGAAGAGATTGCCATAGGCAATAACCCCGCCCTTTAGTTAGGACTTATGTTTTTATATAGTTATCATATTTGTGTTGATCACTTTCGTGATGTCACAACTACTCAAACTCGCTTTACTAAATTTACACTGAAACCCGGACTTGAACCACCGACCTCCAGGTTACAAGTCCGCCGCCTTATCGATCAAGCTACTGAGGTCGGTTCCAATGTTTTTATATATTTTCTATTCTTTTTCATTTTTATTGTATACAGGGTGTAACAGACTAAATGTAAAATCTCTTAAGGGGTGGTAGTATAGATCATTTCCAACCATTAATGTTCTATAACACTTTTGATTTAACTCAGTGGTTCTCGAGATATTATTTTTTAAATTTATTTTTACAAGTCCCCTGCCGCTCGACAAAGAGTGGCATCTAACTCCGTAAATACAGTAGATGAAGCAATAGATTTAAATTTTTCCATAAGATAACAATATTTCACTATTATTTAGACTAGAGTTATTCTTAAAAAGTGCACACGTACTGAAAAAAATCGGCAGCAGCGGAAAATTTATCGCGAACATGAAATCCACCTGAAACTTCAGCCGCCATTTTCTCAAAATACTGCCGTCATAAAGTATTGGTTTCATTTATGTAAAAACTTGCTTGAAGTCTTATCTTTCAGAAAATATGACACACTTGATATAAAACTTTCATTTTTTATTGAAACCAAGAGAAATAAAAAAAAAGTCAGTCAGTACTACTAACTGTACCTACTAGGCTACCATCCTACTTTTACCTAGGGAACTAATTTTTTTCTTCAATTTGACCAATTATGGTTGCCATTTATTTTCCAACGGCCCAAAAGTTTGCCTCAGTAGACTCTTAACTTGGAGGTCACTAGTTCGAGTCTCAAGTGTGGCAAATTAGTATGTACGTATCCATGTATGATACTTTTAGCTGTGGTGCTTCAGAAATCAATATTAATCGTAATTGTTCATTTGTTCATAAGAGGAAAGGGTCTCAATGATAAAATGGTTTGAATGAAATGAAACATAACAATGTACCTACATAGTTAACACCCACAGGTAAAGGTGGTACGGCAAATACTGAACATTCATAGGTTGGTACATAGAGGTACAAATTATTATGTTAGTAGGTACCGAATTTTAATAAAACACATGGAATACTAAAATATTAAGGTCAATTAGTAGTCACCGTGGCAGAGTGAGTTAGCGTGCTAGGCGTTGCACGCATGGTGACCTGGGTTTGATCCCCAGCGGGACAGGAGTTTTTCTGCTCTGTACTTGGATGTTCGGGGTCCACTCATACCTCGTGAGGAAAAATGAGTAGTTACTTGTATGAGTAACGACCAGTGGCGGCATTACCAGAGTAAAAAGAAATTAATGTAATATAATAATTCGAAAAGTAAAGGAGGCTCTTAGTAATGCTGCGCTACCCACAAAAAATGTGAAGAGGCCTTGTGCTTCACCACAAATAAAACCATACATACATACTAAAATATTAAGGTCAATTAATCACGATCGTGGTGTCATAATAGCTCAAACTCGTCTTACTAAATATTTGTCATACTTGAGACTCGAACCAGTGACCTCCAAGTTAAGAGTCCGCAGCCTTATCAATGAATAGACTGAGGCTAACTTTTTGGGCCGTTGGAAAGTAAATGACAACCATAATTTGTCAAATTGAAGAAAAAAAAATAGTTCCCTAGGTAAAAGTAGGATGGTAGCCTAGTAGGTACAGTTAGTAGTACTGACTGACCTTTTTTTTTAGTTTCTCTTGGTTTCAATAAAAAATGAAAGTTTCATATCAAGTGTGTCATATTTTCTGAAAGATAAGACTTCAAGCAAGTTTTTACATAAATGAAACCAATACTTTATGACGGCAGTATTTTGAGAAAATGGCGGCCGAAGTTTCAGGTGGATTTCATGTTCGCGATAAATTTTCCGCTGCTGCCGATTTTTTTCAGTACGTGTGCACTTTTTAAGAATAAATCTAGTCTAAATAATAGTGAAATATTGTTATCTTATGGAAAAATTTAAATCTATTGCTTCATCTACTGTATTTACGGAGTTAGATGCCATTCTTTGTCGAGCGGCAGGGGACTTGTAAAAATAATTCAAAAAAGTAATATCTCGAGAACCACTGAGTTAAATCAAAAGTGTTATAGAACATTAATGGTTGGAAATGATCTATACTACCACCTCTTAAGAGATTTTACATTTAGTCTGTTACACCCTGTATATTGTTTCCATTTTTTTCATTTTTAAATTAATTATTTGTATGTACATAATAATGTCCATTCATACCTAATAAAGCGTTGTATAATAATAATAATGGATTTTAGCGAGCAAACGTCGCGTCGATTCCAATTTGTTGATATAGTTTAAAACTAGCCGTTCCATCGGAGGAGCCCGCAGATTTTAATAATGGGTACTATTTCCTATTTCCACTCGAATCTACAGGAACAGAGACTTAAGGCGCTATTATATTGTAGTATTTTGTATGATCTGTATATAATATTGTGTATCTTCCTATACAATAAAATTATACATTGATACTATTGTTAGTAGCTCACTGTGAGGCATCATCGTATCATTCTAACGGTTCCTAGCGTACGTGTTCCCTGGGACGCGGCCTGAGTTTTCTTCAGGTAGGAGCAGTTCTGACACGTCATCTTGCAATGAGGAGTGCGGGGTTCTATGATGACCTGTCAGATATGCATTAGAGTGATTAGAGCGTGCAGTCTGTGATTCGTGGCGAAGAACTAATGGTGCTTCTAAAAAATTAAGAGAAAAATGACATTTTAGAGTGAAGTAATTTTCTGTAGGTTCTCCATGGGGGAATAATTAATAGTAAAAAAGGGACTGAAAACAATACGTTTTATACATTAAAGTTTTTTTTTACCTTTGCAACATCTTTGATAGTTTATTATTGCAAATCTCATAGGCAATAGAATATATATTATTTATCAAATTTGTACTAGTCGCGAGATCGCGATCACGTAGTCTATACTCAAAACCAGACTTATCAATAATCCCGAAGTGGGATTCGAAACACCGACCTCCTTGTTGAGAGTCCGCTGCCTTAACCCTTAACTGGTGAACAGGGTTCTAACAAACCCCACGAAAATTTACTTTTGCCGTATTGGCTACACCGTAACAGTTAGAACTTTGTAGTTTCCACTAGCTTCAAGTTAGTGTGATTGGCTCTCTGACGAGACGTAGAACTTTGTAGTTTCCAGTAGCTTCAAGTAAGTGTGTCATTGGCTCTCTGACGAGACGTAGAACTTTGTAGTTTCCAGGAGCTTCAAGTAAGTGTGTCATTGGCTCTCTGACGAGACGTAGAACTTTGTAGTTTCCAGTAGCTTCAAGTTAGTGTGTCATTGGATCTGTGACGAGACGATTTGAATAAATTTCGTAATGTGTGTGTACTATGTGTGTGTGTACACTAACTTCACCTTTAGTGTGACAATTTTAGTACTTGTTATTTTTTATTTATTTTTTCGTTTCAGCTTGAGTTCTACTGAAGAAAACTTTAGTGTAAATGATCCTATCTTTATTGCTAATCTTGTTAACATATTTGATGAACATGAAAGTAATCTTGAGGTCGATGATTAGGATGATGATTCTTACCATTTGCCTTTTCGCTTGCTTGAAAAAAACGTCTAATTCAAACCCGCGCAGAATTTTTCGACAAATAGTTTCCAATTTTTTTTATTTTTTTTTTCATTTATTTTTTTGCTTTGTTAATAATATGTGGTAAAGACCATCAAAAAAAATCAGCATTTTTTTTAAAAAAATTGAAAAAAATACCTTATTTTTCTTCAAAAAATGTCAGACATTTTTTTTTTAAGTGTAATAAAATTTGAGTTCCTATTGTTTTTTGAAATTTATTTTCTGCTTTTTTTATTGAAAAGAATCCTAAATTTAGGATGAAGAAAAAAGAAATTAAATCCATCAATTATTCTTGGATTTACAGACGAAAAATCTTAAGTGTTACATAAAGACCACATCACCAGTTAAGGGTTAATATGTATTGAACTGTGATCAGTAATCAGTACATCGAAAGATGTGTAGACACAGCGGCAGCCAAGAACAATGAAACCAACAGTACGGTCCCACAGAGATATAGGATGCCAATAGTGCACTTTGTTGGTTGTTCTATGTGTATTTTCTTAGGTATACTTTGTTGTTTTTACAGGGTGTATTAGTATTGAACTATTTGAACTATTTCAACACCCGAATATCACCCAACAGCTGAAAAAGAGAAAACTCTATCTGCCAAGAATGGATGAATTTAGAATACCCCTGCCCAATCCTGGTAGATTAAGAAAAAGCGGCAGATTAAGAATACTTTGGGAGGACAACATCAATGAAGGTAGTCAAGAGATGGGAGTTTTACCTAGTTAATGGAATATTGCAGCAAAAGATATAATTAGTTGGAGGCCTGCTATAGAGCAGACGTATGGTCGTTAAGGCGTATGGTCACAATAAAGTCAGTAAAGTAAGTATTAATATTGAAATCGAAAAAATAATCCAAAGTACTTTGTAGACAGTGAGACCAAATCAAAGAATAATTTATTTTGTATCCCATCAATATAGGCTTAGGAGTACCAGGACCCCTGCAGTCTTGCAGTGATTTCTGCGACAGTAAGAACTATCACCGACTCAGTAGCTTGGTCAATAAGGCGGCGGACTCGTGACCTGGAGGTCGGTGGCTCGAGTCCCTAGTAAGGCGAGTCTGAATAATTGTGACATCATGATGGTGATGTCCGAAATTCCATTTTTGTGTCAAACCTTCCACTTCTGTAGCTCAGTTGGGAAGCCTGTACAAGTGCACATCCAACACCAGACTAAAAGTATTCTACAGAGTCCCAAGACACCATAGTTAGCTGGACTGGTCATCTCTAAAACCCTGTTTCTTTCATACATACCTCTATGTAATAGTCTTAAGTGTCCCAGGAAAACATGAAACCAATATGGAATTGAGTAGCTGGACTGGTCAGTCCGATCACAATACTGCAGTATATCCAGTTAGCGCGGAACATCCGTTAACTAATGGCCGCACTTACCGAGCTATACGACTATATGTAGTAATGTTCACTACCCGGACTATACCTACATATCTTCTCTACTGGTACTTAATAGAGAAGAGATTGATAGTACCTACTATGAATCAATCTGAGTATTCTGAGTGTAATACAGTGGTGCAACATGAATATAGGAGATTCGGATATAAGAAAAACCTGGATACAAGAGAATGATTTTGAGGTCAAATTTAGCTCTCTACAAGGAAAAATAACCTCTGTATAAGAGAAACCTGAATATAAG
Source organism: Bactericera cockerelli (assembly GCA_024516035.1). Taxonomy (NCBI): domain Eukaryota; kingdom Metazoa; phylum Arthropoda; class Insecta; order Hemiptera; family Triozidae; genus Bactericera; species Bactericera cockerelli. Next base: position 40,912,934 of record CM044960.1, on the reverse strand, counting down.
AGAAATAAATTCTGGTCCCTTGAGTTCTCTTACATTCACGTTCGACTGTATTAAAAAAAGTGATTAAAAAAAGTAGCTCAATCCATTAATCACAAATAGTATGGACCATTTTAGGGGGGGTCAACTCTATATAAAAAGGTGCGAAAATGCTTTCTAACGGAGTGGCACGCCCCTCAAGTTGAAGAAAAATTATCGAATATTTTTAGTTATGACTTACCTGTTTGAGGTATTGAGACGGAATAAAAAGACACTCTCAAAATAAGATATCAGCTTTCTTTTGATGTGAAAAGCTTGTCCATCACTCTTTCTGGGGTGGCACAGGGGAAAAAAGTGAAAGAAATTTGGCTATAACTTTTGGATTTTTGAATACATTTTAATTTCGTTTTCATCCAATTAGAACCAATGTCATTATGCACAAAAAAGGTCGGAATATTTTTTTCTCAAACCAACACAAGTACTAGAAATTTGAAGTAGAAGGTTTTTACTAAGACTTCATTGTGGAACTATTAGAAAATCCATTTAAATTCTGAGACAATTTAGGCCAGAATTTTAATTATTAATTCTGCAGGCATGGAAAAAAAAAGATTTCCCTTCTCGATTTATCATTGATATGTTCAAAGGTTATTGACTGTGTCACAAGTAAGTGTAAATAGGTAGTTGATGTTTTACCACTTAAATTGCAAATGATTTAAAGATATGCATTTTTTTAAGTGTGTACATTAGCAAAAATCGCATATTTATTTCATCAGTTTCACATTGAAGTAAAAATAGTCATCTTCAAATTTCAAGTAGTTGTGTTAGTTTGAGAAAAAAAATATTCCGACCTTTTTTGTGCATACCAACATTGTTTCTGATTAGATGAAAACAAAATTCAAATTTAATCAACCATCAAAAATTTCTAACCAAATTTATTTCACTTTTTTCCCCTATCAAAAGAAAGCTGACCTGTTAAATTGAGAGTAATGTTTTTTATCCCGTCCCAATAGCTCAAACAGGTAAGGCGTAGTTAAAAATATTTGATAAAAAAAATTCAACTTGAGGGGCGTGCCACGCCGTTAGAAAACATTTTCGCACCTTTTACTAGAAAGTTGACCCCCCCTAAAATGGTCCATAATACATGTGGTTAACGGATTGACCTACTTGTAGATTCTAATCACCCTGTAGATTCTGAGTGTCATAATATGAAAACTCTATTCCTGTAAGCAATTTCTATCTTCTTAATATATAAATGAGAAATATGGGTGGATTTGTATCTTTGTTTGTGCGTCCGAATTCTTTAGACCAAACGGTTAGAGATAGCGAATAAATAATAGGAGATGACCCCAAGTGAAATTTACGTAGGATTCCAAGTAAATTGTCAAATAATGTACGAAATTCACATCGCGTTGCAGATTGACCTAACGGCAACGCGGCTTGTAAAGAAACAAAAATAGATTGATTATAGTATGGATTTTATTAATAAATAAGTAAATAATCTGTGATTGTTAAATTGTTCATTATGAGTCATAAAAATAAAAATAATTAGATTTATATATTTTAAGTTAGAAATATAATTATAAGTAAAAAGGTAGGTAGGTGCATTTGTTTTGTTCTTATTTTTGCTGTAAGTTTTTTATGTATAGATTTAAGTGTCTTTGTATTAATGGGGACTCCTCCTCGTCAATTCATAAAATAAATAAATGGATCGATCACACGGATTTTTATTAGTGATCTATGAAAACGAGCACTCAGTGTCAACCATTACATTCAAACCCTCAAAAAACTAGGGTTTCTTCACACTAGTGTTTATCTCAAATCCACCTTACTAAAATTCCCCGATCTTGGAACTCGAACCCCCAGGTTACGACTTCGCCACTTTAGCCATCGAGCCACTGAGGTCTGTGTTAGTTTTTTTTTTTTTTTTTTTTTTTTTAAAGCTTTATTAGATAGAACAAAAAATATATACAGTAGAACACAATAAAATATAAAGAAAAACAAAAAGATTAAACATATATACAATAACGAAAAAAAAAAGAGAAATGTCCTACCTAAAGGGCGGGGTTATTGCCTGTGGCAATCTCTTCCACCCAACCCTTTTGTCGTTTATCGTAATGTTTATCGTCGTCCTCTTCTTCAACATGTTTTAAACTTGAGATTTCAAAAGTTTCGACCTTTTCGACATAAGATTGGACGCCATCTTGTTGATGCCGGAAGAATCTAGTGCCGCACTCACGCTCCTCACGGATTAAAGATTCCTCTCATGATGAACCTCCTTGAGAAGAAAAAATCGTCGAGTATTCATGAAAAAAAGCAGTATGAAGGAATAAAATTATGACAGGATCGACAGGCGTGCCAATTACTTGCGTGTTTCCAAGATTAATGGATCGACTTGGTTTTGACAAGGAATTAATCAGTCTGAGTTTAATTGAAGGGGTGAGATGCAAGTGTCAGCAACTCAACATTATCTGATACCTATGCTTATGCTGATACCTCAACACAGTGTCAGCATCATCTCCTGTTTACTGTAACATGTGCTATATTCATTGCAGTGAGTGTCTTGGTTGTAGCCGAGTAGTTGGTTACTTTGTTGCACGCTTTTGATGGGGGTCCATAAGGAATGAGGTTTAAGAGAAAAAGACGGAACAACGTACTTTCTTGTACCACGACCAGATGCAGAGTGGCGTGTGTTTATATTTTTATTCAGACACAGATTTTACAAGGAGGTATGATCTTAAGGCTACTAAGCTTAACTCTAGGAAGTGAAGCACCAATTATACAACATCCTTCCCTTTAAGTTTTCCTTTCAGTGGAAGCTATCACCATCCACCTGGGATTAAGATTTAATAATATAAAACAATATGCAGCTTACATTAATTAGCATTTTGCAAGTTAACAGTTTTCTAAATACACATTATCTGCCTCCTCAGACTTGGTATGGTACAGTATACATTATACATATAAACAAATAATACTTAAACTAGTAATAGTATTGTACATAAAAACATAATCAAACAATAGTAAAATAGTTTTAAAAAAATTAAAGCCAAAAATATATATAGGTACTATTTATGTAACAATTAAATAAAATTTTAAAAAACTTCGTTACTCACATTTACTTTTCTTTGTTAGGTATGTGATACGTGATACGGTACATAAATTATTATCAATTTTTCAGCTTATATTAACATAACTTTTGTTCTCCGAGTAGTTGGTTACTTTGTTGCACGCTTTTGATGGGGGTCCATAAGGAATGAGGTTTAAGAGAAAAAGACGGAACAACGTACTTTCTTGTACCACGACCAGATGCAGAGTGGCGTGTGTTTATATTTTTATTCAGACACAGATTTTACAAGGAGGTATGATCTTAAGGCTACTAAGCTTAACTCTAGGAAGTGAAGCACCAATTATACAACAGTGAGAGATGCAAGTAGTGTCAGCATAAGCTCTCGTATTTTACTAAACCGTTTGTGTGGGCATATTTCTGTCTCAATTATTGAAATTTATGATGATGGTTTCGATTTCTGTAGGTCCCGTTATCTATCTATCTTTTATATAGTGGTGCATGTCAACATCAATGGTCATACTCATACACATCAGAGGGTCCTGTTATAATATCGATGTGGTGGTTAGCCATAGTGTACTGTATGACAAGCAGGGGAAATAAGCAGAGTATTGTTATACGCTCTGGAGCAGTACGGAATACCTGATCCATGCAGAGATGATTGACACCCAGAACTAATTGTGATGTCACAGCGATACTCAAACTGGATCTCGCAACCCAGGCCCAATCCAGGCTGGGTGAGGTCATTGTGGGTAGCTGGTTTGTTAGTTTTCAGCGAATGGAGGGTAAACCCCCGTCTCGAGTGACCCTAATTTAAGAGACCTTTAGCAATAAAAAAAAATATAGCTCAAATATAAAAAAAAAAATATATAAAAAAATATAGAACGGCGATCTCCAGGCCGGTGGTTTGAGCCCTAAGTATGGAGGAATTTAGAAAGGCGGATTTGATTATTTGTGACATTTGATAATTATGCGGATTTGATTATTGGCAGAAAAGTTGTACCTAATTGGTAGAAAACCGTCATCTCGCAAGCGTATTAGGAACTATAATTTGCTCGGAGGACATGAGTTCTATGAACGGACCATATTGAACAAAGGAGAAGTTTTATACAGGGTGTACAAGAGTTTCAAACAGTACCCTGAGAAGAAGAAAATTCTCTGCAATTTGGACTACTGAGGTGTTAGTTATAGTTAGTCAGTGCTTCCAAATATAATAAGATATTACCAAAAAATAATTATTTAAGAATACTTAAATACTTATCATTGAAAATCATATTTGTGGTATTCACCTGGGTTGTCATCATAGCTGGTTGGAGTCCTAAAAGAGAATTATATCACACCATCTTCTGTCAGATCTTTTGTGACCAATGTTTCTGGGGTTACTGTGGATTCATTTTTGCTGATCATTATCTCTTCATCCCGTATAACACTGATAGCTATTACCTATGTATAATTGTATATGTTACCTTTCACTCAACTGTTCACACAAGAATTTTCCATGAGGGTATGCATTAGCTCTGACACAAGTCTTATGTAAACTTACTAAACATTTACGACCATACACATGTAAACATATTGTAGACATAATATATGTTTAGCTATGTGTATGTCTGAGGTATAACATATGGGGATATGCTCGCTGTGAGGCAATATGCAACGTGTTGGGATAGAGTTTTGCATGCATATTTCATGAGCAGTGTACTCATAAGGTATACAACCATATCGATTTTGATTATTATTATTTGCTTGTTATGAGTGTCTGCCGATGGTTTTAATGTTGTCACAAGATTCACAATTACATAGTTAAAAGTTTTTGTTCTCCTTAAATGTAAATAATGTATATTTATTTTAGTTTTTTTTTACAATTTTTGTGGCTTTGTCCCTAAGGAATACTTATAAATAATTTGTGATTTTTCAATAAAAGATAGCGTGGTTAGTGTTATCGCAATTTTCAAGTGTATCATACTTAGTTGAAACGTCAAACCCCTCATAGCAAAAGGACGCTAGAAATCCAGAGAAAATTGTTTTTTTTCCCCCGCTTTCCAGTTCTCCATTTTGACTGATTCTCTTTCAATTTCGCCTTTTACTATTTCTTTATCCTATTGAAAGAGATTTTTTTACTTCCACATTCAACTCTTACGCTTAATCATTTTCAAGAGCTTATTTTATTCATTAGCAAACCTTTTTTTCATTATCCTCGGAAAGGGGGAAATATCTCTGCTTTCAGTCAGAGTGAGCATTGCTTTTTTTTTGTTACAAGTTTTTTTTTCACCAGGCGCCTCTTCTCGAACAGACAAGTATTGCAAACACTCTGTTTTGTCTTTACCGCCGGCAAACACCGACACCTTTCTGGTCCGACAATTCGTGACGCAGAACGCGCGGACTAACATTTTCTACTGATGTCAGAAATCTAAGAATCGGTTTTATGTTTTTTCTTTACGCTGACAAATTAGGTTCACGATAAGAAAATCCTACGATAAACAACACCTTCTTTTCCGACAACAAACATCCGCGGACAAACACTTTCTTCAACTTGTCGGGAAGTCCTGAAATCAATTGTTTTGTCTGTCTGTCCGGCCGAAAGCTTTCCAGACGGCTTGTAGCACTTTTTGTTCTGAATCTCCTGATGTTGTCTACTCCAACAATTCCGACACCAACCGCGCGTGGAGTTGAATCTCTTCCCCTGACATGTCGGAAGTTGCGGGGAATCGATTCGTAGTAAAAATAGAACTGAAAAAAATAGCATTTGACATTTCTCCGCCCGGAAATGCCCGGAAATCCTGTTTACTGACTCATCAATAGCTTGAGCAGTAATGTCAAACGCGGAAGCAGAATAGTGTTCTTTCTGCTATAGCTGAAAACAATATTCAAATGAATGTTAAAACATCAATGAACAACTGAAGCATTTACATGTATTAGGTATATTTATATTTTTTAACATTCCTGCATTAAAAATGTATATTTCATTTCAAATTTCTTCTTTTCTTTTGTTTCATATCTCGTTTTTCTTTGTACTTTATCGCGTATACTTTGACTAAAATAAAACTATACAATAGTTGTGGATATGATGTTATTAATATGTATTATAAAAACTACGTATCCAATAAATTCTTACAATGAGCTGTCAATACATCGCATTTTTGTGATTTTACACTTGTTGACAACATTTTTTGCATTGGTAAGTTTTTCACTTTTCGTGTCAGATATCAATTCACGTCGAGTTTGTCTCCTAAGAGAGATAGTCAAGTGGTTAAGGCACTAGACTGATAGTCCAGGTAGCGTAGAAAATGCTTTGAGCATTAACCTCGCCTAGTGGTTATTTCCTCTAAAGAGTATTATTATCATCAGCACCTTTGGTCACCCAGGAAACTCATCTAGCACGTCTGAGTAATTGTGTAAGTGTATGGTGATGCAGTATTTCAACACAGAAGATGCTGTCCTAAGTTCATAATTTTATTGTATTTGAGTGTAATAGCGCTGTAACTCATATCTTTATTATGCTTTATTCCCAACATTATGGAATGCACTGGTGTTTTTTTTTTAAGTAATTGATTTTGTGTACTATACTGCTATGCTATGAGTACTATTATTTGATGCTATCCAGTGTTCTTATCCCTTATAGTACTCATTACATGTAATTTTATTGCTAGGGTTCATCGGGATTAAAGGGGGTCATGAGATTAAGTTATTATCCAATTCTATACCTATAGTAGAATATTTTAAGTTATACAATCTAACGTGGTTGTCAATTCGCCTCTCATTTGTTACACCCTGCATGGGAAACTTTCTGACAGACAGAATTACATCTGATTGTACCTATATCATATGGCATATTTCCATATCTTTTTTACTTTTCTTATCCAACAAGGAAAGTAATGGAATCAAAAAACACTGTTAATTATGGTCACAATACTTCCTCGTGATTGTTTCCCATAGTAAACACGTGCCAATTTTGAGATTTTATACAAAATTACTTGTATCTCCAAAACGACTGAAACTTCAAATTTGTTTTATATATATGGTAGAATACTATTTTTCCTACATTCTAGAATATACAAAAAATTCTGTATCGGCTAGTGGTGGTCCTTATTTTTTTGACTTTTTTGTCAAAATTTTCGGATTTTCTTAAATATCAGAGTTTAATTATAACTAATTAAAAAATAAATATAAACAGCCTATGTAAAACAATAATGTGCATATACATATAAAATTTCATCAAAATCGGGTGTACCGTTCACGAGATATAAGCGTTTAAGTAAAAAGTTAGTGGTCAGGCGCATGGTCTCTTTCACCCAGAACCGCTAGTACGAATTTGATTAATTTAAAATAGGACCATCTACAGTACGTCTCCTATAATATATGTGTGCAAAATTTCATCAAAATCCGTCGAGTAGTTTCCGAGTTCAATCAAACAATCAAATATTTTATTGTGTAATAATTATACATTGTACGTCTTACACATTTTTTTTTTTTTTTTTTCATTAAAATTCAATTAAAAATGAACAAATAAATTGGAAGGAAAAATAAAGAAGGGGAGTAAAAAGGAGAGACGAGAAGAAGAGACTGAGTTTTGCGCGTTACAAGGAATACTTTTAACAGACCGACACAAAATCAAATTGGAGCAAAAAAATATTTGTTTTTTTTTACTTCCGTCTTATATTAGAAATTTCTCGGAAGTAAAAATCCTCATGTATAATAAATGTATCATTGCCGAATGATCAATATAATAAACTAGCTGAAACCCGGCACTATGTCCAAGTAAATATTTCAAAATCCTTACTTAGGATGCATCGAAAAGAGACTGGACCAAATTCTCTCGGAGGTCTATTAATTTTACAAAGTACAGGTAATTCTATACTCTACAGTCTACAGGTTGTACAAGACATGGTTATACACAAGTAATGTAATTGATACGAGTACATTTACACAGTATTATGTTTTTCTTTTTTCTGCATTGTATTATTTGTAATTTCTTGGAATTATATTTTTAATAAATAAAACTACCACTTTAGTGTTGAAAATTGTTAGATAAAATTATTATCGCTTTACAGGTGTGATATTTTACCATGTAATTCATATGTGGAAATAATAATATTCCTAGCTATATCATTACTTCTATGGCAAATCCCGCCCAAGTGTGATATTTTATCATTTAATTTCACTTAATGGAATAATATAATGGCGATTTCCTGTGTGTACTCCAAGCTGTATTCTAAGAAGCGTCAAATAGGAGAGGCCTTCCTTATCCTTACACGCTGGCCTAGCCTAGATCTCTATATCCGGAGAACCATGTCTTGTACAAAACATACATTTCAGGCACTTGTTTTTTGCAACATCGAAGCAAAAAACTAGTACATTTCCAGATATTTTTGAACTTGTTTTTTTTTTGCAATATCAAAACAATCAATTATAGTTCAAACAAAAATGAGTCTCACTGTACCAGGCAACATACATAATTATTAGTAGATTGCACTTTGATTTCTTTGTTTTTTCTTTTTTTATTAAAAAATAAATTAAAACGCGCATGATGAGCACAGTGGTGAGAGCTGACGAAAAAATTGTATTCTAAATTTGGTTACAGTTGTTTGTAAGGTATACCTTCCGGTTTCCGGAGCTCTCGTATTGATCCAGCTCCTAAATGGAAGTATTGTGTCGCTTCTTGCCTATCAGAGGGGAGGGATACTAAATTTTGGGTGTATATGTATAAGGCAGTTGGAGATTGCCGTTGATAGACATTGTCATCCATCAATTCATTACCCTTGTTCAGGCTTTGTTTATTATATCATATTATTTGCTATTGAATGTTATTTGTGCATCTATAAAAAAAAGTCAATCTCAGTGGCTGAGCTCCAAGGTATCGATATGGTGGTGCAGAGGTCGCGGATTCGAAACCCAGCCGGGACATGACAAGTTGTAATATTAATAGTACACGCCTTAGAACTCTTTTTAGACTTATTGCTAGAATAACCCTTAGTCCTAATAAATAACTAAATAAGGCGATATTATTATTATTATATTACCTTAAATGCAGAAATTTAATGTTGCAATTTTTTATCTCTGTTCACAGGTAAAGAAACGTTCCTAAGATACATATCTATGGGTAATGAGCATATTAGTATTATGGTATGTATTATTAATAAAGCTTGGTTTAAATTGTGTTCTAGGTAAGAGCTACTCCTTTAGGTAAGAGCTCTTGTGCAGCAAAACTTCTTCGTGGATACACTTTATGAAAATTAATGTTGAAAGACTCTCACACTCATAAATGTTTAGTTCGCATCAACTGCAAAGAGAAAGAACCTACTGTCTCCGATTTAAAAATGATTATTTAATACCCACTTAATTGCCATTTTAATACCTAATCGCCGTCATATTTGCCGTGGTATACCGACCGGTGACGTTTAACTTTCATGGTGTGAATGTTGAATGTCTACAGAATGACAATGTATAATGAGAAGCAGCAGGTAGCTCTTAGTACGATAGAATGAGACAGAACTCGTAAGCCAGTGATGGGCAACTCATTGTGATTTTGAGTCAGTGTGATAATTTTCTATTCATACTTATTTTCATATTTTTTTGCTGTATACCATCAAAGTTTTTTGAAAGTGTGAATGGGAGGATTATCAAATACGCGAGTTTTTCCACTCAACCATTTGTTGCCAATAAGTAGAAATAATTCAAGACGGGTGCGATTTACTTATAACCTTCAATTTCTCTAACCAGCGCAGTACATTAAACGTGCCCTGCCTGAGTTGGGATGTAGACGTTGCTTAACTTCAGCGGCCTTACCAAAACTAACAGCCTGTTTTATGAACAGAGAATTTCGTTGAGCAATTGCTCAAAAATATTAAAGGAGAGCATGCTTGAGACATTGCTTTGACGGCGTATTCTGTTCATAAATACTGCTTTAACTATTATTTTCAAGGCGGTATCTTCACTGGTTCTTTTATTTTTGGACACCTATCATGATTTTTGGCGGTTGTCGATCTAACTGTGATAGTTGGCAGTTTTTATCTGGTCATCACTAGATGGCTAGTCGTTCTAAATCTTAATGTCTCTACTAGATCGATATAGCCATTATGTAGGAACTACTAATAACTTAAGTATCTGGAAGAGAATGCCGTTGGCATTAGTACCGCCCTTGATCAAGTTTTGTTTCTTAATTTTAATATCTATGTATGTATATATTCTATGTCATTATTTTGTAAATAAAACTTGATCCAACTTGTTTAATAATAATAATAACTTTATCTAAATATAATTATTATCAATATCTAGTCAACTTTGAGCAACCCAGAGTAGTCAGTGCGACTTTGATAGTTTGTCGTATTGAAGTGGTCCCCACTATATAAATATAGCTATCATCTTGTCACTTGTACAATATCTATATTTAGCTGTTATCTAGTCAGAACTGAGCAGCCCTTGTCACACACTGTTCGGAAGAAAGTGCACTCGCTGTCTTTGGTGCTAACTCACCAACTGACCACTCAACTAATGTATTGATAATGAGACAATTAGCGGATCTTTCAACGTGTTAAGATAAAGTATCTTTACGGTGATATCACTGTGTACAATATACCTACAAGATAAATTCATGTACATCTAGTACAACTTCTCACTTTTCTGTTTATACTGATTAAAATAGAGAGGTTAGTTGATGGCATGGATGCTCAGAACTATTACCTGCTGACGAGAGCAAATAAGCTCGAAACAGCTGTCCAGGTATGTTCTGATATTCATGTACATCTATTACAACTTCTCACTTTTCTGTTTAAACTGATTAAAATAGAGAGGTTAGTTGATGGCATGGATGCTCAGAACTATTACCTGCTGATGAGAGCAAATAAGCTCGAAACAGCTGTCCAGGTATGTTCTGATATTCATGTACATCTAGTACAACTTCTCACTTTTCTGTTTATACTGATAGATTCAATTCTGAGATGATGATAGATGAATGCAGAATTCTTTGTCATCATCGTTAGCTTATTATACCTACTTCTTTGTTTTTTTAGTTATCAAAAGTTGATCAAAATCGTGATATCACAAGTACTCAAACTCGCTTTACTAAAGCGAGCCTCATGCATCAAGGTACTGATTTCGGTTATTATCATCATTACTCTTTTGAGTTACATACGAATACATCAAATAATTATTCACTGTAGTATTAACTCCGTTTACATTTTCTATTCTTTCCTTGAATTTTGTGGATGTTTAGTCAATATTGGATCTCACATTTTATAGCCGAGCTTTTGATACACATAAATTTTTGCCCCCATTAGATTTAATATTATTATTACTTTTTGAATTTATAAATGGCTCTTCCTGGAATTTATGAACACATGGTAGATCCATTCTTTCCTTGAATTTTGTGGTATGTTTTGTCAATATTGTGTCCCATCTTTTATCACCGAGCTTATGACGCATGTAAACTTTCAACTTTCCAGCTCTGATTCTTTGAATTTATAATCAGCTGTTCCTGGTGGAATTTATAAACACACTGTAGAGATGACCCTATTGATTCTATGGATATGTTTTTTCACGAACATTGAGAGTTATGTCTAACATTGACGTACTCTCTGGAAACTTTGAACTGAGGTTCCCAGAGGAATGAGGAAAAGCACCTTTCCTTCTGCTGCCTGACTCAATGTAGCTGGTGCGCGTCCAAGTTCTAGAAGTTAACCCGAGTTCCTTTCCTTCTTCTTATGTTTAATCCCTAAAGGAAACTTTGAACTATGGTACACAGAGGAATCGGGAGATGTGGCTTGCTGACCCACTTTTACTCAAAACATGAGTCACATATGCGTTGGTCCCTTCACTGACACACTATTCCCCCAAGCGTTGAATAAGACGTGAATTGACAACTCATGGATCCCTTCACTGTTCCAAGCGTTGAAAAATGCGTGGCCCAGGTTGACCCACTATTCTCCCCAGGTGTTGAATAATGCATGATCGGTCAAAGCCATGGAACAAGAGGAAAACCGCAAGAACTGCATTATGTGCATTATTCACCGTTGTAGAGTGGTATCGCGCTTTTCTATATAGATCACAGTGCAATGCCATAGCGTGGTTGCAACCGAGATTTGTACAGGGTGATATTCTGCTGTCCCGGTAGTTGAGTGTTCAAGGCGTCTGTCGGGTAATCCAGAGGTCGCAAGTTTAGTTATCTGGGACTTTCAAGTCCTAGTCCGGCAGTATAAGTAATTAAATACTCAAACTCGTTTACTAAATTACTGTTGTACTTGGGACTCGAACCACGGACTTCCAGGTTATGAGTTATAAGTCCGCCGCCTTATTGATCAAGCTACTGCGGTCGGTGATATTCCATGGGTCATCATTCTATATATACCTTATGTTATACCTCCTAGACATAGGTTCAGCATCATCAGCCAGGGGGCCATTTTACAATAATTTTACAATTTACAAGTAAGTAATTGGAATTACCAACCTCTAGAATTATCTGTATCTTGTAAAATGGACCTCCGAGAGACTAATAAATTCAATGTTTGCTCTTCAACCGTTTTAAAAGTTAATAATTCCCGACCCAACACCAGGCAGGGTGAAGTTAATGTTGCTGGCTCACTTGCGGCATTCCACCGAATAGAGGATAGAACCCTCTATTCGGTGTTCGTAATTCTCATGAACTTAAGTCAAATTTACCCATTTAAACCACTGATTCATCATAATAAAGTGTCATGTCACAAGTTTATCTGCATACTGGAGTGTTTGAAAACTCGATTTTCTCGTACCCTATAAATGTCTGTACGGATAAAAACTGAAGAAAAAAACCCACAGAGAATATTGCGCACATCAGTAAACATCAATAAAAAATAATATGAATACATCTTGCTCTGTATTTTTTATTAGGTCTTATTGTATTATTTTGATAATGACTTACATACATTTTTATACTGAAACCAAAGAGATACCTAATATTTATTACCATTAGATATTTACAGATACAAGAACATTCTAAAACAGTTCCAAATAAATAGTACTAGAAAAAAGAACAAATGTACATTATATACTCGTAAATAGCTGTTAATTTTACCCATGTATGTACACTTTTATCATAATATCATCATAGGGTGGCGTCATCGTGAACGATGGTAGCCAGACAGTGGAGTGGAGGAATGACTCAGCACTTCTACCACTGTCTTTACAAGGAGGCTAATAATTGACAAGGGCCCCCAGAACCAAGCCAATGCTGGTCTACTCCCTGTTTATAGTCCCCCAGCTAGACACTTTTATATAAATAAAAAAAACCCTATTCAGTATAGACTAGAATATTCATTGGTCACTGAGCTTACTCTCATATCTATACATAATATAGTATTTATATTAGAATAAGATCTACTTAGTCTGTGATGAGACTGTTATAATAGTGTAGTAAATAATGGATAATCATATATATGTATATCATATTTATAATATAAAATAATATAATACCGATATAAATAAGTTATAATTCTGTTGTACAAGTGACCGCAGTGATCGTTTCGCGGTAATTCATGAGAGGCAACAGCTAACTGTATACATGGTCTACTTGTTGATGGGTGCAGAGTGTTATACATCTGATTAATGTATAAATTCATACATTCATAGTGGAATTGTATATACGGATACATTATACGGATTGTATGTACTTGATTGAATGAGACTGGTGTTGCATCTAAGTACTCGGTTGAATATGTTGAGTTGGTAGAGCAAAGACCAAAGTCTCGCTGGGGACTTTAAACGGTACCAGGCCCTAGTTCCAGAAACCACTCTCACTCTTATAAACCCCAAATATTCCTCTCAGCCGTCACACAACGCACTCTGGTTAATTTGAACGAAATTCATTTATACTGCCCAACTAGGATTAATAAGTCCGATTATTCCATCAGTAAGGCCAAGACGTACTATGTTTTGCCTGGTGTCCGATGGCACCGGTAAACCATTGTCCATTTCTTACGCTGAGCCTGCAGTTTTGGCTTGGATCGGATTTAGCGCTCAAAACTGTTTGCCGTGAGCGAAGTCAGTCAGTGTTTTCGGGCAGTCGAGGTAGGCCGCGGGGTTTTGTAAGAGTAATGTAAGTTCCACCAATAAATCGTAAACGAAACTATTTTAATTTGAGTTAACGTAAAACCCCCTGTATCGACTACCTCATTTTCACGACTCACGGTATAATGACGTACCTGCCACGGTATAATTGCCATCGGGGATGATCAGGGATCGCCTCCGGACGATCCTGTGCCCCGAACGGAAACCCTACATCTTTAAACACCACAGTTTTCCGATTATACTATTATCATGTGTCTAAAATTCCAAATGAGAGGTTATCTTGTCATGTCCTTGCTGGGTTTTGAAGCAGCGACCTCTGGTTTACAAGAACAACGCGCGACGACTTGGCCACTGTGTTACTGGGACTGACAATCATTTATCTCATCAATATCCTTGGGATTTCCGGTCAAAATCAGGCTGGGTGGGGGGATTGTGGATGGCTGGTACAATTTCCAGCAATTGGAGGGTGAATCCCCTGCCCTGAAGTACTCATATTTTAGTGATTATAATCCTTCCACCATTCTGAGATAGGGGTACAGGACAGGCCAAATTAGAAGCCAGACTGTCCCTCAACTTTATAGTACGCTGTGATTGGTTGAAACTCCGACTTGAGGGCGTGTCTGGCGTCATTTCTGTTTCATAAGTTGGTCCAAAGAAGTTCCTTAACCCAGCAGTTTTTTATAGGTGCAATTGCAATTACTGTGGTTCAATTTCAAATACATGTACCATAGGAAATCCCTGCATTGATTTTGCATTGGGTGGGAACTAACTACCATAACACCATCATTGTGCTAGAAGGATTAAAACAATTAATCGTCCAAAAATATTTATTTTTTATACTGCCGAGATGTGACAGGAAAGTTCCTGTCATATCAGTACAATTTCCAAGAAGAAGTGACCAATCCAATACTTTCTATTGTTCTTATTTGTAATTTATTTATTTGTATATAATATGCTTTACATGTATACAAAGTTCTTAAATCTAGACACTTATATCTAATATTTTAACATAAATTAAAATTAAAGAAGAGGAAAATCAAATGATGCAGAGTTAGTTAGAATAATTTCCTTTAAAGAAGAAATGTTTAAAACATTTATACTTATAATTAAGGTAATACTTTTTTTATAACTTTGAACGTTAATGTAGGTAATGGAAAGTAAAAAACTGTCCGGGATTGTTTTGGAGAGCGTCTGCGACCTCATTTTATAGCTTGGGTTTTATGACTATTGATTATACAAGTTAGACCTTAGTGTTACTATACTCGTAGTATACTCTAATACTCTTCTAAGAGATAGATTCTTGTGCTAAAGTACCCTTAGGTATCTTTATTCTGCAAGGATATATGGATAAGTTAAAATATAATCACTTCTTGTGCAGCTATGCTAATCCAGCGTTTGCAGAAAAGTATTGCAAACAGTTCGGTATAATGATGTTACTGGGCAGTAAAACTATTTATGCTTTTGTAATAGTTACTAGTGTAATTTGCTATTTGTAATGAATACTTTTTTACAGTTTTTACCGGGAACGAATCATACCACAATTGGTCATAACGCAATTCAGTTATTATATCTTTGATTTTACTTTTCTTTCTCGATTGGTCATATATTTCTGCAAGTGGTCTTTTTTTCTGCCATCATCAAGTGTCAAGTTGCCATATTTTATGAAGAAAGTGCCGATAAATCTGGTCTTATCTCGTTTGGTATCGGGTTGACCAAATGTGGCACGGTTTGAAATTTTGCAGCAAGATTAGCAAAGTAATCGACAATGTGATGGTCTGTTGCCCCGAAGGCAGAAGATAAGAAATTTGCACACTTTTACCTGTCAGTGTGACATATGGTGGGTGATGATGTCAGATGATGATGAATAAAATGATCTTATGTTTATACTAAACTTTTTTCTTTTCTATATTGGCACTGAACTGAAGTTTCTGCATCAGTTTTGAATGACATCAATACTATGCTGATGATAGTATTGATAGAACTTACAACAGAATAAATGTCAGAATTTAGAAAGTTTTCTTTTTAGAAATATTAAATTTTCCTTGGGTTTTTTTGCAGGATTCGTGCAGTATTATTGTTGTTAGTCACAACTTTGTTGGAATGCTAATTATCAAAATACTTAAAGAAATGAAAACTTAACTTCATTACAAAATAAATACGAAATAATGAAGAAAAAAAAATGTGTTGTTACCTGAAGGATATGCAGGTTGATTGCATGAAGCAATCTTTTCCATCAAGCTCTTAGTTTACTTAAAATTTACTTCAAATTTTGTGTTACATCCCTTGTGCAGAAAGAATAGGTACCACCATCATGGTGTTTGGTGGTTCAATTATCATGAGATGTAACCTTACTGTTTTGACTTGTAACCTGCTAATCTGCTATTTGTCTTCATGACCCTACATCCTCCAGGATATTAAATGTATCCTGAACAGATACGAAGAAAAATAGGTAAGTCAGGTTATTATTGATAAATCCTGCAGGTAAACAGTTATCTTGAAGCTATAAGCTATAAGCTATAGACCTACCGTTCTGACCTATACAGGGTGTTTCAGAAAAGTGTGCATTAATTTTAACCACGTCATTTATGTACCATTTTAGGGGGGGTCAACTCTATAACAAAATGGGCGAAAGTGCTTCATAAGGGAGATACACATCTCTAAAGGTTCTTTAAAAAAATCTTAGATTTTGAATTACGCCTTACCTGTTAGAGTTATTGAAACGCGGAAAAAAATTGACTCCCAATACAAGATGACGCCGTTATTTTGATGTCATTGTAGAATTGAGGTCATTGCACTTTCAGGGACGGCCACAGGGGGGTTAACTGAAAGAAAATAGGCCATACTTTTTTGGTGGTTAACCGAATTTTGTTATAGAGTTGACCCCCCCTAAAATGGTACATAAAATACGTGGTTAAAATTAATGCACACTTTTCTGAAACACCCTGTATTTGATCGCACTCATCCCTTGTCAGGATTAGAAGGTATATCTATATCTATAAAAGAAAGCTGTCTGTATGTATGTGTGTATGTGTGTATGTATGTTCTTTATACAAATCCACACCGTTTGACCGAGAAACCTGAAATTTTGCACATAGGTCCGCTTGGATCAGGAAATTCTTCTAGGCTAGATTATATCTCCCTGAGGTTAAGCTACAATGAGTAAGGATGAAAATGGATGGGTGACGCAAAAAAAAATCACATTTTTTGACATAAATGACATTTTTTCTCGAAATTTGTCGCGACGACCTATCAACTCAAAGCGAAAAAGTTTTAGGCAAGGGTTTGAGCTTTCAATTGACATATCGATCGCGAATTTCTGATGAGCCGTTCTTGAGCTACGCCGGGTAAGATAAAAAAATGGATGGGTAACATGTAAAATATTCACGTTTTTTGACCTAAATGACATTTTTTCTCGAAATTTGAAGTGACGACCTATCAATTCAGAGCGAGAAAGTTTTAGGCAAGGGTTTAGGCTTTCATTTGACATATTGATCGCGAAATTCTGATGAGCCATTCTTGAGCTACGCCGGGGAAGACCAGCAAATAGATGGGCGACAAAAAATATTCAGGTTTTTTTTCAAACCTAAATGACATTGTGTGTGTGTGTGTGTGGTGTGCGTGTGGTGTGGTGTGCGTGTGGGGTGTGCGTGTGTGTGTGTGTGGTGTGTGTGTTGTGTGTGTGTGTGTGGTATGTGTGTGTGGGTGTGTGGTGTGTGTGTGTGCGTGTGTGTGTGGTGTGTGTGTGTGGTGTGTGTGGGTGGTGTGTGTGTGTGTGTGGGTGGTGTGGTGTGTGTGTGTGGTGTGTGTTGTGTGGGTGTGTGTGTGTGGGTGGTGTGTGTGTGTGGTGTGTG
Organism: Bactericera cockerelli; assembly: GCA_024516035.1. Lineage (NCBI taxonomy): Eukaryota > Metazoa > Arthropoda > Insecta > Hemiptera > Triozidae > Bactericera > Bactericera cockerelli. The sequence continues at coordinate 40,895,006 of CM044960.1, read as the reverse complement.
TGTGTCTGTGGTGTTGTGTGTGTGTGTGTGTGTTGTGTGTGTGTGTGTGTGGTGTGTGTGTGGTGTGTGTGGTGTGTGTGTGCGTGTGTGTGGTGTGGGTGTGTGTGGATGTGTGTGTGTGGGTGGGTGGGTGTGTTTGTGTGTGTGTGCGTTGTGTGTGTTTGATGGGCTGGCGAAGCGGCGGGTGTAACCCGCTAGTCTATATCTATAAAAGAAAGCTGTCTGTATGTGTGTATGTATGTATGTGTGTGTGTATGTTCTTTATACAAATCCACACCGTTTGACCGAGAAACCTGAAATTTTGCACATAGGTCCCTTTGGATCAGGAAATTCTTCTAGGCTAGATTATATCTCCTTGAGGTTAAGCTACAATGAGTAAGGATAAAAATGGATGGGTGACGCAAAAAAAATTCACGTTTTTTGACATAAATGACATTTTTTTCTCGAAATTTGTCGCGACGACCTATCAACTCAAAGCGAGAAAGTTTTAGGCAAGGGTTCGAGCTTTCAATTGACATATCGATCGCGAATTTCTGATGAGCCGTTCTTGAGCTACGCCGGGTAAGGTAAGAAAATGGATGGGTAACATGTAAAATATTCACGTTTTTTGACCTAAATGACATTTTTTCTCGAAATTTGAAGTGACGACCTATCAACTCAGAGCGAGAAAGTTTTAGGCAAGGGTTTAGGCTTTCATTTGACATATTGATCGCGAAATTCTGATGAGCCATTCTTGAGCTACGCCGGGGAAGACCAGAAAATAGATGGGCGACAAAAAATATTCAGGTTTTTTTTTCAAACCTAAATGACATTTTGTGTGTGTGTGTGTGTGTGTGTGTGTGTGTGTGTGTGTGTGTGTGTGTGTGTGTGGGGTGTGTGTGTGGTGTGTGTGTGTGGTGTGTGTGTGTGTGTGTGTGTGTGTGGTGTGTGTGTGTGTGTGGTGTGTGTTTGTGTATGTGTGGTGTGTGTTTGTGTGTGTGGTGTGTGTTTGTGTGTGTGTGTGTGTGCTTTGTGTGTGTGGTGTGGTGTGTTTGTGTGTGGTGTGTTTTGTGTGTGGTGTGTGTGTGGGTGTGTGTGGTGTGTGCGTGTGTGGTGTGACTGGTGTGTGTGTGGTGTGGTGTATGTGTGTGTGGTGTGTGTGTGTGTGGGTGGGTGTGTGTGTGCGTGTGCGTTGTGTGTGTTTGATGGGCTGGCGAAGCGGCGGGTGTAACCCGCTAGTTCTTATATAAAGATACGAAGAAACGCAAAAGTCAGGGTATTATTGATAAATCCTTTCTAGCTATCATTTCAAGGTATAATTTTTCCGTTCTGACCTATATTTTTTGGTGTCATTGATCAAAACCCTACCTCCTGTCAGGATTATAGTGGTGCATAGGAAGAAAAGGCGATAATGTTAGCGTACTCACAGCAGATATAAAGAAACGCAAAAGTCAGGGTATCAAAAATGAAAATCCTGCAGTTGTGTACTTTCTCAGGACCTAAGGGAGGGGGGGGGGGGGTTCAAAGTACCTTCGTTGCGAAACCAGGGATGCGAAGAGCATGGGGAGGCTCTGTAGGGGACTCATTTGTATTGAGGAGCTTTCAGAAATCATGAAACAGTTCACGCAACGCGAGCTTTCTCTTTAGAAGCTTTTCTAATCATGGAGTTTTGTGAGGAAATGCAGACACACCCAATTTCCTGAACTGGGAGTAAATGTGGTGTTGCCGGTGTTGGTAGTGGGAGTGTTATGAGTGTATTAGCACGAAAGCTGTGGCTTTCTTTCATATATACCTTGCGAGGATACCATTAAGGGCAAAAGGTATATACCGCCCTTGATCAAGTTTTGTTATCTTAATTTTAATATCTATGTATGTATATATTCTATGTCATTTGTAAATAAAACTTGATCCAACTTGTTTAAGAATAAGTACTGTTATAATGTCAGCACAAATCAGGTAGTCCCTATGCCAACCGTTTATAAAAAAGAACCTCTTTATATATTTATGAATCAGGATTAAAGTTAAGCTCAACCAGACACGCCCTCAAGTCGGAGTTTTTAACCAATCACAGCGCTTTATAGCCCGACTTAAGGTATAGTGTCCACTTATATTAAACCTAATCCTGTTTTATAATTTCATTCATTCGGCCCTTATTATCTACTTGAGAGCAGAGGGTGTGTGTATATCTATACTTCTATAGTATCTATTTATTATGATAAAGTTGAGAATATTGAGATAGCCCTGACGTTCTTTTATCAACAACAACAACAACAAAAAGTCCAAAGCGTTGTGTAAACTATTACTTTTTTTTAAAGTAAATGATCAACTCTCATTGAAATTAACTCTGACTAAGACACAATAGACAAAATATCCACATGTCTAGAATTAGGCTGAAATGAAGAGAAAATACAATACTTTCCTTATTATAGGATAAGGAAAGTAAAAATAACAAGAGCCAGCGTCGATGGCATGTTGAATACACCGGTTCCCTTCAGAAGACCGAAGTTAAGCGACATCCAGCGAGGTTAAGACTTGGATGGGTGACCATTCAAATTCTAATTCTCGTGACGCTGGCTTTTCCCGGCCCCACTCAGGCTGGGTGAGGTCAATGTGAGTAGCAGGTTTGTGAGTTTCCTGCGAATGGAGGGTAAAACCCCCGTCGTGATATGACCATGGCAGTTGAAAGCGACGTTAAACCCCACTTAAAAAAAAAAAAAATAATAAAATAACAAGAGCCTCTAACTCTCTCTAGCCTCCTTGGAATGACCTTTAGGCTTCTTGCAAGAAAAAACGCTTCGCACTAAAGAGCCTTTTTTAACATGAAGCCCAAGCGTAAAACGGCAAGGTATACTAAACATAATTTCTGTACATTTGTTCGGTGCGTTTGGACTTGCCTTCGTTATCATGTCAATAGTCAAGTTTTTATTGTCTTTCTAATATCATTAAATGAAAATGATTTTCTGGGTTGCTAAGTAGATAGCAGATGCCTGGGTTCGGTTCCTCAGAGTTGGCCATTTGAGGAATTGAGGCGAAGGTTTTTTTTTTTTTTTTTTTTTTTTTTTTTTTTTTTTTATTAAGAACATAACATTGTTTCAAAAATAATTCTTATAACTATAAATTGAAACAACAATACCAATGTTCACATTAAAATTAAATAATTAATTAAGAACTTAAAACTATAGCGAACTAAAAACTAATTGTCTTACATTTGCTTTAAAAGCTTCCTTAGACAGTAAAAAGTCGTCTGTGCTTAAGTGTACTTCATTACATAGAGTCATTGCTCTGTTCAGTGGCGATTCATGAAGTTTAGTAAGTCTAGGATGAGGGACTGTGAAGGTTTCAATATTTGTATTTCTTAAAATGGGGTTTGGTGTTTTTTCCACTATTTTTTCTTTGAGTTCTAGACATGTAATATTATTGTTTACAAGATTATAAATTAACATCACTAGGTCTACTTTACGTCTTAATTCAAGAGAATTAATATCAAGCATTTCTAGAAGAGTGTTGTAGGAAATAGCTTCCGGGTATTTTGAATAAAACCCGTTTTCTTTTTTAAATAGGTATCTAACAAATGTGGACTGAATTTTTTCAATTGTTTTTGATTCTAATTTCGAGTTTGGATCCCATAATATTGATCCATACTCCACAGTAGATCTCACTAGTGATAAAAATAGCGTTCTTAAAACATCAATATCCTTAACGTGTTTTCCGAATCGAATAATGAGGCCAAGTTTTCTATAAGCTCGTTTTAGCATGTTTGCACGATGTTCGTTAAATTTATGTTCACTGTCAATTATAATACCCAAATCTTTATGAGAATTTACTTTTTCTATACAGATGTCTCCCATTTTGTAGTTATAGTTTATATTGACTTTTTTTCTTGTGATAGTGATTTGTTTTGATTTGGATGGATGGAAATTTAGCCCAATCAAGTGAAGTTTTTGTCTAACTATGTTGAGATCTTCCTGCAATTTTTGGCAGTCATTTATGTTTGTTATTTTTCTAAAGATTTTGAGATCATCTGCGTAGAGGAGTATTTTTGATTCAGGGCTAATATCTTTGCACACTTCATCGTAGGTTAAAATGAATAGTAAGCTACTTAATTTTGAGCCTTGAGCAATGCCTGATGTTGGGGTAAATGGTTCTGATGTAATGTCCATATATTTTACCTGAAGGTTTCTATTGGTGAGGTATGAGACAAATAATTTTGCTGACTTAAATCCTATGCTGTATAATTTCTTTATGATTGATTCATGTGAGATTTGATCAAATCCCTTCATGACATCTGTGAGAAGGACATCCGTTTGATAGCCTTCCTGTAAGGTTGCACATACATATTCTGAAAATTCAGTGAGATTTGTAACTGTCGAACGTCCTTCCACAAAGCCATGCTGAATATTTCTAACCTTAGAAAAAACTTGACCTGCTATAGATTTGTATAATAGTGCCTCATATAGTTTGGCAAAAGAATTGAGGTTAGCTATTGGTCTGTGGTCCTCAACACAGCCAGATTCATTTTTTGGTACAGGTGTTATTATTGTATCTTTAAGTCGATCAGGAAACACATTTGATTGCAAACTTAAATTAAATAAATAAGTAAGAGGTTTGGCGAGTGATGGAGCGCATTCTCGCACTATTTTGGGGGGTATTCCATCCCTTCCCGCGGGCTTATTTGGGTTTATATTCATAGCTTCATCCAAGACCTGTTGCTCTGTGAACAAAGGTATCTCTATACTGGTAGAGAGATCGTTCAGCGAACAGATTTTATCTAAGTCCACAGAGCATGGTTTGTATGAGGTAATGAAGTGATCTGCAAAGGAGTCAACAATCTCTTTTTGAGAGTTCAACTGCTGCCCCTTAAAGATTATGTTTGTCGATTTACCCTTAGATCTTTCCTTTTTTACGTATTTCCAGAAACTTTTACTGTTATGTTTGAATTCAGTGGATAACTTCTGGATGTAGGATTGATAGTTGGACTTAATCTCTTTTTTAATTTCTTTTCGTAAATATTTATAGTGTTCAGATTGTTGCTGTGTTTTGTTTTGCGTTTTGCGCAATTTTTCTTTTGTTTTGAAAATGTGTCTTGTATTTGCGCTCCACCACTCGGGGAAATTTTGTGATCGCTTGCTTACATTGTAAAGGGGAACATTTTTCAAAAATATTTCATTTAACTTTACATAAATATTATTAAGGAAGATATTTGGACACGTGATTAGATTTATGTCATCTTCCCAGCAGATTTTTTGTATTTCACTATTTAGTTTTTCAGCGTCAATTTTGTGGAAGGCAAAATATTTTGTCTTTTCTTTAGAATCAACTTTATATGGTATTTGCTTAATTTTAATTTTATTTTGATACTTGATCATTATTTCTAATGCAGGATGGTGACTGTCTTCCTTTACTAATCCCTGAGTTTTTAAGATTTCTACATCAACTTGTTTATTATTAGATAAAAATATTTCACTTATGTTCGTTAGACATAGATCTAGTATTCTATTATTTTTATTTCTTATATGATTTTTGGATTCTAGGAGGTGAAAATTGGTAAATTCTCTAAACTTGGAAACTGAACGAGGAGGGTCTACATTTAATTCCTCAGAGAAATCGGGCAAATTTAAATCACCAATAAGGATGAAATTTTCATTTTGTAAGTTTCGCTCTGATATTGATTCTGAGAGGAATTTCACAGCGTCATATTTTTTTGACTCTTGATGTGGTGGTAAATAAATCAAACAAAGATAGATTATTTCCCCTATTAGTGTCAATCGAAACCACATGAGCTCAAGAATATTTTTTACATATGTCCCAATGTACAATTCTAGTCAAGGAAATTTCTCGTTTTGAAGCTAAAATTAGGCCACCTCCTCTTTTTTTGCCTGTCTTCTTTTCGTCCCTATCTTGCCGAAATATTGTATATCGAGAGTCGAAAAGTTCATTTGTATTTACATCTAGACTTAACCACGACTCAGTGATAGCCACTATTCGCTAGAAACCCACCATTTCGCTAGAAACCTAGTTTTACCTAGTTTTACCCACCATTCGCTAGAAACTCACAAAATAGGTATAACCTCTCCCAGCCCGGGTTGGGGCGGGAATAGCCAGCATTACCAGGGTCCAAAAGTCGCACCCATGCCACCTGGAAATGAAAATCCGAAATAACCCAATCTGTGGTCCTGCATTTCAGCAGGGTCCTGTGGTTAATTGCTGCTTCGAATCACGACTGATCTGGATTTATCATAATTTTTATGTTCATGTAATTTTTCTTGATTATAAAACAACAGTACATTGAATATGTACTATTAACTTCTTAACCTCTCCTTTAAATGAAAAAACTTTTCTATTAAATAAAAAGAAAGTTCGTTTAACTTTTCATGAAAGAATTTCAATCAAAGTCTTTTAGGTATGTCATAAGTCACCCAAATTGACGCTTAAACAGGCAGATTTAATAAAGCTTGATCTTTTATGGATCTAGTCAATTCACCTTTAATCCCACACCATATGTCACATCGCGCGTCAGCGGTCAGTCCTGCCATCAGTGTCCACAAAGTGAGAATTTGTACATTTTACACGATTATTTTATTATTATTTCGCGCTATCCGACGATAATGACAATAATTTATCGCTATCGTTTGCTTTATTTTACGATCTGACGATGCACGATTTTTATCGTAGCCGTAAATTTTGCAGAAAATGCATGTCCGGAGAAAGAAGTGGTGGGACTGGAAATGAATGGCCGATTTTATGTGTTGGATCTTTCTATTATTTATCTTGCAGTGTTTCTTAACACGGATATACAGATCTTTTTGAGTGGATCTTATAAGGAAGAAGGAGATCTTTATGAGTTTGGCCAGTTTCTTGTGATCTAATTTATAGTTGGATCGCTCGCTGTGATTAGAAATCGGTCGGTGCCGCTTTGGGAATTTATCGCCTCATGCCCACTGATTTTGTCCAGATTTGGGAATAAAATTCTTGTTTGTTTCTGATCTGTGGAACAGTTGAGGCACGAATGATTGTCCAAGTCGTGGTGGGAGTTACATTGTGGGACTTCAAAAGCGGTATTTTTCTTTCTAACCAAACTGGATTCAAATGGAATAAAATGGACGAATTGGAAGAAAGTCACTTTTCTTTTGGAAAAACGAAAGGAGGAGAAATATTATTCCAAGTTTAGTTAACCAAAATCGATTTATAAAATTCTTGCTTCCATTTCTTTGTTCCTGGTTAAGTTTTTATTTTTCCATTGTTTATTTTTAAAAGTACCGGTATATTTCAAATTTAGTTATTAAATAACTGCTATAGAATAACGTGTTATTCACACTTGGTACTAAAAATTGGAAGAAACGTATTTTTCTTCCACGAATGGTGGCGAAGCTAAACTTGAAAGAAATTTGAAAAAACTGAACCTGGTATGTTTTTTAATCCAAAAGAAAAATGCGGTTAAATTTTGCTGATCAATACTGTCACAACTTTGGCAGTTAAGGGCATATTCACGAGGTACATATTGCCCCAAAACCTATTGGAAAATGCATCTCATTACTCTTAAGGATTTATTTCACTTTTTACTTTCTTTATCATATAGAAAGGAAAGAAATGGAATTAGGTACAGAGGTTACAAGTATAAAAAGTTTCGTGCTGCGGCCGTACAAAAATTCATCAAATTGCGCCTGACCACTAACTTTTTACTTAAACGCTTATATCTCGTGAACGGTACCCCCGATTTTGATGAAATTTCGTGTGTATATGCATATGCATATTATTGTTTTACATAGGCTATTTGTATTTATTTTTTAATTTATTATAATTTGACTATTATATTTAAGAAAATCCGAAATTTTTACAAAAAAGTCAAATAGCAAGGTCCACCACTTGCCGATACAGAATTTTTTGTAGAATCTAGAATGTAGGAAAAATAGTATTCTACCATATAAAATAAATTTGAAGAAAATCGGTGATGCGGTTTTGGATATACAAGTGATTTAGTATAAAATCTCAAAATTGGCACTTGTATACAATGTGAAACAATCACGAGGAAGTATTGTGTCCATAATTGGCAGGGTATTTTTTATGTCTTGAACTGTTTGGAACCCGGCCCCAATTTACCGGTATTTTAGGGGGTCCCCTCAGACTAACTTTTTTACTATTCATACTAGATGGGCATTGTGACTTATCAAATCCAATGATTTTGAAGTGCTGATCACGAAAGTGACATTGATTTTAGCTAACTGTTACCATTGAGTCACCTGGACTAGGCTGGCACGCACGGTGCCCGGGTTCGATCCCTGACAGGGTAGAAATTTAGATGAGACGATTGTCACTGGGTGCTGGCACTTATTGAACCTGGGAGGTGTTATTATACGAGTGGTCTCCCTTTGTTTCTGTAGATTCAGGTGAACACCCAGGTACATATTATTACTTTTGTAATTCAGAAATGTACAACATATAATTAGAAATGTTACCTGACGAGCAACCCATATCCGGTGAGGGGGTTCGAACCCGTGACATCTGTAAACGATGCTGTGGTCTGCACGTCACCCCGGCACCAACTAGAAGTGGGCACATTAGAGGTCTTCTATTGTATTGTGCTGCACATCATTGGTATAAGTATTATAGACTGGTATTAGTATTGAATTATTGTTAATATTAAAATATACAAGTAATACTTGTTTTTTAAATATAAAAGTTAGTTTAAGCATGATAAGTATGATTTAATAATAATAGTTTAATGCCAGCATTAATCATTATATTTACTAGTTTGTTATATACATATATACGAACTATATAATTATGATGATGATGATAATTCCTGCCCCGCTGGGTTCGATACCCAGCGGGGCAGGAATTTTTCTGCTCTGTACTTGGATATTCGGGGTCCACTCATACCTCGTGAGGAAAAATGAGTAGTTACTTGTATGAGTAACGGCCTGTGATGGCATTACCAGAGTAAAAAGAAATTAATGTCATAGAATAATTCGAAATGTAAAGGAGGCTCTTAGTAATGCTGCGCTACCCACAAAAATTGTGAAGAGGCCTTGTGCTTCACCACAAATAAAACAATACATACATACATAATAATAACTTTATAGTGATGTCTATGATCATAAAAGTTGACATGTACCAGTATAATTTAATAAAAGATAGATGGAGATTTACAATGCATATTTATATTATCATTATCATGTCCATTATTTTACTTCCCTAACTTGCCCTTTATGTTTTGCAATGTTTCAGTATTTTCTTTACTATTGTTATTTCTATTATAATAAAAATGAAGTAAATCGCATGGGCAGTGAATCCTACACGACAGCTGCTCCATCTGGTGTTGTATCCACGATTGTCTGGAGAAAATGCATGATGAGTGTTGTTGTTATTGCGTCAATCTGCCGTGTCAATGAGTAGATTTCCCATGTATCTATTTGGCCTCACTCGTCAATGTGTCTCTTAGGGCCGAATTACAGTAGAAATCGTTTATAACGAACTTCAAGGGACCGTACAGATTTGTTCCTTATAGCCGATGTTTGTTATAAACGATACCAATATTAATTTTCCATAAGACTCGATTGTTCATTATAGACGGTGTGCTTATAAACGATTTCTACTGTTTACGTTTACAACAGAGATAAATAAAGACCGTCCGTCAAGTTAGATGTGCACTCTTTCTCACTGTCAGACTTGCACTTTTCTTCACCGCTCCTCAAGTCAGACTTACACTATCCCTCAAGTCAGATTTACACTATCCCTCACCGTCCCTCAAGTCAGATTTACACTATCCCTCACCGTCCCTCAAGTCAGATTTACACTATCCCTCAAGTCAGATTTACACTATCCCTCACGTCAGATTTGCACTATCCCTCAGCGTCCCTCAAGTCGGACTCTCCACCAAATACAACTCACCTTTACTCCGATAAGGAACTGTCTTCCCTTGTTTTTGTTGTAAATCTACATTAATTTATAATTTGGGCCCTCATCTGGTGCCATAACCTTTTCTGATATTCATGTATATCTCTCTTGTGTTTTAACTGACTCTGACAGACCAGGCTGACGGATGAAATTCCTGGATCATACATTCCTTATACCTTATTCTGTCGAAATTGAAATGAAATGGTGTTTTCTTCATTATGTTTGTCTTGTATGATGCATGTGTTACAGAGGCGACCACAAGTGTGTCGTAATAATGGTGGCTTCTTAGTTCATAATTAATTTAATGTCTACACACTGAATTCAATTACCAAAACAAAAAAACAAACTCTCCCTTATTTTTTTGCGAAAAAAATGTGGCTTCATTAGAGAGTATTTCATATTGTACTCGGAAGTTTAGTAGGTAATATACTTTTTCGAGCCGAGTGTTTTTAGTTCCAGCTGTTTTTGTTTATTTTATGAAAGGAAAAATATGAAATTGGTGATTTAAAGTATTTTTATTTTTTTATTTTAAATTATTAAAACTCTTTTGTTGTGAAATAAGAAAGAAACTTTATATGTGCGACTTACATATTATATCCAACATAAGTGATGTTTATTGCATGTACTTGGAACAATAAATTGTTTTCTATAAAAGTCTGATAAGATAAGATAAGATAAGATAAGAATAACTTTTATTTGGTATTTTCGCCACGAAGGCATTCCAATGGTCAGTACAATACAATAAAATCTGAACTATGATGATTTCAACAGTGTAATAGTGAGCTCGTAAACTAGTAAAACTCTTAAAATCTACATTCTCCAACAAATATTAACAAAACAGCTATGTGTCCTAGTCTTCACAATCTTATAATATCTAATAATAATAACTCTTTATTGACAAGAATAATATATTGACAAAGGACGTGATTATTGCCTAAGGCAATCTCTGCCATCAAACCTATGTTTGATGTCTCCCCGAACTACGTGTAATAAGATTTCCCCGACCGAAATCTGGTCCGGCCTCCTCTGAATTATTTGTATGTATTGTCAAAAATAAATCATTATCTTAATATATAAATGTCAAAGACACTCACTGACCACTGACTGATCATCGCTCTACAGCCCAAACCGTAAGTCCTAGGAAGCTGAAATTTGGTAGGTAGCTTTGTCTTATAGTCTAGATGTGCAATAAGACGGGATTTTTCGAAACTCCCACTACAACACCTGCAATTGGCGAAAAAGGATTTTTTGCTTTCACGGCCATGCCTCGGCTCGCAAAGCGGGCGACAGCCCGCTAGTTGAAATATAGAAATATGTTAGTTGCTTGTCTAGGTCTAGAATCTCAATAACAAAAAATTAAGTACGGTTCACAGTTGATCCCATAGCAGTTCTATAAGAGTTCAGTTTAAATAATGTCGCCGCACGCGGCATGAATATAATTGCTATTTTCCGAGTAGCTATAACTATTTTTAGTTCCTCTTTTCCAAGTATATTGCCACTTACCGACTTGTTGAGTGGTTTTCCGGAAAACATATGACGGGAAAATTCCAGCTCCATTGTCTACACTAATCTTACAGAAACATAACAAACAGTAACTAGTTTATTAATTTTTATTATTACCTATCACTTTTTCAGCTTTGTGCCAGTAAAATAATAAAAATGTATTTTAAAAAAAGATAAAATTAAAATTGATTCATCCCCCTATTAAAGAGAAAAAAAAATAGCAAGAAATGTCATAATTATAGTTTATAATGAACCATTGAACATGCATGGACGTAAAATTTAATCTGAAAACATTTTTTTTAAACCTTAAACAAAGTGACAAACGTTTTTTTTATGTGGTGTACAATAGTTGGACATTGTTTTCACTAAAAATGGTATGTAATGTTTTTCTTTCAATTTTTCCAAATCTTGAAAATCTTAAAGTCTCTTTCTATAAACCCCCACCTACATCCCACCCATCATTTCTTTATTCTAATCATAATATATAAAGATATATAAAATAACTTAATTTATAAATGTACATATAATTATTACTATAATATTTCGCAGTAGGCGAAGGTACTAAATTACGCTTTCTCTCAGAAACTCCGAAGTCGTACAATTTTTTACGACATTTTTATTGTACACAACTACACACACAAATTTTAGTATCGAAAAAAAATCTATTTAAATTCTAGTTTTTAGTTGCATGATGTTTTGAATGAACCTAAATAATATGCTGAATAGCCAAAAGATCAGAGACTATTCGCGGCGGCACGTTTAATACAACAGTGTTCTCGTTCTGTCACTGAAGTCAAGCAACTTCCAGCGAGTTTAGTTCTTGGATGGGTGACCAGCCATTAGCTGGCTATTCCCGACTAAACCGAGGGTTAATGTGGGTAGCTGGTTGGTAAGTTTCCAACAAATGGAGGGTAAAACCCCCGTCTCGATATGACTTTAGCAGTCGGAAGGGACGATATACGCCAAAACAATACATATTAACTAGCACCAATAGAAAGTCGGTCGGGTTAGGTTAGTACGAAATTTTACCACAAGCATCGCCACTAGAACAAATATTAAAATTCAACCTCTTGAGACCTCCTTATTCTCAAAAATCGTTCAGAGTATTGAGATTTATTGCAAATGAATGATGTCCCGCCTTGTGACGAATGTGCGAAAAATTTGCATAATTGTGGGCCATAGCCCATTCTTCTCATTAGCAATAAACCAATTTATAAATGAAGAGCCCTTCATTATGAAGTCAACCAATGAATGGAACCGAGTCCTCATCTACATAATGAACTTCTAATGTTCTTATAATTAATAGGGCTTAAGTCCTTTTAGGTATACATTAGAATTTTAGAAAATATTTTTTTCATATATGTTTAGCCATAATGTGGCTTTTTATACATTAAATCATATTCCGACAGTGTGATTTAAATTATATTATGAACAAAGCCTGATACATTACCTATGTATCACGCTTAAGCAATTAAGCATGTTCATATTAAGCTATCCATATGGGTATATTTATTCAATCTCGTTTTCCATGTAGGTGCGTGGATTCATACGTTCTGGCTTTCATTGTTTCCAGTTTAAAGTGGTTTATCAACTTTAGGTCCCCTCGAGTTATGTCTTTAAATCAGCATCACAGTTGTGAGTCTGCGTGGGAACATTTCCTACTTGAGCTTCGTCATATTATTTCCCTCTCTGATATCCGAGTGCAATCTCTGCTTATTCATCTTTGTAAATCCAAGATGTGGTTATCATCATAATGTGTGTTGCTCAAACCCTTCAACTTAATCTGCCTGCTCGTGTGGACTCGAACTACCGGCCTCCAGGTTACGAGTCCGGCCTTGCCGATGTAGCTACTGACTGCGGTTTTTTTTTTTTTAATCTAGAGGGATACCTATGATGTTTTATTTTTTTTAGACACCATTATGATTGTATGTGTTGTGTCCGTGCTTTTATGTGTAGCGTGTAGTCCAGCATGAGAACTTTAGCGCAAAACAGGTAGCGCCACTTTACAACCTCTTAGATTTGTAGTAGAAACTAGACTTTATGTCTCGACCGCCTAGTCTACAGAAAGCACTACTTGTTCTGCCGATTCCGATCACCAAAAGCTCTACTCTTACTCTGCCAATAACCAGTGGTCCGGCGAGTGCTATCAATCATGTCAATGATGAGCGGGTGAAAGTCGGACCCGTGGGTCAGAGGTCAGCTGACCCGCACCGTAACAGTAGGGCCCGCCCCCCGCCCCGCACCCGACCCGCTGGGTCACATCTCCCGCAACCGGCGGCGGGCGGAAATTATATCATGTTATGTGACGCGGCGGTCACTACCTGCTTATTATTGTGCGCTCGTTTTGTGTATATTATTTATTGAATAATAAATTGTACTTAATTTATGAAGTAGTACCTTCTTGGTTGTTATTTTGTATTTGAAATGAATAATGGCAAAGAAGTGTAACTATACGCTGCGCTGTTCTGTAAGATGATGCTGTCTTGAATCTACGCCCCCTTCAAATGATGTTCACTTCTGCTACATACCAAGGATCAAATTATAAAAAAAGATAACAACAAAGATAAGGGAACATCCCTTAAGCAGGACTTTCCAACAAACACAGCGCACCATACCTTGGAAAGGTATGGTGTGAGACTTTGACCACAACATAATGCAGTCAAACCTGGATATAAGTGAACCCTAGGGACCAAAATTCCTTTCTCTTATATCCAGGTTACTCGAGGTTATTTTCCCTTACATGTTAAGAGGTAAAATGTACCTGTAAATTGTTCTGTTATATCAACGGTTTTCTTATATCGAGGTTTCTCTTGTTTCCATTTCTCTTATATCCAGGATTGTAATAGCACCAAAACAACTCTTGGCATAATTAAGTATTATTATTTTGTTACATAACAACATAAAGTTCTAAATAACTCATCGATTTGTCTTTTCACATTCTCACTATGTATCTATTCTCTAATTTTATTGTAATTCTCTAATCTTGGTGTCCTCCTCTTGTGTCCTCAGATAGCTGAGGGAGCCTGAAGGCTCCGGGTGATGGATTGTCTGGACCGATCACTAAGCGAAACTGAAAGTCCCCCGCCCTTCCAACACCTCGTCACCGAACAGGCCAAGTCCTTCCTAGCGCTTCAGGTGAGTGACACACACACACACACACCACCCAAACCCAAGTCCTTCCTAGGGTTTCCGGGTAAACCTTCGGAAGCCAGCGTCAGTCGCGTCGATGCGATGGCACGTTTGAATATACCTGGGGGACATCACCATAGGACTAGTTCCAGAAAGCTTTCTCTCTCTCAGAGTCTCCCTTTCAACCCTACAATTTCTCTGAAATAACACAAAAAAACGAAATTTGAAGGAATGGACATATGGCGATTTTGAGTGATGTGCTTTCTGTATTAAGGCCAAGTTCTTGTATAGTTAAGAAACGTCTAGCGAGGGCAAGACTTGGTAGGTCACCACTAAATTTCGATCGCTCAAGATATCTTCTTATCCTGATTGAATAAAAAAAAATGTCGACCAAGATTTGAACAATAACCGCTGTTTTTCTTCAAACGGATATATCATCACAATTTTCTATGATTGTTATCGTGGACAATGTTGTGGTTAGTTAATATATTTTACTTATTTGAAAGTGTATAGGTGCTGTATGTTTCCTTGAGGAAAATGTGCTGCTGCTCATGTTATAGATGTACTGAAGACTTCAAATCCCCGTCTCGACTATTCCTTATAGTCTCCTTGCCTCGTCACTTGTATGGCTTCCTATTATAAAAATATAGGAAGTATGTTCTGTCCATACTGTCTTGTTACATGGAAATCTTTTCACTGATTACTATAAGTGCAATACCTTGGGAGCAAGCATTTTAGCGAACTCATATTACACAATACATCACCGTGACATTTATTGTCCATCCAATAATGTCACATTCTCTTACCTATTACTACCTCATAGGCTCAACCATTTTTTTCCCACCCACTTTTGAAAATCAAAAAATTAAGGGAGAGGACATACATTACTCCCTTTACGTGTATCTCAAATAAGAATCTCAACTCTCATGTGTTGTTATTAATCAACAAATAAGATTCTCTTTAAAAAAAAAAACAAACCTTAGGATATCCAAATTGTCTATTTCAAATGTCTGTAAAAAAACTTAAAGTTCTCACAATCGTATTGTCAGAACTACTCAAACTCACCGTACTGAATATTTGCTTACTTGGAACTCGAACCACCGACCTCTGGGATACGAGTCCGCCACCTTAATGATGGAGTTACCGAGGTCAGTGATTTCGCCTTCGATATCCAATACTGCACAAAAGTTCAGAATCATCAATTAGAGAATATATATTTTTATTTATTAAATTTATGATTACACACCGCCAGACCTTCCTGTTGTGAACACTTCAGCGCCCGGACGTCTTATCACTTATCAGACAGGGATCAGGAGTCAGTCACGATATGTTGAGTGCAGGAAGGATATTGCAAGGCTCAGATGTAGGTCCTAGGCAACAGAGAGGTGTTGCTTGATGAAAGAGTGACTTATGAGATTGGACATATACTTATGAGATTGGACATAGACTTGTGAGATTGTACTCGGACTTATGTGATAACTTGATAAGACTAGACTTGAGGAGAAGGAGATGTGGAGATCAGGCTTAAATTTACTTAGCATCGAGCAGACCTAAGTATAGTGAGCTGTTTATTAATTTCTTATCAGATAATGGCGTGTTACTTCACTTCCTGGGAGGTAGTATATGTTTAAGTGAGTTAGTGGTTGGGGTTCGAGTCTTTTAATAGGGAGCATTTATATGAGAGACATGAAGGTGTATGGCCGAAATTTAAAATTGACTACAACAAAAATAATTTATTGCAGACCGTCCCTCAAGTCGGACTTTTTACCTATTATAGTCCGTCTTGAGGAACAGTCTGCAGTTATCTTTGTTGCAATCTTATTTTACGATTTGGCCCTAAGATGTGCTTGTTTGATTTATACTTTTCTTGTCCTATAGAAAGGAATGTAGTATTTTAGTAGATATTTGTTTTTTTTTAAATTTTGTCTGTTTATGTATAAATACTAATAAAGTATATTTTTTAAATCTAAAAATCAAAATAAAAACGAGGCATGGAAATTATTTCGGTTTCAATTTGAAAACTATTTGGTGGCAGCCAAAGTCGACGACAAGGATGAAGAAAGGAGAGTCGCCTTATTATTGCATTTATTAGGCGCGGAGGTGGTACCCATTTTTCAGTCTTTCAATAAGGACGTGAAAGCATGCAAGTTGCCTGATTTGCTCAAATTATTCAATGACTACTTTGCCCCGAAGAAAAATACAGCTTTGGAAAGACACAAATTCTTGTCAAGGAAACAACTTCCTGGTGAGCCACTCGAGTCATTCCTTACTGACTTGAAAAATTTGGCAGCTCCTTGTGAATTTAAAGACTTAAAAGATTCTCTTGTCAGAGATATTTTTATACTTGGTCTTGTTGAAGAAAATGCTCATATCAAGGAGAGATTACTACAAGAAGGGGACAAGGATTTGAACTTTGTAATGGATTTGGCGAGGACAATCCAGATGTCAATGGCAAAGGGAGAAGATGTCAGCAAAGCGGAGGTCATGAAAGTCTCAAGATTCAATCGTGGGTACAAGTCGCAGCCGCAGAGGTCGTCACAAGGTCACTGGTCGGGTTCGTCAAAATCAAAGTCTAGTCAGTCAAGCCAAGGAACGTGTGGAAGATGTGGTCAAGTACATAGAAATGCGTGTCCAGCAGTCAATGCCATATGTCACAAGTGTTCAAGGAAGGGACACTATGCAGCTGTATGTAGGAATAGGAAGAACGTGAAGCGTGTCAAACTATGAAGAGTCTACTAGTATAGGTGTGTGTTAGTGAGCCAGATAATTCAAGTAATGAATTTTTCATTGGATGTGTGCAAATCAATTCTGTCAATGAAGAAGATTCGCATTCTAGTTCAGTGAGTTCTTGGATTGTTGGAGCTATTATCAATAATAAGCTCATTGACGTGTTTTTGGATACTGGAGCCGAAGCTGATTTGATGAGTTACTCAGAGTTCAAAAAACTCAAATTACCGGATTCAATAATCAAGCCTACAACTAGTAAATTAACATCCTATGGAGGTACAGTTATAACCACCAAAGGTCAGTGTATCTTATTGTGTAAAATAAATGATATGTCCTTAAATGTCAGATTTTTTATTGCAGAAGGTTCTCAAAAAAACTATTCTGGGTCTTAAGTCTTGTAATAAGTTCAATTTAATAAAGAAAATCGGAACCGTAAATTCTCATCAGTCAAGTGATTATTCAAATTTGGTAAAAAGTTATAATGATGTCTTTGAAGGTCTTGGGTGTCTACCTGGGGATTGCTCTATTACACTCAAAGAAAACGCAGTACCACACATTGACCCGCCCCGTAGAGTTCCTTTTAAATTGTTGTCAAAATATAAAGAAGAATTAGAAAGGATGCAAAAAATGAATGTAATTAAAAAGTCTCAGAACCTCAGTTATGGTTAAATTCTGTAGTTTTAGTGTCTAAACCAGACAATAGTCTAAGAATTTGTCTAGATCCAAGGCCTCTTAATAAACAAATAATTAGATCTCAATATCAGTTACCTAATATAGAGGATATTCGTGCTAAGCTCACAGGAGCCACAATTTTTTCAAAGCTTGACGCAAGTACAGCTTTTTGGTCAATAAAATTAGATAATAAATCCTCTGATTTATGTACGTTTGGTACTCCTTTTGGCAGATTTAAATTTTTAAGACTTCCTTACGGTATTTGTATAGCCTCAGAAAAATTTCACCAAAAAATGGTAGAGTCTTTCTCAGATATACCGGGTGTAGTGATATACGTTGATGATCTATTAATTTATGCTAAAAATAAATTAGAACATGATAAAATTTTAGTTAAGGTTCTAAACCGAGTCAGAGAGATTAATTTAAAACTGAATAAGAAAAAATGTCTTTTTGGTCAAAATAAAATATCATTTTTGGGCCAAATATTTCAGTCAAGTGGCATGATTCCAGATAACAGTTAAAATTGATGCTATCATGAAAATGCCAGTGCCAAAGTGTGTCAAGGATTTACAGAGATTCTTAGGCATGGTCAATTATCTAGCTAGTTTTGTACCTAATCTCTCAGAAAAGTGTCTAAATTTAAGAAAACTACTTAAAAAAGAATCGTTGTGGTGTTGGGAGAGTCAGCACGAAAAAGAATTCGCAGAGCTAAAGCAAATTATTTGCAAAGCCCCTGTATTGTCGTTTTTTGACGTCAACAAACCTATTGTGCTAAATGTGGATGCTTCTCAAGCCTCAGTGGGCGCATGTCTACTTCAGTCTAGTAAGCCAGTGGCTTATGCCTCTAAGTCGTTCACAGATTGCCAAAAGAACTATGCTCAAATCGAGAAAGAACTTTTTGCAATCTGGTTCGGATGCTCTAAATTTCATCAATACATTTTTGGTCAGTCTATTGTTGTCGAAACGGATCATAAACCATTAATCACACCAATTTAAAAAATCGTTATCAGACATTCCCAACCGCCTACAACGTATGATGTTAAAATTACAAATGTACGACTTACATGTTATTTATAAGTCAGGGAAATACATGTATGTTTCGGACACCCTGTCTAGGGCAGCTTTAAAAGAAAAGTGTTACGAATTTGAAGAAAGTCTGGATCAGGAGTTAGCTGTTCACACTAACAGTTGCAATCTTATTTTACGATTTGGCCCTAAGATGTGCTTGTTTGATTTATACTTTTCTTGTCCTATAGAAAGGAATGTAGTATTTTAGTAGATATTTGTTTTTTTTTAAATTTTGTCTGTTTATGTATAAATACTAATAAAGTATATTTTTTAAATCTAAAAATTTCCACGATGTATCCGGTTTGTCTGGTGACTGCAACCTTCGAATTACAAAAAACTAGTACAACTTTGTCATAAAATTACTAAATAGTAAGTACGTATTTCAGATAACTATACCTAGGCATAAGCATAAGCGTTTCAAATCAGTTATCTATACGTGAGTTATCTACAGGGTGGTCCAGAAAGTTTGCACCAAAATGATAGGGGTAATAAAAGAGACCATTTCCAACAAAAATATTCCCGGACATTTTCCTTTATTTTTTGTCGTTTTCAAAATGGCGGCCAAAATGTGTGTTTTTCAATTATGTGCGTTCAGAACCTTGACAGCCTAAATGAGCATGATCATTAAAACATTGAACGGGTTAATTTAACTTATTTTAATTAAAATTTTATTTTCAATTCAAAAATGCAATCCGTTTTTTTTCTAGGTGGTACAGAAAAAATTGAAAAAATCAAAAGCCAAACCAAAGTCGGAATATTTGAAAAACACGTTTTGGCCGCCATTTTGAAAACGTCAAAAAAATAAAGGAAAATGTCCGGGAATATTTTTGTTGGAAATGGTCTCTTTTATTACCCCTATCATTTTGGTGCAAACTTTCTGGACCACCCTGTATAGGTACGATAATAGGATTTTACAAAAATATTAAAATCACAAATTAGGATGGTTTTGGTACTATGATTAGCCATGTTAATTGTTATGTGCACGGTACTTGCAGCTAAGTGGGCTATTACTAGGGCAGACAATCTGCCTGATGTTTCATAGAGAAGGTGATTACATACACAGTCACAAAAACGATAGCATTTTTTAAGACAAAATATAAAATATTTTCTCCATCTTTGAGGATCTTGGTACAGTGCCCATCACTGCTGCAGAATTTCCTCTCTGTATGGCGAGTGAAATCCCACGACTAAGGAATGCAGCAGCCCTTCTTTCACCAGTGTACTCAACTAATCGCAGCCCAACTTCTTTCACAAACATGTTGGCCTCCTCGCACCATGGTCCAAGAGTTTCAACGGAGAACGGAACAAACATGTGATATTCTCCAATCTGCCTGTACACATTCTTCTTCTGCGTTGCTCGGGCTTCGACTACTCTACCAGCTTGCCGCGCTGAACAATCAATATGTGATGGGGCCACAGTATCTCCCATGTCGCATCCCATACAACACATTTTCCGTGTTTCCATGCGACCAATGACATTCCGTATGGCCGGCGACCGTCTTCTCGTCGTAATCACACGGACTCTAACACTGCTAAAACTCGGGCGACACCAATGCTCTGCAAATAGTGTCATTCAGTTGAGAGTGGCGTGAAATGTGACCAGCACTCTTGAAGCAAGACAGACCATGCCTACCATCAGCTGACACCCGTTCTCCACAGACACAAGTGTGGGGCATGCATACTGAACTTCCTAGGCGAAGAGAAAGGTAACTACGGAAAGTATTTTGTCCAGAAGTGTACCAACAGAACATGAAAGGAGAGCATGTAACCACGCATTGGACTCTTTTTGTGTGGTTGCCAAGTAATTTGCTCTATCCTAAACATTCTCAAACACTAAGTTGTCAAAAACTCTATTGCCGTGGATTTTCATCCCATTCTCGTTGAAATATTGGATTGGATGGCAGCATGTCCGTTATAGTAGGCAACATCAAACGGATCAATGTGAAAGTACTGTTAATAGATGAAAGAAAGGCAGGGAGCATGGTTTCAGAAATACTGCGAATACCGATTCCACCATATCTGATTGGCAATGTCATTCTTTTCCATCTTAGTTTGGGAATTTGAACATTGAAAAGATTTTGCAAGGGCATTTCTACTGTTGAATCCATTTGTTTGATCAACTCTTTGATTTTCCAAGTAGATGTCGTACGAAGTAAATATGTTAACTTTGGAATGGTTAAACAATTCTTCAATAAGAAATATGCAATGTGGCTTTTCAATTCTGGTAATATTTCTAATAAAAGTGTCAGACCTCCGAACTTCTTATGGAACAGACTTTCTATGCATCCATCTGATGTTGGGAACCCAGAAGGGTCAGGTCTTTTACCACTTGAATGTCAGGGGACAGATTACGAAAGCGAGATATATTATTTTCATCTTCACTACCTCAGAAGAACAGCTCACATTTTGAAGGATTTATCTTCAAATCTCACGACACTTGACAATATTAGATTTTTAAAATCTTCTAGAACTGACTGAGGATCACCATCAATGTACCATCTATAGCAGGGATGCCCAACTTTTACAGAAGAAGATCTACTATAAAGTCTCAGATAATCAACGCGATCGACCCTACAGATTCAATGTTCATTCTGGGCTTGAATGGGTTAGTGAAGAATTCAACCAAATTTTCAAGTTTCAAGAAGTCACGAAACCTCCTTTTAATTCTCATGAGTTAAGGAAGGAGATTTCGGATTTTCACTTGTGTGAGATGCCAGAAAACCTCTTTCACAATCATTTTTTACTTTAGAGATATAGACTTTTAGAACCGTCATCTCACCTCTCTGGACGTGATCGACCCAAAATCACTCCGCGATCGACTGGTTGGGCAGCCCTGATCTATAGCATCGTCTAGATACCAAAATAAATGTTCAATTGGGATTTTAGTTCTTGAACGACAGGATGAATGGCCAAACTAAAACCCATCGGACCGGCAGGGTACCCTTGCTAAAGTCCTACAGTGAAATCGATGATTTTGTCTCCAAAGAAGAACTGGCAGAGAAACGGATACAGAGCAGGCACTTTCTCGAACTTGATGAAACACGAGGTCACATTCAATCACATTGAAGGCATTTCAAAACCCACTTTCAAGATGATCATTTCGCTCATTATTTGCTGATTCACATTCTCACAGAATGTACAGACCCCAAACAGTCACCTTTTATTCCGAAATCTAATTGATGAGGTTGGAGATAAAAACTGATGGATTCACTGAGAGCTCTACAAGCGATTTTTGACACAAGACAATACAAGAATTTAGTTGATTTTGCTTGATTATTGAAAACTTTGCTGATTCAAACACATTCATATTGTTAAAAACCCCATTTTTCAAGGTTTTTGTACTCAACCGATATAGGTACATCACTTGTGTTGGCATTCTGAATTTAAAACTGAATAGAGTGAAAAGTATTGAATTGTGTCTTGTATCCTAGATTCATTATTACTGTTTTCCTCTGCACAACTGTTGCCCTGTCAGAGCTGTCTACTCCGAGGTTTCATTGAGAGTGGGATGGGTGTTGTCATGATCAGTCCATGTAATGTTCACGGTTCTTGCAGCCAGGTCGGATCTCCTACTCTCCAGACCAGAGATCGAATCCAAGGTCCCGCGCATCCTCTTCAGATAAGACACTGATGTTCTCTGATTCCTATACTTACCTCCAAGATAGTTACTTATAATTACAAGGATATATATAATGATATCATAACCAGAATCAGCAGTGGGTGGTTCCTCTTCTTTTTCATTCTGTTTAGTTCATAAGCTTTATTTTAGTCTTTTAGTAGATATGCAAAGATAGGTTCTTCATCTGAAATCTCATTATTTTCTAGTCCATTACATGTCTGCTTCTAGAAAGGCTAAAAAGATATTATCATTATTTCTTTCATCCCCCGATCGTAGTATTCATTCTTTATACTTTCATTGTTTCTCTGCTCCTTGTCCTTTTTTCACGTTATTGAATTACGACTCTTCTCCTTTTATTACCTTTTAAATTACCATAAATTACCGAATATTTTCTAATATTAGAAATCGGAAGTATTGTGTTTTTTTTTTTTTTTTTTAATAAATAATATTTAGCTCCGATTTCAAATTCTGGACGTTTCATAACCTCCTGAGCAACTTTGGTTTTGTGTCGGTTAAAAACATTCCTTGTAACGCGCAAATCTTAGAGACTACAAAACGGATTTCGACGAGATTTTGTACACATATAGGAGATGTTCTGTAGGTGATCCCATTATAAATTCATTAACTTCGCACTAGCGGTTCTTGGAGATATGGACCATGCGCCTTACCTCTAACTTTTTACTTATACGCTTATATCTCTTGAACGGTACACCCGATTTAGATAAAATATTGTATGTACATGCGTACTAGTGTTTTACACACTGCGTTTATTATTATTTTTTTAATAAAATATAATTGAGCTCTTATTTAAGGAACGGAATTTTGGACAAAAAAGTCAAAATAAAATAAGGTTCACGACTTGCCGATACGGAATTTTTTGTGAAATCTAGAATGTAGAAAAACAGGTTGTACCTATTAAAACAAATTTGAATAAAATCGGTCAAGAAGTTTTGGAGATACAAGATTTTTAGTTTAAAAAAAATCTCAAAATTGTCATTTGTATACAATGTGAATCAATCACGAGGAAGTATTGTGTCCATACTTGGCAGTGTATTTCGATTATAGCTATGAGTGTTGGGTATTTTATCAATACTTTGACTAGATTTAGCAGGCTTTTTTATACTATTTTGTCATTGACTGTAGATTGATTTCCTACTACTGATTAGTATTGATGAGTTACTACAATCATTTATGTCCAGTTTGACATTTTTATATTAAGTTGATTGAATGAGCTGGATTTTCATGGACATGGGAGAATAGTTAAGCTCTTGCTGTCTTCATCATATACCTGAATAATCTCTTTAGAATTGAGTTGAGCATTTTTATCAAGGGAGTTTTGAAATATTTTGAAATTAACATTCATAAATTGCTTATTGAATGGTAATTTGCCATAACAGCTCTTGTGAAATTTGTATTAGGTTGTGTATGAAAATGTTCAATATCTTGTAATCACCTCTAACATCTTGTTTCATCATACATCTTCTCATTGAAATGGATGGTTACTTTTGACTAATACTTAATTATTACTCTTTTTACTATTTTGAATTGTGCAACTGGTGCATTACATGACACATGGAAATAATCAAAAGCAGATTCCATTCAATTGATTTTCATTAATACTAAAAATCTTGCTTGTATTTATTTGCTGTTTTACAAACATCATGTGTTGTCGAATTTTTGTCCTGTCCAGGAATCACCGAAGAGGTTTTATTACCAATGACTACAACTCTCTATTTTCATTCATTCCGTTGCTAGTTTCCAGAATACTCGAAAGTCCCTCAGAGAGTTTTGAAATATTTTGAAATTAACATTCATAAATTGCTTATTGAATGGTAATTTGCCATAACAGCTCTTGTGAAATTTGTATTAGGTTGTGTATGAAAATGTTCAATATCTTGTAATCACCTCTAACATCTTGTTTCATCATACATCTTCTCATTGAAATGGATGGTTACTTTTGACTAATACTTAATTATTACTCTTTTTACTATTTTGAATTGTGCAACTGGTGCATTACATGACACATGGAAATAATCAAAAGCAGATTCCATTCAATTGATTTTCATTAATACTAAAAATCTTGCTTGTATTTATTTGCTGTTTTACAAACATCATGTGTTGTCGAATTTTTGTCCTGTCCAGGAATCACCGAAGAGGTTTTATTACCAATGACTACAACTCTCTATTTTCATTCATTCCGTTGCTAGTTTCCAGAATACTCGAAAGTCCCTCAGTCATTAATTGCTGACGAGAGGATTCAAGAATACAGATTCAATAACATTTTTTTTTATATCAATTCTTTTTATACTGAATAAAGTGTTGAAAAGTAAAGTCTTGAATTCATTTGTTGTTTTATAATGTGTTAAGTTTCGCTGGAAACATATTTTCATGTTGTGTTTTCTAAAGAGTAAAGTAATCAAGTGATAAAATGTAAAGTCTTGAAGGAAATGCTATCATTGGAACCATATGTTCATGTGAACTTTTATTTGCCTTGGTGTTAATCATTTATCAATCGTGTTTTGATTTGTGTCTGATCCTGCATTGTTCTTTGCCCTCCGCGCTGTCAATGCACCATTGTGTGTAAATTAGCTAGTGCTGTAGCCCATGTGTAGTGTAATTATATCTAACTTGGACAGTGCTATAATCTATAAGATGTGTGTGTAAATTAGTCAGTATTGTGTAATGTGTAATTGTGTTCACATTCGACAGCTATAGCTAATGGATGTAAATTAAGCAGCGCTATCAGCTATAATCTATGTGCGTTAATCAGACAGCACTATCCCGTGTTCTGTAGCTTCAGACTTCAGACAAAATATTTAATGTCAAGTTGAGTTTATATACAATTGGCGGCGACCTTTTCCTGAGCATTCAAGGTAATAATAGACACATAGTTATACCGCCCGATTAGGACAAAAGTGTCCCTTAATTTCAGCTGTTGTTTTGGTGCAATTATTATCTGGTGAAATTCGCGCAAATATGATGAAGTACATACATAGGTTGGAATCCCAACCATCGGATCCCTATGCTACCTAGATGACCAGACTAGCGCCTTAAGTGCCTTGACCACTTGACAACCAATGCATGTACATAGATATGTTTTTTTTACAATTTGCAACTACAGTTGCACCTTTATTAAATAAGATTTTTTTTACATCAAAGATTCATCATTACACCAGTATACAGGGATTAGGTATTTCTTTATGTAGGAATGTGAGAGTAGAGTAGAAGGACTCAGCAGGATAAACTGAGTGTTGTATTGTAAGGGGGGATAATAGTAGATTATGTCGGAGGTCTAGGACTCCTAGTTCTTGCAGGATAAACTGAGTGTTGTATTGTAAGGGGGGATAATAGTGGATTATGTCGAAAATCTAGAACTCCTAGTTCTTGCAGGATAAACTGAGTGTTGTATTGTAAGGGGGGATAATAGTGGATTATGTCGGAGGTCTAGGACTCCTAGTTCTTGCAGGATAAACTGAGTGTTGTATTGTGAGGGTGGATAATAGTGGATTATGTCGGAGGTCTAGGACTCCTAATTCTTGCAGGATAAACTGAGTGTTGTATTGTAAGGGGGGATAATAGTGGATTATGTCGAAAATCTAGAACTCCTAGTTCTTGCAGGATAAACTGAGTGTTGTATTGTAAGGGGGGATAATAGTGGATTATGTCGGAGATCTAGAACTCCTAGTTCTTGCAGGATAAACTGAGTGTTGTATTGTAAGGGGGGATAATAGTGGATTATATCGGAGGTCTAGGACTCCTAATTCTTGCAGGATAAACTGAGTGTTGTATTGTAAGGGGGGTAATAGTGGATTATGTCGGAGGTCTAGGACTCCTAATTCTTGCAGGATAAACTGAGTGTTGTATTGTAAGGGGGGATAATAGTGGATTATGTCGAAAATCTAGAACTCCTAGTTCTTGCAGGATAAACTGAGTGTTGTATTGTAAGGGGGGATAATAGTGGATTATGTCGGAGGTCTAGGACTCCTAGTTCTTGCAGGATAAACTGAGTGTTGTATTGTGAGGGTGGATAATAGTGGATTATGTCGGAGGTCTAGGACTCCTAATTCTTGCAGGATAAACTGAGTGTTGTATTGTAAGGGGGGATAATAGTGGATTATGTCGGAGGTTTAGGACTCCTAATTCTTGCAGGATAAACTGAGTGTTGTATTGTAAGGGGGGATAATAGTGGATTATGTCGGAGATCTAGAACTCCTAGTTCTTGCAGGATAAACTGAGTGTTGTATTGTAAGGGGGGATAATAGTGGATTATGTCGGAGGTCTAGGACTCCTAATTCTTGCAGGATAAACTGAGTGTTGTATTGTAAGGGGGGTAATAGTGGATTATGTCGGAGGTCTAGGACTCCTAATTCTTGCAGGATAAACTGAGTGTTGTATTGTAAGGGGGGTAATAGTGGATTATGTCGGAGGTCTAGGACTCCTAATTCTTGCAGGATAAACTGAGTGTTGTATTGTAAGGGGGGATAATAGTGGATTATGTCGGAGGTCTAGGACTCCTAATTCTTGCAGGATAAACTGAGTGTTGTATTGTAAGGGGGGTAATAGTGGATTATGTCGGAGGTCTAGGACTCCTAATTCTTGCAGGATAAACTGAGTGTTGTATTGTAAGGGGGGATAATAGTGGATTATGTCGGAGATCTAGAACTCCTAGTTCTTGCAGGATAAACTGAGTGTTGTATTGTAAGGGGGGATAATAGTGGATTATGTCGGAGGTCTAGGACTCCTAATTCTTGCAGGATAAACTGAGTGTTGTATTGTAAGGGGGGTAATAGTGGATTATGTCGGAGGTCTAGGACTCCTAATTCTTGCAGGATAAACTGAGTGTTGTATTGTAAGGGGGGATAATAGTGGATTATGTCGAAAATCTAGAACTCCTAGTTCTTGCAGGATAAACTGAGTGTTGTATTGTAAGGGGGGATAATAGTGGATTATGTCGGAGGTCTAGGACTCCTAGTTCTTGCAGGATAAACTGAGTGTTGTATTGTGAGGGTGGATAATAGTGGATTATGTCGGAGGTCTAGGACTCCTAATTCTTGCAGGATAAACTGAGTGTTGTATTGTAAGGGGGGATAATAGTGGATTATGTCGGAGGTTTAGGACTCCTAATTCTTGCAGGATAAACTGAGTGTTGTATTGTAAGGGGGGATAATAGTGGATTATGTCGGAGATCTAGAACTCCTAGTTCTTGCAGGATAAACTGAGTGTTGTATTGTAAGGGGGGATAATAGTGGATTATGTCGGAGGTCTAGGACTCCTAATTCTTGCAGGATAAACTGAGTGTTGTATTGTAAGGGGGGTAATAGTGGATTATGTCGGAGGTCTAGGACTCCTAATTCTTGCAGGATAAACTGAGTGTTGTATTGTAAGGGGGGTAATAGTGGATTATGTCGGAGGTCTAGGACTCCTAATTCTTGCAGGATAAACTGAGTGTTGTATTGTAAGGGGGGATAATAGTGGATTATGTCGGAGGTCTAGGACTCCTAATTCTTGCAGGATAAACTGAGTGTTGTATTGTAAGGGGGGTAATAGTGGATTATGTCGGAGGTCTAGGACTCCTAATTCTTGCAGGATAAACTGAGTGTTGTATTGTAAAGGGGGATAATAGTGGATTATGTCGGAGTTCTAGGACTCCTAATTCTTGCAGGATAAACTGAGTGTTGTATTGTAAGGGGGGATAATAGTGGATTATGTCGGAGGTCTAGGACTCCTAGTTCTTGCAGGATAAACTGAGTGTTGTATTGTAAGGGGGGATAATAGTGGATTATGTCGGAGGTCTAGGACTCCTAGTTTGGCGTTGATGTGTCGTGCTTGGCGCTTGCGTGTGATGCTGAGGTGTGGTACAGTTATCCAGCAAGCATAGACGAAGCATGCGATGATATAGAAGCAAGATTTACTGCTCTTGGTTAAGTGTTGATGACATTTCACTCACGTGAGTGACGGGGCTACATAGGTTTCTTGTTCACTCCATATGGTTTTATGTACATAAATTTTAACTTCTAACCGACCTCAGTCCCTTGATCCCAAGCGGACGTGTAACCTGGAATTTGGTGGTTCGAGTCCCAAGTCTGTGTAGATTTTGCAAGGCGAGTTTGAGTATTATGATTAACACAATTATAATAACTTTTATATCATTATCACTTCTTACATTTTTCATTGAACTGAATTCTTTATTATCAATGAACAAAGTACCACCCTCAGTAGTCGAGTGGTTACTGTCAATTTCTTCATTTCTATAGCACAGAGGAAGTGAATAAGTAATACAAAATGTTTTTGGCTAATGACCCACAATAAATTTATCTATTCTTCAATTGGGGGTCTGTTTTCTCGTATACTGAGACTGTTAAAATAAAGGATCAAAGTTAATAACAGTTTGTTTTTCTTTTTTATAAAAAGATGAACGGTTTCGATCCTTTCGCTCCCGCAGGAACTGCAGAATGAGGTCGGCGCTCTGCTCGAATTCCGCGACCTGGTCATCGAGTCGTTCCCGCACCTGCGGGTCAAGATGGCGACACCCACGCCCACCCCCTCCCACTCCTCCTCGCTCCTGGGCTCCGGGAGCAAGTGGGAGCCCGGGGTGCGGGTCCGCCGCAAGCTCAGCAGCGCCCCTGGGGAGATGGCTCCGTCCCTGCTGCCGCGCAGCCGCAGTAACTCTCACGGCAAGGGCCCGAAGAGCGGCGAGACCAGTGCGGGCTCCTCGGCCGTGCAGGACTCGGGGTTCTGCGCTGAGAGCAAGGAGCACTCGGCCGCCTCTAGTGGCTCCAGTGCCGGCGGCGGGGGGGCAGGCGGGGGCCGCGGGAGCAAGAACAGGGAGGTGGAGGACGAGCTGATGAATCTGCTGGACATGATCCAGGCCAAGGGGACGGCGCTGCGGCTCGAGGTGAGTCAAGTGCCATCTAGTGGCAAAGTGAGTTAGCGCACCAGGCATTGCACGCACGGTGGCCTGGGTTCAATCCCCAGCGGGGCAGGATTTTCTGCTCTGTACTTGGGTGTTTGGGGTCCACTCATACCTCGTGAGGAAGAATGAGTAGCTGCTTTAATGTTAGCAGCGACCAGTGGCGGAATTATAGGCCAAAATAAGATATTGGGATATTAAAGATACGGAAAAGTCCTATAATTCTGCGCTACACACTAAAATTGTGATATCGGAACACAAAAAAACACATTAGTTTTATTATTTAATGCAATGATTTATGTTGTTCAATTTAAAATAAAAATAGGACCGGATTTACTTAAAATAATGTGAAAAATTCTAAAACCCGCGTGCAGTCCTAGTGTCCGGCCCTGTTTTCAAGGGTATCTTAAATTTAGAATAAACAACAACACTCAGTGCAGTTATTTAGCACAGATTATTCTATAAAAAGAATAGTTTTTACACAAAAAAAAACTGACCCCTTGACACCTCCCCTGGCAAAGCTAATGGTATCCAAAAGGCATGAAAATTTAATATTTCAAATCGAAAGACAATAATAGAAAATCAATATTCTTATCATCGTAATAGAAAATAAATTAGGAAAAAGAAAATACCGGGTGGGGACGGGGTTATTACCAATGCCCATCTCTTCCGCCCAACTTTTGTTTTCTAACATTTTTAATTTTTTTTAATCGGTTAACCTTTTTTTAATGAATCTATTTCACTCATTTCGTCTTATCTCCTTCCCCGGCCCAGGTCGACTACCTACAATCTCAGCTGTGTTCCGGCCCTGAGGGTTTTGATCTGACAGAGTCTGCGGTCCACTTGCCACCGCGTCGCAAATGCCGCAGTCTAGATATGTTTCCCGCCATGCTCAGTGATAGCAGCACCGCGGGGGCCAACACTTCGCCCTGTGGTAGACCTCGCGATGAGCTGTTTGGACTCAAGAAGGTAACTTCAATGACGAATAATAATAAATTATTATACTTGTTCTTCAGTGAACCACCAGACGAAAATAATGCTAAAGCACTTCTACCATCTAAACTTAGAGTGCTATTATTATGTTGTTGATTATACACCCATACAAATGCGGAAAAATCCAAGCATTGGGGTGAGATCCAATTCACAGAATACGTATCAATGCGCTAAAGATTGCTTGGATTACAAGTCCAAAACCACATCGGCTACCAGTGCTTGGTGCATAGTTTTTGTGTACATTGAGTAACTTTTTTTCCCACCAGGAGCGGGACGAGCTAGCGCGGCGCGTGAAAACTCTGGAGCTGGACTCAGCCCACAACCTGGCCCTCACCAACTCTCTCCTGGCCGAGGTGGGGGCCCTCTCTGCCGAGAAGCGCTACTTGGCGGATCGGCTCGCCAACCACCCCGCCCCCGCCTCTTCTAGTCACTCAAGCCCGCCCCCGCGCACTGCTTCACGCCTCTCAAATCCTACGAGGTGAGTTCACCCGTACTTACCATAACACAAAACTTGACCAAATATAATTTTAATTTACAACTTCAGTCCAAGTCTCCAAGAAAGTCTCCCATTATGGCTTTATTGATTCATTATCCGTTGATGTGAAAATAAGAAAGTTTATTTCTAAAGAAATTGTATTATTTTATTTATTTTTTAATCCCAATTGGAATACCGGCCACAGGTAAAAATCCTTTGTGAAGACCAGTCTCTAGCATAAAAGTGTAAAAAGACAATAACTAAATAATTGATATCTTAAACAAATCCCGTGTCTTCTCTTCCAGATGGATGACGAGGGGCGGCAGATGTCATCGACCAACCCCTACACGGAAACCCATGGGCGAGGGGGCGTCAATCTGTTCCCCTGCACCCCGCCCACCCCCTCTCGCCCGTCAGACCCGGTGCCCCGCAAGCTGAATGCCCTCGACGGATCCCTCTGCACCCCCGGGCCCAGGCTGGGCGCCATGGACTCTCCCGGGGCGAGGCTGGGCGCGCTGGACGGCATTGTCAGCACGCCCAGAGAACACATGAGGTCGCCGCGCGGCGTCAAGCTGAGTCGCTACAAGGAGAAGATGGCGGCCATATTGAAGGAGAAGAACCCGCTTGAGTTGCAGAGACATCTGCTCACGACTGTGTTCCACAACGAGGTGAGGAATAGCACCCGGGTGGGGCCGGAAGTAAAAAATATCGTGTACCATGCGCGGAAGATCGCGGGTTCAAATCCCCGAGCCGATGGTAATTTGGTTACAGTTGTTTGTAAGGGACACTCTTTGTGTGATTTTTTTCCCCATGAAAGGAGAGGCAGGCATACTACATAATTATATACAAGACGGGCAAGCTACAGAACAAACGTCTGAAGTAGCTTATGTTTCATGGTTACAAAATAAAGTGTAGCCACGAATGGATTCATCAAAGCAAATAATGAAAATACCTTGTTTCAGTGATCCGTCGGAAACTGATCTATTTTCGTTGTTACATCAGGCTCAGAGCAAGTATTATATTTTACGAACAGTATTTGCTTTTTGTTACTTGCTATACAATTTTCTACCTGTCTTCTCAATGATTCTTACCCTTAATAATGAATGAACTACTACGTCTGTCTACGTGTGATGGAATTCCAATTCAAGCCAATCCCCGAGAATGCTATCCTGTGTGTAATTAGATTGAATTGAATATCACCTCTAACTGGTACCGCCCTTTAAAGCATTTAGTATATAACGTTGAAACAGAAGATTTAGAAGTGATTGTAGTACCGAGTTGGAAATACATACATTTCACCAGAGAATAATATTGCAATCATGATATCTGTGAGGCCCAGTGCACACCCTTCTGTTTGGATTATTTTTCCATCACTGTTGTAAGCTCGCTCAATTACGCTACCCAACATTTCCGTCGTCCAGAAGAAAACTATACTGGGTGAGACTATGTTAGTTTTGAGTAGTCGAGAGAAAAACCATTTGAATAATAATTGATTATTTTTCTCCAGCATTCGTAGTAATAATTATTATAATTTCGCCTTATGTATACTGCCCGATTAGGACTATTAAGTCTCATTATTCCAGCAGTAAGCTCAAGACTTATTATTATGTGGTAAATATCCCACATGGGAAGATAACTTGTCCCGGCTGGATTTCGAACCCGCGAACTCAGAAATGTATGGATTCACAGAGTGCCTTTACTTTACCGCCTTTACCACTGAGCTACTGGGACAGATTTGTAGATGAAAATTGTAACAAATATGTGTAGTTTATCGTCAACTATCTCCAAAAATCACTAAATAAAAATCGACTTCTAAATAGTTGATCACAATTTTATTTGTTTTGATCACAATTGTGATATTACAAATTACTCTAACTAGCTCTACCAAATTTTTGCTTAACCCAACCTCCAAGTTAAAAGTCTGCCACCATATCGATCAGACTACTGAGGTCGGTCAGAGATCTGAATAGAACAGGGTAGTTTATTTTTCTTGTCTTTCTTGAAAGAATATTTATTCTTTCCATTTTAAACTATTTTAAACTTCCGGATTTCTTGGTATTTTTCCGTCCTTATTGCCATCCTGTATATCATTGCGTATGTAATGCTAGAGTAACTTCCACTCTGTATGAAGCTCCCTATTAAATATATTTTTCCGTCTTTATTGCCACCCTGTATATCATTGCGTATGTAATGCTAGAGTAACTTCCACTCTGTATGAAGCTCCCTATACCCTATAAGGTCAATACTTCCGGTTCCTATATGACCCTCCCCCCCCCTCTCTCTCTCTCTCTCTCTCTCTTGTTAACTTTTTTTTTTCTTTCTCTTTCCTCTCTTTCTGTCTCTTTCAATCTTTCTCTTATACCCGCATTTCCATTAGTTATTTTTCTCCCCCTCTTATCCAACCAATTTAGAAATGAAATAATTTCCCAAGTTCCCACGGAAAACCAGTTAGTTATGTATGAACAATAGTACTTAGTTTAAAACCGGAAGCAATAAGTGACTCCAGTGCTCATTAGAAAATTCACTCTAATTTTTGGTGAACTATCATTGTTGTGATCTGGTTAGTAGTCACAATCATTATTGTGAATGGTATCTTAGAACTCATAGAATACAGTATGTTTCAGAAAAGGTGGCCACCCCCTCGTAACTTTTGAACGCGACGAAATTTTTCAATTCTGTAAAGTCCTAGGTATAGAAAGTGCCCTATGGCCCATCCTGTGGTCATATTTATTTTTGGCCCCGGTCGGCCCTTCCGGCTTTTAAGCCATATTTTTTCATTTTTCTCGCGAATTTTAAATGGAATGCTATATTTTTTTATTCCTGTTAATTAAAGTCCAAGTTAGGTTGAGTATAATAAGCTTTTAAATTTTTCAAAAACCTTATCAGGGGCGGAGCTAGTAGGGTGCAAGTTTCAAAATTGTTACACCCTGTATTTCAGCGTTAGTTAGATTTTTTAGTACTTTTTTTATGTTCATAGGTTCAAAATATTGTTTTACACCATATGAAATCAAAAAAATATTCTTGTTTACCTCTAATCAGGGTCATAGTAAGGTTTTTGTAAAAGTACTTTTTTTCTCACGTCAATTTTTCCGTAAATTAATGGTGTTCTCGAAATTGGCATTTTTAGAGGTGAAAGTCTGCAATGACATATGTTTTTTATGCTTGAAATCGAAAGAAAACTTAACGGAGAAGCCATTAAGATCATAAAAAAAGCCATTTAACCTGCTAGTTTTTTCACGACAGTGTCCGGTAAAGTGGGTGAATTTCGTATTGGATTTTTTTTGTTGAGGAAACACAATTGGCATAGAAAATAAATAATACCTAATAAGGGAATAATACTTTAATTAACATAACTAAATGCGAAATTAAAGGAAGATTATTTCTTCTAAATCAGTGCCGGATAAATTTTTTTCTCTCTCTCTTTCTCTCTCTCTCTCTCTCTCTCTCTCTTCTCCTCTTTAAAATAATTGAATTGGTTTCATTTTCACCCTCAAGAGTTTGGTACTTGACCTGGTATTTTTTTCTCTTAAATTTCGAGATAATTAGATTTTTATTTAGAGACCTGGTATTCATTACTAGCAACACCAGTATGATTTTTTTTTTAAATTTGGGTTTAATATCGCGTTTCAACTGCATGGTCATATCATAACGGGGGTGTTACATTCCATTCGCAAGAAACTCACCAACCTCCTAAACACATTTATCTCACCCAGCCTGGGCTAGGCCGGAATGCCAGTATGCCAGCATCACGAAGTCTTCTCCTCGCTGGTCGTTGCTTAACTTCGGTGATCCTACAAGAATCGTTGCATTCAAAGCGCCATCGGACTGACTCCAGAATTATTGACAATGTGTTTTCTACAGATTTTACCAACTTACCAACTAAAATTGTCTCAAGAGGGGACCCCTAGGCCGACTTTAGAAGCAGCATTATCCGATAATTATTTTTGATACAACTTGAACTTTGAAAAGTGAAAAAAGAGAGAGAGAGAAAAAAAAAAAAAAATATCCGGCACTGATTTAGAAGAAATAATTTTCATTTAATTTGGCATTTAGTTATGTTTATTGAAGTATTATTCCCTTATTAGATATTATTTATTTTCTATGCCAATTGTGTTTCCTCAAACAACAAAAAAAATCCAATACGAAATTCACCCACTTTACCGGACACTGTCGTGAAAAAACTAGCAGGTTAATTGGCTTTTTTTATGATCTTAATCGCTTCTCCGTTAAGTTTTCTTTCGATTTCAAGCATAAAAAACATATGTCACTGCAGACTTTCACCTCTAAAAATGCCAATTTCAAGAACACCATTAATTTACGGAAAAATTGACGTGAGAAAAAAAAGTACTTTTACAAAAACCTTACTATGACCCTGATTAGAAGTAAACAAGAATAATTTTTTGATTTCATATGGTGTAAAACAATATTTTGAACCTATGAACATAAAAAAAGTACTAAAAAATCTAATTAACACTGAAATACAGGGTGTAACAATTTTGAAACTTGCACCCTACTAGCTCCGCCCCTGATAAGGTTTTTGAAAATTTTAAAAGCTCATTATACTCAGCTTAAATTAGACTTTAATTAACAAGAATAAAAAATATAGCATTCCATTTAAAATTCGCGAGAAAAATTAAAAAATATGGCCTAAAAGCCGGAAGGGTCGACCGGGGCCAAAAATAAATATGACCATAGGATGGGCCATAGGGCACTTCCTATACCTAGGACTTTACAGAATTGAAAAATTCCGTCGCGTTCAAAAGTTACGAGGGGGTGGCCACCTTTTCTGAAACATACTGTATAGTCCTAATATTCTACAATTCTCTACTATCCAAATCTAGACTACTTCAGAAATAAAAGTGTTTCCATTCATCCATTAAAAAAAGAAAGAATTTCGGAAAATAGTTTAATAAAATTATGTAATTCCTGTTGTTCTCCATGTTGGAATGGCATTGGATTAGCCAACGTCGCATGTGAAGTTCTCTTGCCGGAATTTCAGTGACTTAGCCTAACTTATAGCCCAACGGT
Source organism: Bactericera cockerelli (assembly GCA_024516035.1). NCBI lineage: Eukaryota > Metazoa > Arthropoda > Insecta > Hemiptera > Triozidae > Bactericera > Bactericera cockerelli. The sequence continues at coordinate 40,859,009 of CM044960.1, read as the reverse complement.
TCGTAAAATTAACCATTCTGAGGGCATGAGGCTTTTAATTTAAAGCGTTCTAAAATCTTAAATAACAAACTGTGCTACGTTGGTTAGAACTTTGCTTGTTACTGGCTTGTTATCGACCCCCCTTGCAGACTACTGGTCTACTCACTGCCTGTTCCCGGTCAGACCAATTCTATTCCATAATAATAATATCAATCATTTCCACCCAAACCAGACGTCTCAAGGCATTGTGTTGCCTATTCATTTGACACTCTCAATATCATCCGCGGAGATGACACCATACCCCCATGAGAGGCATGGCCAAATTAGGACTCAGGAGACTAAATATACGGGCGAAGAGTTTATGAATGTCGCGCGCGTGGGGGCTTGCTCAATGCTGTAGTAAGGTTCAGCCATTGTGCTCTTAATTTATGCTCATCGCCCCATCTTTCTGGCTATTCTTCATATTGCTCTCTTCTTTTCTTCTTTAAATTAAATTAAAAATAATTTCGTTATTTATAACCAATTAGTTTAGAAGAACTTGGAAATTGGTCTTCCTGGTCTAAAGTGACAAAGTGAGAATCTATATAAAAACCATGAATCTATGTATAGTTAAATCTATGGTAAAATAAATGATATTTTATGTGATTCTATGGTCTCTTTTGCGCCAAGTGCTTTGGAAATGATTAACTGCATATCCAAAACCTCGAGACGAAGTACAGACGCGCGGGGGAATATTTCAGGTAAAGGCTTAGTTTCGCTGTTCAAAGAGGTAAGTGTTCAAATACGCTGTTGCCTCAGTGCTGAGTTAACTCGGAAGTGAACTCAGCATTGTTTGATGTGTTGTAAAAAGTTACCAGAAGTGGCATAAAAAAAACCCTAGTCCTGTATATATGAAAAAGTAATGTGAAAAAAATCATTTTACACCTACACACTGGACACAATTATACATAAAACACATAGGCAATGTCATTCCTGTGATAGTTTGAATACATATAGAAGCCTATGTATCTGTACAACTACAGACATAGATTCTCACACTCACATATTCAGTAAATACATAGGTTCTTATGTACATAATATGTATTATTATGTATGTAATTTTTCATTGGACAGGTCCGGAAAACTGCTATTGTGTCTACTGATGGGACATTCCATCAGGTACATAACACATTAATGTCCATCCAGCTACTAGTAAGTGTCCATCACGTAAACATAACACAAAGTTTTCCGTCGAGTATGTGACAGGCGACATAGCCTGTATAGTGACATGTTGCTAGTAGAAAACACTTATTGTTGATTCCATGATATTAAGTAAAGAGAATTTAATTATTTATCATACAGGATGTATCAAAATTGAACTGGTAAATATCAGTTTACTGGGACCAAATAGTATACCCTATAATGGAAGGGTACGCCTGATGGTTACCTTCCACTAAAGAGTATTATGTATTACTACCAAACTGACGCCATGACCACTGAGCTACCAGGACAGACCTGGAATAACTGCATAATCCTGGACATGCTTAATTTATGTGGACTTATTTTTATTCTGGATATGAGCAACCGATGTATTGGGTCTCATCTCATGTATGATACCACGACATGTTATATGGACTTACTTCTATTCTGGACGATCTGGATATAAGTATCTTGTGATACTTCATGTTGCTCTGAGATTGACAGCCGGGAGATTGAACTGTGACCAATCAACTCAAGCTAATAGAATCTTGAACACTTGGAGAAAATATCACTCTTCAACATTTACTGTCAGGTTGATGAATGCTGCAGAACTTTCTCCATTGTTGTTGCCTCTCTTCAAATCTTGCCTTGGGAAGTCATCAAAAAAATGTCTTGACATAATTAAGTACAAAATATTCCTCTTGAATTCTAGACTCCCGAACAATTCCAAACACTTGTGGGACTGTTGATAAAATCATAAATAATAAAAGGCATCCATCCCACTTCAAATGCGATACTTGAATTGAAACTTTTGATACGAATTTTGCTGGATTAGATTTTTCACTGTTCACAAGAGTATTTTTTTTTCATTGTTAAGGCTTTCAGTGATAATTAAGGGAAGGGGGAAAATTGAAGTACATAACAAATCTGTAAATATATACCGAGGCACTAGGGCTAGCTGCATGTGTAGGAGAGGTCACTTTCCTATTTATAGACACATGCAGGCATACATACAAGTGTTCAAATGCAATAAGTCATCTTATCTTGGCTTCTCACTGCTGCTTCCGTTCCCCTACCCCCATTAAGTTATAAAGTACCCCCTTGACTATGTCACTTATAATATATAGTACCCCCTACCCCTCATTAACTTATAAAGTATCCCTACCTACCATTAACTTATAAAATACCCCCTTGACTAAGTTACTTATAAAGTATCACTACCTACCATTAACTTATAAAGTACCCCCTTGACTAAGTTACTTATAAACTACCCCTACCACCCCATTCACTTTCTTATTATTATTTTATACATGTATGAACCAAGTGAATCTATATTTGTATGTTATTAATCCAATAAATGAGACTTTGTATAAAGTGATTGCAAAAAAGGACTCAGTAGTCCCACGCAGGCAGTATAAATGACGATTATAATTATATTAAAAAATTATCTCAGCCTACTTTCTTGAATTTTTCAAACATCTACGCCTGCACTGGTTTCTCATCATTTTCACACTCCATAAATTTGTAAAAGTCCATATATTATGTACCAATGTAATATGTCCCATCCCCTGCTTGGTGCCTTGGTTTCAGATTTTGACTTACCAAGTGGATACCGTCACAAAATCCCGGGTGGAACTTGTGTGCCAGTTAGCCAAGATTAAAGAAGAAAACGAGGACTTGAAATTTCAGGTAAATTTTTCAAAACAAAACATTTCCTATGTGTAATATTTTTATCTAATACTAGGATTCTTTAATTTGGTTCTTAAAAAAAATAAAGAATCTTAGTTTTATATTAAAATATTACATATAAAATTTATTATTATATAATCTTTGGACTTCTAATATGAACTATATAACAAATAAAAGATTTCCTGTTATTGTCAGTAACACTGTGCTCAGTTCCTATTGATCTTGGGTTTAAATTGTTTAATTATCATTTTATGATCCTGAAATTACGAGAACATGGCCTAGAAGATATTAAGAAAGAAAAAAGCCAGCTAGTTCGGGTTTGTTTTTTTTTATCTTTATTTAGTTTTACTTTTACTTGAAATGGAAGGTCATTTTTATTTTGATTTAAGTATCTTTATAGTGAAGCTCTCAAAGCATCTGCACAATTTTTGTGGGTAGCGCAGGGAAGAAATTGTAACATATTGTATAGTAAAGTCCTATGATTCTGGGCTACCCACTAAAATTGTGACATAATAACACAATTTTGTCCCCACAGCTGGAGGAGAAGAGCATAGAGCTGGAGGGGACAAGGGCGCGCGTGCGGCTCTACGAGAGGCTGCAGGCTGTGAAGCTAAGCAGTGGCGGAGACGTGCACACCCTGCTGCCGCCCAACCCCATCCTGCCGCAGCTGAACCTGCCCTGCTCGGAGCCCCTCAGCTCCAGCACAGAGAGCGCCCACCATGGGTCCCCCTCCAGCAGCCTGGACAAGCTCACGCGATCCCCCAGCAAGCGCCGCAGCAAGATCCCGCTGCCCAAGACCCCGGTCGAGACGAGTCCCCTTGGTAACAGCGTCCCTAGCAACGGCGTCCCTAGCAACCGAAACAGCTCCTCAATTCCCAAGTACCAGAAGGACAGCTCGTGGCATTCCAACGCGAGCCGCAAGTCGGCGGACAGTCTGATCCGGAACTGGGAGCCCAGCAGCAAGCCCAGCGGACAGGTGAAGAAGCCTGCCATCCTCTCCAGCAAGGAGCTGTCCCTAGCCGCCCGGCGCGAGTCCCTCCACCACCCGCCCATGCTCGGCAAAAGCCACCCCGGGGACGCGTTCACCCGGCGCCTGCGCAAATCCTCCTCGGAATCCTCGACAAACAGCTCCGGGGCGTCGGTGTCGCCCGTGATGCGGAAGCCACGCCCGGGGGGCGGCCCGGACGCCAAGGTACGGCCCGCCACCAAGATCAGCAACTTTTTCTCCTCCTGGATTAAGAGCTCGGGCCTCACGTAACCACTATTAATCCTACCGGCTTTAACACCTCCGGGGCTCTAGACACACTGTAGACGTAAAAAAATATACAAATGCTTTCTCCCCTCATACTATAACCACTCTCTTACCTTGGCCGCCATTGCTTGGGCTGCGGCGGCGGTGGCACGCTACATGGCTCGCGGCGGATCCACACCAGGCAGCAATGCAGCGTAAGTTATCCACTTATCTAACCTCCGTGTCCCTCCTGTAGTCTTGTGAACGCGCCTTACTGCTTGGGTTTTCAATTCTTTTCCCTACTTTACAAACATCATCTTACATAATCTTTTTTTATAATTGAGTTCGTTTTAAATGCGTTTAGCTATCCAACCAAAATTTGAGGAAAAGCTGTGAGACCTGTTTTCATGAGAAGCAATCGAACGACAAACGACGCGACGTTAACTTAGGAAGTTTCGTGTCGTTTGGTCAACATTTGTTCCATTACTTGTTTGCTTTAGTGATTTGAGAGTTTATCTTCTCCTTAATTGTTATTCGAATGTAAATTATCTACTAAATTTAAAAGAATGTCAGCCCAGTTCGCTGGTTGAGGTTAGTAGCAGATAAGTTTGCCCGAAGAATAACGAGTAAAACCCCACATGGTTTAAAAACAACTATATATGTTTTCGTATATAATATTATGTATTTTATACAGAGAATTTCAACATTTTAAACCCGCGAGTTCGATACTGGATTTTAATTTGCCTCATTTTAAGGTTTGATACATTTTTTATGTGCCACAATATTATTGAACCTCCGACCATCAGTCTACAAGCCCGCCACTACCGACCGCTGCGATGACTATCTATTCCATTCTATTCAATTGGCTAACACACACAATGCACAGGAGCTAACGCCCGTATGGCCTTGTAACTTGAGTATAGGTTGTGTGCCAAATACTGAAACCTGTTATACAGTAGTGAGCTCTGATATATGAACCACAGGAATAAAAAAAGCTATGTATTGAGGTTAAAATAGGTTCTTTCCATAGATTTCATACTATAAAATTATCACAAAAACTTCTTCTTCTTTTTCTTAACGTCTCTTCAACATCTGGGTCATTCCAGACGGGGTTTCCTCCGTTCCAGCTACTCACATTAACCTCACCCAGCTAAGCTTGGGCCGAAAATATCCAAATATAAACATCATGAGAGTTCGAACTTGAGTGCTCAGCAACCATGTTCTGACCTCGCTGGACGTTGCTTAACTTCAATGACAGAACGAGAACTGGTGTATACAAACACCATCCGACGCCGGCCCACCAAGTTCTTGCCTTTTTGCTTAACTTCTATGATTTGACAACAAGTGGTGTTTGTAACGTGCCATCCATGCTGGCTGACAATTTTTTTTCTCGATATTACAGAAAAATCAATTTGACATTCAAGTTTTTGTAGAGAAAATCCCAACTTCACCCAATCAATTCAGCGGCTATAAATTGTCCTTGAGCTCTGCTAGGTTCGAAATATTCGGTTTCTCTTTTCGTCCTTCAGAGAGAAACTTTTATATATACTTTATTTTCTTTTCTTCCTTTTTTCTGTGCATGTAATTGTAATATTTAATGTTATTTACTTGTAAAATACCATGTTTTGACTTTAAAACCCATTATTTGTCAAATTTATACGTGAGACTTTGTTTGGACTTTAGCTCCTTTAATGCCACTCTTTAGTCCTACATCGCGCTCGTAGTAAAGTATAAATTGAGAGAAAAAAAGGGTCAAATTTTTTTTTTTTTCATTTTCGCCTGGCTGTTTCACTGCTTGGCTAACACACTCTGATGGCATGCACGTCCTGTGTCCATTAGATTGAGGACAATACAACACATGGACGTTGAATTGATTGGAAATCCGAACACAATGGATTCGCAACATGGCGCCCGACTGCTATACAGGATCCTGCGGGTTCGATTTTTCCGAGAACAAATAATTTGTCTGAAAAATATACTGCCGCTTAGGAAAGAAGTGTGACCTTTTTTCTATTTAAAACTATTTTCTTGTTAACATTTGGTTGAAATTTTGTTATACATGACAAAAGCATACATAATGGGAAAAAATAAATATAAAAGCGATTAAATTAACATTTTTCTTTAGAAGTCCTATGTGGTGATTTTTATCTTTGTTATTTTCCTTGGTGGTTTTAATGTTGGGTTGGTACCAAATAAAGTTGCTGTAGCTTTAGCGTGGTGGAAGTCTCCCGTCATTGACATTTTGGCTTACGTGTTTCTATTTCAGGTCTCGTCACGATCTTGTTGAACATTTTATTTCTCTTGTTGAACATTTTGTTTGTGTAATTCAGTAGATTTAAGTAGATAACCTTCTGCCCTCTTTAGAAGTATTTTCTAACTGATTGTGTGCATGCTTTTTTTAATACTTTGAGTTGCAAAGCGTTTTACTAAACTTATGAATGATTTCAATCGAATGTCGGTCAAATGTTGATGCCATCTAATCGTAATTAAACAATTCTTTATACATATGTATGCACATAAAGCACATATTTAGATTTATAATATTTATTTTAAATTTGATTCACATATTTTATTTAGGAAAACTTAATTTCTCCTAAATTTCGTCGAAAAATGTATTTTTTTCTTTTGAATTGTAGATCACACTAGCCGTTTGCCCGTGCTTTGCAACGGGACTAAATTTCAAATTTACTAAGGCATGGCCGTACTGCTGGACAGCAATGCCTTTTTGAACTTTTTATAATTTTTCTGGACAAAGCGATAATGGTTTTGGGGGGGTCAATTCTGAGACATTTTTCGCTATCTCTTACCGTTTTGGCTAAACAACTCCGGACAAACAAACAAACAAACAAACATAGGTAGGTAGGTAGGTAGTCCTTTTTTCTGTTTTATATATAGAGATTATGTCATGAAACAGAATATAATTATATTTTTAAATAAAATTAAAACATATACTTTCCAAAATTAAAAGAAAACCACCTCGTAAAATTGCTGTGTGATAGAAATGATGACCCTTAAGCACACAGTATACAAGATGAAAGAAAATCAATACCGTCTTCATGTTCATATATGATTATCTCTTTTTTGAAGTTTTAGAGTATCTTACTAGCAGAATAAGAATACAAACTTCTATCGAAAATCTAGGACAAGGAAAACTCACGTTTTTATAGAAAAAAAAAAAATACTTCCTCCTTTGTATGGGTGCAAAGGATACAACGCTTTGCTTTCTACTATTAGGACATTTGGTTAAAACCTAATTGATAGTTTTACATATTTTTTATAGAGTCATTAAATGGGTACATCAGAACGATTCACGGTAAAAAAAATTGTAAATTTGTTTATTGGCTTCAATTAAAAAACATCAATATTTGACCGCCATTTATTTTCTCCTTTTCTATTGAGGCATTTGTATATTTTTCGATGATCTATGTAGCATTAATAGTTCGTGTTTCTTTCAAAATAATGTTGGATGACAGTATTTCTATAGAAATTTCCTGTAGTAAAATAAAAACTGTAAAAAAAACTCATTTGTTTCGTCCTCATATTCCTATAAATATGATATTTTTTTCCTAATTGAAATTTTCAAGCCATTGCGATCCCAATACTTCAACTCCGAAATACTTACTGCCTTCCCTGTGTATATGCTTTACATGTTGTCTAATCTTTTCCTCGAAAAATATCTCTCGTGTTTTGTGTTGTTGCATGCTAGCAAGATATTACGGACTAAGTTTTAAGTTTGCGCTTTTCTAAGATTGGAAAATGTAGAAAATATTTTCACAAAAACTCTTACAGTATCTAGTACCTATGTAGTCCTTCTCTTAAATTATAAAACCAATGTCTGCTCTTTACCATAGAGAATTTTGTGTAGGTTATTTTAGGTACATCATATTCGTTCACTCTTCAGCACGGTTTGTATATCACCATGAATATGAGAACGGTATGTGGCTCAGATAATAACCTGAGGTCTTTATAAAACTCAGTGTCGAGCAAAAGATCCAGGATTTGAAAATAAAACTACTCAAAAGTTCTATTACACAGGTATTACTTCCGATAAATTTCTAATATTAGAAATCGGAAGTATTGTGTTCGTTTTTGTAAAATGCTCCGATTTAGATTTTTTCATATTTCTGGAACCTTTCATAACCTCCTGAACAACTTTGGTTTTGTGTCTGTCTGTCTGTCGGTTAAAAACATTCCTTGTTACGCGCAAATCTCAAAACTACTTAACGGATTTCGACGAAATTTTGTAAACATACGAGATATTCTGTAGATGGTCCCATTTTAAATTCATGAACTTCGCACTAGCGGTTCTTGGTGATAGAGACCATGCGCCTGACCACTAACTTTATACTGAAACGCTTATATCTCGTGAACGGTACACGCGATTTTGATTAATTTTGTGCGTATACATATGTGTATTAGCGTTTTACATAGTACATTCATAATTATTTTTTGATAAATTTTAATTTAGCTCTGATATTTAAGAAAATCCAAATTTTTCAATAGTCAAAAAATAAGGTCAACGACTTGCCGATACAGATTTTTTTTTTTTTTTGTAGAATTTAGAATGTAGAAAAAACGGTATTCTACCATATAAAACAAATTTGAAGAAAATCGGTTCAGCGGTTTTGAAGATACAAGTGATATAGTATAAAATTTCAAAATAACCACGTGTATACAATGTGAACCAATCATGAGGAAGTATTATGTCCATAATTTGCAGTGTATTTTTAATGAAATGTTTTGGTGCTTTTATGTTGAACCAACACCCCTATGGAAATAATTGTAATAATCATGCAGGGAAGGATCGATTTTCAAAGAAAATATACATATTTCTTTCTTAACTATTCTGCCCTTTCTCTCAACAGTTAAAACCGCCCAACCCTCTCCGCAAGCTGAACAGACCCCATCGCTCCCGCAGTTTGGAGAAATCTTCTATTATTACTCTGCCCGCCGTGGACGAAGTGAACGAAAGTCCAGACTCTCTGGAAACAAACCCTGAACCACCTGCTAGGACGGCATCTCAGGAATTAAATGCAAAGACGACAAAGGGTAACGCAAGAAATAATGAGGTGCTGAATAGTGCAAGTCGTGAATTAGATCAAGAGGTAACGAAGAACACTGTCTTGAATAACACATCTCAGGAATTGACTTCCAGGATAAATAAAGTTAATACACCACACTCCTTATCTCGGTTTTCCTCAAATCAACTGGACTTCACGGCAACAAAGGACACTTTCCTATCTCCAGGAACCGAAAACATTCCTGTGACTAACCAAGTTAGCTCTTCAGATAATGCTACTCTAAGAACAAACGTTCAGTCGCCTCAATGTCCTTTCAAAACTATGAAGACAGAATCACCTGCTCAAACTCAGGAAAGTCATAAGACTACACAGGATAATATTCTTTCCCAGACATTGGTCAAAGATTTGCGCAACAACAACGAAACCTACGTTGTGAAGTCATCAGACGTAAGGCAAGGTATTCCCGAGTTTTTCCTCTAATCAAGACAAAACAAATATTAATTCCTTAAATAAAATTGAGGTTGTAAGAGCTGAATCTCAAGCATGTGTCACTAGCAGCAAGTCTCATACATACAGGGTGAGACGCAAACCAAACCGGTTTGTTGACAAAGAACGTCGAGATAACTGTGAATTAGAACAACAAAGTCAGAGTGAACAACCTTGTGGTACACCGAGTTCTCAAACTTCAAACGGTATGTCCAATCATTATCGAGTGAAGCGATCGAAACGAATCCGGCCAAATCAAAATCATGAAACTCCCGCCAGTACTCAGAAACCTAACGTCCATTCAGCCCAAAACGGTCAAACGCTTTCCTCATGTCCGGAACCCATTGTTCATCCCATTCTGAACGGTGCCACTGCAAGACCAGTCAAGCATTTAATCCAAAATGGCCATACGCAGACAAGTGAGACATCAGTCGTTCATCTTATTCAAAACGGCCAGACTAAACCTATCGTACATCTGATCCAGAGCAGTCGACATCTTGCCTTGACCCCACTAACTTCTAACACCGAAGTTGTTCGCCCGCTAACTTCCGTTGAAATGGTTCGCAACTCAATGGAATACTTCGACAGCATCGAGACTGTCACTAGTAGTGGCAGCGTTTTGCATAGCGCCGCGGGGTCAAGCATGAACAGCAACAGACTCCGGCGTGAGTCATTGGCAGAGTGTGATTCCCTTGATCAGAGTCATCCGGACATCAGTGATTCTGAAGATCTGGTGTAAAATGTGAGTTACTCAATGTCAACTGGACATATCACAGAAAGGTCTAGTGTAACATGCAACTCGCTTTGTGAAAGTAGTCGCTGTATTATCACGAACGGTTTTTGTTGTTGCAGTCTTTCAAAATTTGATTAAATTTATCGCGTATTTTGTATTTTATGTGGCTAATTCTGGAGAAATGGTCAAGTTTTAAGCATTTACTATTTTCGTAAACATTATATATTATATTTTAAGATTTTTTTTAGAGCCCTTACCTGTTGTATTTGACCCTACGTCGTTGTTAGGTATATTTTGGTTCCATGAATTGCCATTTTTGCTCACGGGAAAAATTCCATGTTGAAAGCAAGGATAATCACTGAGGTTTTCCTATTAAGTGTAGAATATTTTTTTAAAAAATCGCTTTTAGTATAAAAAATTAATCCAGATGTTTTTTTATTGACAAAATGATTGTCGTTGCAGTTCCAATGCAATATCTTGCCTCTTATTAAGACACAGATCCTTTGAATTGAAGGATCATAATATTCCGATGCTTTAAACTTATTTATACTGTTCTTATGTTATCATGTGCATAGCAGGTTCAATGTTAAGTCTGCGAATACATAGATACTTAATAACCTACTTATTAACTGTAGGAAATTACAAAGGAAGTATTATGACATAATCAATTTGACTAGAATTCATTAATAAAAACCAAATGTTGGGGGGTGATTTTGTTATTTAAGTGCCTTTTGTTTTCTTTATTCGCCATTTTTGTTTTATATTGGTAAAATTATTCTGGTGCGAATGTTTTGTTTTTCTTTATTATTTATGCTCCATTATAGAAACTTTTACAAAACTTACAATCAATATCGAATCAACGTTATTAATTTTTTATGTTTCTTCACACGCAACTTAAAAAAATCTCAACATTGCATGTGTTTAAACGAAAACTTGGACTCAATAGATCTCTGCACGTTACAGAGTATGTGTTAATCTATTAGAAGCCATAGTACGAAATATCATCTTTTAAATATTTTATCTTCACTAACTTTGTAATAAGAATACTTCTTATACATAAAAGCACATGAATATTAGATAGTAGAAATGGTACTTTTCGAGTAAACGCATCGATTACATTGATATTTTCAGAGAAAAAAGAGAAACTCAACGTCTTGAAAGAACACTTTATGGCGCCACTGTTATGCGGGATCAAATACGAATCACGTCTTAGATCGTTATATCTTTATCTATAACTTTAAAAAAGATAGTTCGATTTCGTTTTACTATCCATGGATGGCATGGGCCTATGGTTTATCTGAATATGGTCCACAGGTTTTCAAAATATTATGTTTGTATTTCCAGTATTTTCAAGATACTGTGGGCAGATTTAACTAATGTTTTGTAATACTTTTTTTTTAAATCAAATACTAAAGTAGGTAACGCAGATGTTTTTGCTGTTGGCACAAGTGCAGCAACATCTGTTTAAAGTCCTGATTTTAATCATAGTATTAAATAGGGGAAAAATTTGAAAACTCCGTCTAACTTAAGTGTCTGATTTTGTTTCTTAATTCCACTCTTAATACCACTATTGTATCAAAGATCATTCATATGACAGCTAACTCATATCTGTGATTTTGTTATTGTTATATTTTTAGTTTTTAATTTATTTTGTCAGACTATACATCTCTTTATGTATCTTATGTAAAGTATTTGAATACCCAACCAAGCTTAAGATTTTATTTATGTAATATCTAATAAAAAAATTGTTCTTCTAAAAATCGTAAAATTCTAAAATTAAACAGAAAATTTCAGAAAATTCTCATCATGTATTTTCAAAATCGATTAATTTTGATTTACTACAGTAACGAGATTTATTTAACTCTTTGAAAGAACTGATTAATCTAACAACTGTTTTCTAACCAGTTCAGAATTTTGAACGAATATTTGTATTTTCTTTTTTCAAATAAAAGCACTTTAATCATCTTGTTCTAAAGACAACACTTATCTAGTGCCATTTTTGAAGTAAACTTGCATTATGTTTATTAAAATTTAATAAGTGATTTAAAAAGAAAATCGTTTAAATTTAAAATGTATATTCGCAAATTACATTTTTTGAAGATTTACACCTTGGTCTTGTTTTATAGCATCGTAATATTCTACACATTACAGTTTTGCTATTTCTATTTTTATCCGTTTTGACATTGGGTACCAAATACTACCAATTTGAACCGTATATGTGTACCTTTGTTGATAGTGTGTAGTGCTCGCATTTACGTTATTTCTGTTTTTACTTCTTTTCATAAGAAGTAGGTACCTGTTGTACATTATTTCTTCCAATCCCTAACCCACAAAGTTGACCCTGCAAAATACTTTCCACTGTACGGAACTAATTTGGAACCGTGAAAATGGTAGATTCCAATGAGAGGTAGAGGTGAAACTACCAAACAAGCGTACCTAAAAAAGTGCCTGAAATATAAAGACCTACAAAATCTTTATGATTTCATTCCCTTCGCCGTTGAAACCTTTGGCTCTTTTGGGCTCAGTGCTTTGGAAATGTTTAACAGCATATCCAAAACCTTGGTCCTTGAGACGAAAGACAGACGCGCCGGGGAATATATTTCAGGCAATGGCTTAGTTTCGCTGTTCAGAGAGGTAACGTTGCCTCAGTGCTGAGCACACTGCCTCCTTGATGTCCTTGGAGAAGTGTTTTATGTATTGTGAAAATATACAGGGTCTTCATAAAGTCTCACCCAGGCCTAGGTTTCTCGAAAACGACTCAGAATATCAAAAAACGCAAAAACCCGTATTCCTTTATATTTAGGGGGATTGATTTTCAGCCAATTTTTTTTGCCTACACGGCCCCAGTCAGGCTGGGCATGGACCAACTTTAAAATCTTAAATAGAATGGTATGTCTTGTGGCATATTGTTTTAAAGGTCTTATTGAGAGAAGTTCATTACAATAAATTTCAGTGTGCTACGACTTACCGTTCTCGAGATACAGGGTCGGACGTCCTGCGTAATATCCATATATTTTGACCTGTAACTCGTTAACCGTAAATTATGGAGAAAATTTTTCTTGTTAATAATAACTCCTTATGACAAGATCTTTCGAACAAGTTATAATTCGACATACTCTGTTGATGTTAGTTTCTGGTCGGTTTCGTCAGCCAGCCGGACGAACAGTCGAAAAAAATTTAACGAAAAAACAAATCAAATTTTAACTTGTTCGAAAGTTCTTGCCAAGAAAAATTTTCTCCATAATTCACGGTTAACGAGTTACAGGTCAAAATATATGGATATTACGCAGGACGTCCGACCCTGTATCTCGAGAACGGTAAGTCGTAGCTCACTAAAATTTGTTGTAATGAACTTCTCTTAATAAGACCTTTAAAACAATATGCCACAAGACATACCATTCTATTTAAGATTTTAAAGTTGGTCCATGCCCAGCCTGACTGGGGCCGTGTAGGCAAAAAAAATTTGGCTGAAAATCAATCCCCCTAAATATAAAGGAATACGGGTTTTTGCGTTTTTTGATATTCTGAGTCGTTTTCGAGAAACCTAGGCCTGGGTGAGACTTTATGAAGACCCTGTATATGTATACTGGATTCTAATGTAACTTTGCCCCATTGAAAATATAATTACTGTCTTCCTTGGTTTTAGTCACCAATTGTCATTGTATCTCTTTTTTTATGTATAGCAAACTTGATTTTTCACAATCTTATGAAATTATCAAACATTTTTTTCTTCAAATTATTGATTCACATTGCTTTTATTGGTCCTGTCTCAAATGATTTTTTCTGTGGTTACTTTCAAATAAACGAGATTTCAAGTTTGAGATAACATTGACCCATTTGTAAATGACCTAGTCTCAGACATACACACTATCGACATTTCAAAAACCAAAAGCAAATACCCACTCTTGTTTAGCAAATAGAAAAAATAACATAATCACACTTTATATTTATCTAACTTCGTAGATTTGTTTTTTTCTAAAACTATTATCAATTTTATTTACCAAAATATTGTAAATAAAGAAAGAAAAACTGTATAGAACTCAATAAAATTCTATATTGTAATGAATATTTTTCTATAAATACTGTATATACATGAAATAGGCGACGAAATATAATAATTCAAATTTATCAAAATATAAATCAGTTTTGTTGTTATTGTCTCATGTTTTTATAATACTTTATACTACCTTCATATTAATAGATGGTTCTCTTTGGAAATTTTTGCAAAATAATTAAAGTTATTAGAATCAAAGAGTAAACAAAAAAAAAAAAAAAAAATGATATTGAAAATGAGATAAAAATAAGCTAGCCGATTAATCTGGGAACGAATAACATAAATTATGGGACTCGAGTCACCGACCTCCTGGTTACGAGTCCGCTGTCTCATCCCTCGAGCTACTCGTGTCGGCTTGAGCCAGTGGATAGGATACCAATTTCCGTGGATTTAACACTCATATGATTATGTACATGAACATACAATTAGATTTAGAATCAGGTGGTTGAAAACGCATTTAGCATTAACTTTGCTTAAGGCGGCTATACACGGGCGAGCTTTTTGCGCAAACCTTTCTTTATATTCGCGAGCATAATGTTTGCGCCAACAACTTGGTCGTATAGCCCGCCTTTCATTGAAATGTTTACCTTTCACTTTAGGCCCTAAAGTGAAAGGTAACCATTTCAATGAAAGCCGGGCTATACGACCAAGTTCTTTAGGGTATATTATTATTATTATTATCTCCTCTCCTCTTGTTCCTTCTTCAGTTGCGACAACTTATACAGGCACTCGTCTTCCATTCAACCCTCTCCCATGTTGCTCGCCGCGTGCTTCATTGTTGCCTCATCTCCTCTCCTCTTGTTCCTTCTTCAGTTGCGACAGCTTATACAGGCACTCGTCTTCCATTCAACCCTCTCCCATGTTGCTCGCCGCGTGCTTCATTGTTGCCTCATCTCCTCTCCTCTTGTTCCTTCTTCAGTTGCGACAACTTATACAGGCACTCGTCTCTCCACTTGACCCTCTCCGCAATATCAGGGATGGGACTAAGGTGGTTCACCTGTTTAGCCACCTCCTTCAGACCTGCCCCCTCTAGGAGGGGTGTAGGTTTGAAAGTTTGTGACACCTCGAAGATCGAACCTCCGAACCGCTTGCAGTAGTCCTCGATACCTGTGGGAGGGGTAGAATAATTGAATGGTTACTTTTTTCATACACATAATCTGGCCTATCCCAGGCCAGGTGAGGCTAACATGCGTTGCTGGTGCGATTTTTTATTCAAGCGATTTATTATTCAAGTGAGGGTTTAACCCACTTGACTAAAAAAAAAATTAAGACATTTAAAAGGTCAAAAAAAAATTCATTAGCAAACAGCTACTGTACCTATCTTACTAAAAATTGTTAGCAAACGGCTAGTATCTCCAATGTTAATACCAATACCAGTTGATTTTTTTTTCTTCTTCTTCTTTAAAGATGAGTGTTTCACAGCCTTTTTTTATTTCGTAGTCATGAACAGGAGCTACTGTAGACGCTTGTGGTCTGTGTTCCAGCTTATCCATCCCATGCCTAAGTGATGAGTTCAAATAAGAACGAAACGATCGTCTTAGGCTGCTTGGGGGTTGAATATGACATATATATATCAATTGTAATGGATGAAAATTGGGCTAAATGTACTAAAAAAATAGATTTATTTATTAAATTGACGGATATATCCATTTTACATGTTCCCTAATAAAATAAACTTAACTAAGAATAATAAAAGTTATCCTAAAATGCTAACGATACTTAAAGATAATGAAAGATAAAAACAGCCTAACAATAATAAAGGCAATACTTATCAAAACAATGGTAAAGCTAAGAGTGCAACGAAAACAGGTTTAATAGTTTGGATTTAGAATCAGGAGACTCATTAAAGATATCAATATTGATAGGTTCATTGGAGAGCTTGTTGGTGAGACACATCATTCGGTTGATGGGATTATTAGCTCCAATATTTGTTTTAAAACTATGCGGAACAAATATATCCTGATTTCTTGTAACACGTCTTCTAACTTTGAAATTCAATTCATTCAAGAGACTTGGTGAATCAATCTTTCCACTCAAAAGTTTTAGGATAAATACAATATCTGCAACATCACGTCTGTGAGAAAGTGATCTAAGTCCACTAAAGTCATAGATTTCAGAATAATCATGATTCATTATAGTGATTCTTTCTTTATAAGCAAGGATTCTCAAGAATTTCTTCTGAACTTTCTCTAGTAATGTAATATGTTCCTTGCAAAAAGGTGACCATAGGGACGAACAGTATTCTAAGGACGAGCGGACAATTGAACAGTACAACGCTTTCATTGTTTTTGGTGACTTAAAATCTTTAGTGTTCCGTTGAAGAAAGCCTAAGTTTTGAAATGCTTTGTTTTTAATATTAAGATAGTGATTGTTAAATTTCAAATCGGAAGAGATTGTGACACCAAGATCTTTGATATAGTTAACTCTTGAAAGATTCTCACCACAAAGAGTATAATTTAAAATTAAGGGGGTTCTTTTTCGATTGAATGAGATAACATGACACTTTTTGACATTCAAAACCATTCTGTTTTCGTCACACCACTCAGAAATGTTATTAAGATTTGATTTGTTTCGTCATTGCTACTATATGGTCCTTTAGAATTGAAAAATTCTATAGTTGAATTGTGTAACCTTTACCTGCTGAGTTAAGATGAATGGTTTCCAGGGGTCCTAGGAAAGCATAGCGGAGCCCCAGTCCTTCAGACATAACCCTGTCTATATCCTTGGCTGACAGGACGCCATCTTGAACCAGATGGTAGCACTCGTTGATGATGGCGAACCTGTAAAGGAGAAAAAGGATTAATTACATTATAACTTAATTAAAGGATTTAATTATGCCAATAAATATTAATTAACGTAAGCATTATAAGAAAGTAAAAATATAGTCTAATAGTATTATGAAGCAAAAGTCAACTTGGCCTCTAATTGTCAACGTGACCCGAGTTCAAATCCCGGCGGGGTTACAATTTTTTCGGCCCTATTCTTTGGATGTCAGCGCCCTAGCTTGTAGTTATAGAGTGGGCAACGACCAGTGGCGGCATTATATTGATTGATATTGGAATATGATGCTTGGTTGGAGATATTTTATGATGTATTAGTTCTCGTAATGGCGATGCTACCCACTAAAAAATGTGACAATAACACAAATAACTAGGTACTGTTTTTTTTTTACGTACGCCGTGTAATAAAACAGTTACGCAATGTGCAACATTCAAAGCAAATATAATAATATTATTTACTATTGTACATACTAATAAAATACCCCATACTCTGTCTAAAGTACTTACTGTATTAAAGGGAAAAAACCTCGTATCTTCAGAGCCCTAGCTACTTACTGTATTCTATTCAGCGCGAAACCACGTATCTCCGTAGTGAGGGTGACAGGTTTCATGCCTATCTCCGTCATAATGTCCCGTGTTCTCTGAACCACCCTTTCAGAGGTCCAGGCTGCGGGGACTATCTCTACCAGGGGAATGAAGTAGGGGGGATTCACCTGAGGATTACGAGACATAAGTCAACTAGGGTAACAGTTCCAAGCTGTGAACGTACCTACATGAAATTTGAGCCTACTCACTTTATGAAAGGTGAAAAGATATTATTATCATCAATTACATTGCAAAATTTAAATATTCAGGATAAGTTGTTTTTCTAATACATAATTTTGAAGAGAAAAAAACGGTACATTTTTACTTCCAAAAAATATCTAATATTAGATATCGGAAGTATTCTGTTCGTTTTAGTATGTAAAAAAACAACTATTTATTTTCTCCTATTTCAATTTTTTCTCCATATTTCTGGATATGTCAGAACCTCCTAAGCAACTTCAGTTTGGGTTTGTATATTATTATTTTGTATTCCTCGCAACGCGCAAATCCCAGAAACTATGAATCGACTCACTTACCGGATATGACACGATAAACTGACTCCTGTACTATGAATCGACTCACTCACCGGATGTGACACGATGAACTGACTCCTGTACCATAGCGTGTAGAATTAAGTAGTGAGGAAAATGAACCCCAATTGCATGGAAACGCCACATAGCGCGACACCATCGCAAAAGAGTAGAATATTTCTCGCGGTGTATTTATGTTTATGTTTACATTTGATATACAGGGTGCGCCAGAATAACCTGACGAGTTTAAAAATGATACTAAACAAGCAATTTTAAGGTAGAACAATAATTTTTTGTTTTATTTGAAAGAGAAGACATGCGGATTTATTTTAATACATGATTTTTGATTATTTGAATTATTTGTGAAAGACAATGTTGGTCAAATGTTTACCTCCATTTCTGATACACTCGTCAATTCTGGTCGAAAAATTGTCCATGACTTTCTCAAGCATATTCAGGTGTATTGCACGAATTTCTTGAACAATTAGTCTCTTCAAGTCATCTACAGTCCTTGGCTTATGCATATAGACTTTACTTTTGAGGTAACCCCAAAGAAAATAGTCACAAGCAGAGAGATTTAATTCGGTAGTGAGTCCGAAACTTTCTCTGAGTAATTGCCACAGAATCACCACTTTTAAAAAATGTCTCTACAACAAAAGCACGATGCGCATGTGTCCACGACTCCATTGTAACTAAATCCGCTTTTTATTGGAAACAAAATGACACTAACATCAACCATCTACGACAAGTTATGACTTGATAGTTAACATTTTAAACTCGTCAGGTTATTCTGGCGCACCCTGTATTTATGTTTATGTTTACAATTGATACGGGTAAGGGACGAGGAGAGGAGACTCCTTTGCGATACTAGCACTGAGGACGCCACGATGTAGGCCGGCGGGAGGTGGTTTCCACACTTCTTAATTCTACACGCTATGCCTGTACTACTCACCGGATGTGACACGATGAACTGGCTCCTGTACTATGAATCGACTCACTCACCGGATGTGACACGATGAACTGGCTCCTGTACTATGAATCGACTCACTCACCGGGTGTGACACGATGAACTGGCTCCTATACTTAGAGTACTCGGACAACACGGAGGGGAGGAAGGTGGAGGCGGAGGAAGACAGGATGGCTGACGAGGACATGAAGATGTCGATGGCTCTGTAGACTTGATGCTTGATCTGAAGGATCTCCGGGACACTTTCCTGGATAAACAGGGCGTCCTCCAGACATTCCCGTAGAATAGAAGTTCCTGTGGAGGAAGAATTGTTTTTTTAGTGGTTCTGTGAACTATAAACCTTTGAGAGGAGGATATCTCTGTAGACCTGACGCATGAACACTCTTGGATGAACAGGACGAGACATTCACTTAGGATTCTTAGGATATAATATATCTATAGTGTTTATACCTATAGTGTTAGTGTTTATGCCACTATAACCTATTAGTAAATCGTTAGATTTATTTAATCACTTCCAAAATATTTAAAAAATTGTTTTTGTTTGTATTATATTGAAAGTGATTAAAAAATCCAACGGTTTGCTGATATACGTACAGAAAGTAAGTGTACTTGATTTGTGTAGGCCTCAAAAAAATGTTTAAAAAAAGAAAATAATCTGGTTGCATGTCTATATGTGTAAGTTATTTTTCAACGTATTCGTCATCCCTCTCGTTACTGGTGGTGAGGCATGGGATCAATTTTTGTCTGACTTCCTCGAAAATTTGTCCGCCAGCTCCTTTGCCCACTTCTCCACCTCATGTTTCATGCCCTTGTCGGTTGAAAACTTTATTCCACCTATGTGTATCTTCAGGGCAAAGACCAAGAGGTATTGTCAAGGTGCCAGGCCAGGGGAATGAAATGGGTGGTTCAAAACATCCCATCTTAATGAGTCCAAAAGTTGCTTCGTAGCGTTCGCCGAGTGAGGTCTGGCATTGTCGTGCAGAAGACAGATTTCCTGAGTCAGCAAGCCCCTCCTTTTATTCTGAATCGCTTTTTTCAATTTTTTTGGGCCCCCCAGTATCTTTTTGTGATGATGGTCTCCCTCTGAGCCAGATATTCAATCAAAATTATGCCTGGATGGTCCCAAAACTTCATGTTTCTTTTTGCTGAAATTAGGTTTCTGATTTTTTGGAACTTTTCTTGGTCGCTATGAAACTCAGGAAACGACTTATCCACATTGATACGGTTCATAATTCTATCATCATGAAGAGATTTAACCTCATTTAACACCTCAACTGGAATTTTCCCTCCATAAAAAGGTAGCTGCTGATTGTGGTGATTTCACACTTTGCAGGAGATTGAATCGACGTGTTTAGCTAAAAATGATCTTACGTCAAGAGTTTTTAACGTACTGACCTCAAATTGGTCTTATTTTAAAGAAGAGAAATTCGGCTAAACGAAAAAAATTGAATTACATTCCTTTTCGCTACTGGAGCCCCAGTACACTCACTTTGTGGACGTCCCTCGTAGTAGCTACAGAAATTTTGATGTAGGGAATATACAAATTTGGGTTCTTCTTAATCTGTAAAGAAAACGTGATTTATGTTTCAAATATACTATATTTACCTGAAATGAGACCAAACTGCTCTTCAGCGCTGAGGGACCCCTTCAAGCAACCCTTCTGTTGGTATTCCTGCAGAGTGTTCTGAATAATGTTCTTGGCGTTCTCTATCTGCTCACTGAGGATGTCGTACAGGACCACCTTGTAGCCGGCACTGGCGAATATCATGGCCCATGCCTGGCCTATTAGGCCACTGGGGAAAACAGGGATGGGTATGACCCGTATTAAAGAATAACGGTATAGCAGGGTAGAATTACAATAGTGTTGCTTTTATTGTGGTAACAGCCAATCACATACCTGAAATCCTATACTATAATGGCATATCCTCTATAGCAACTTTCTTTCGGGCCTATCTCTATAATATAGGAAAACTTTTCATCAGCACTGTCAAAAACAGGGTAATAGCCCATGTGTCCCTACTCACTAAAAAAAGACCATATAAATTCGAGCACTATGTTTACAAGAAGGCTATTCATGGATAATTTCACAAAGATCCCCTGACTTTATCAATGCATTTTCTTAAAGTAAGGAGCTTTTTATTAAAAAAAAAAAAAAAAAAAAAAAACAAACAAACAAACAAACAAACCACCCCTGTACACAACAACAACAACAAAAGATCATCCATCTTAGCACAAGATTGCAGGGTTTCCATCACACATGTCGCGTTTACCCTCTGTATGGCGATGGAACTTTTTTGTTTTATTAGAGTTTTAAGTCGTTTTTCAACTACATGGTTATACACGACGGGGGTTTTACCCTCTATTCGCAGGAAACCGGTGCATTCAACACGCCATCGACGCTGGCAGATGGAACTTTGTTTGGCTGGAATAATATGGATTAGCATATAATAAATCCTTCTCCTCATTAAATTTAATGTATAACTTACTCTAAAAATATTTGAGAAACAACTTACCAGCCCACGATGGCGACTTTTCCTTTGTTGGAGAGATGAGCAGCCATGTTGGCGTGTGATCAATTCTTGACTGAATGAGCGTCCGTTATCTCTACAACTTGGACTTTTCTACCACGGGCACCGAATGGCTGATAACAATTAGATTGAGAGAAATAACTAAATGATAAGGCGCAAAGGAACACAATGCACCTGTAAAACTATGTATGTTTATTGCTTTGCAATTGTTTGAATGTATATTTGTAAAACTTCTACGAATTTCTATGAAGGTATTCTAAATAATTTAGAATTATTTAGAATACCTTCATAGAAAAATAATTATTATTTATATATTATTATAATTATTATAATTATTATTTATATATTATTATTATAATCTCGACATAAAGTTCCAACAAAGGCTTATAACGTTTTATGTAATGTTATGTTTTGGGGTTTAACATACCTTTCAACTGCTAAGCGCATAGCGAGACGGGGGTTTCACCTTCCATCTACAGGAAACTTACCAACCATTTCACTACCCTTAACACCTCCCAGCTTAGGTTAGGCCAGGAATAGTTAACAACACAAGGGTTCGAATTTGAGTGGTCACCTATTCCAGTCTTAACCTCGCTGAACGTTCTTTAACTTGAGTGATCTGACGAGAACTGGTGTATCAACGCTTCAACATGTCACTGACGCTGGATTTAGATCTAAATCGTTCAACAGTAAGAAGGCAAAACACCTTTGACCGAGAGGTTACAGAGTCGAATATCGACTGCGGTGAATTTTTCTGACAGAACTTTTTACTGGAATGAGTAGAATTTTTCAACCCGGAATAATGTTAATACGGGGTAAAGGCTAGGTGAATATTATTAGCAATAGTTCTATCTTTTGCGTCAATCCATATCATTATCCATAGTCAACGTTTTACTTTTAACAGAGATACCTGACACGTATTCTAGTGTATTCAACGTGGGAAGATCTACATCGGCTAAATCAGCGGTCGGCAACCTTTTGAACTACGCGGACCCCTTGCTTATCTCGAAATTTTTTAAGGGACCCCCACATTACAAAGCTAGACATAGAGAGTTAGAAGGAAGTAGGGTACCTCAGACTATTTATGATTCGAGTTCATCAGCTATTTTTCTTCTTCTTTTTTTAAATCCTGAAATGGGTTCGCGGACCCCCCAATTTAGCTCGCGCGGACCCCCGGGGGTCCGCGGACCCCAGGTTGCCGACCGCTGGGCTAAATCACTTTAGGTGTAGGTAGCTTCCACACCTGCTTTAAAATCTAATCCAAATAATATTGTATTCTAATTTTGTTCAAAGTTCCAAAACCAATAATTGAAGCAGAGTTAACCATTTTACAAAAGAGAAAATTATTTCAGCTTTCTTATTCCACATGGAACATTTTCACGAGACCAGACCTATTGATTTTGCACTCAATAAATGACTATTGAATGGGAGCGTACATCATTTTTTTTTGTTTTTTGTTTTTTTTGTTTTTTACAAATTAACGGGGTTTACCCATGTTTAATCATGGAGCTGTGATACTCCCACAGGTCCCACTTTAGGAAATTTGGAAACTGTATAACAAAATTAAAAAAAGAAGATAAAAATCCTTTCCTAAATTTGAAAAATATTTCTGATCAAATCTTACGTAACACACCGCTCACCTCAGCCAGGACCTCAGGATCAACTAGGACTGAAGGAAGAGGAGGAATTCGATATCCTTAGCTCAGACTTGTTAAATCATTTGATATGCAGTTGATAATCGAGTGACGTCACTATTTACTTCATATTATTGCTATTTTATGCTATTTACTTTAGCCAGATCAAATTCTCAAATGTATTTATAGAGATATACACAATACTACCTAAAGTACTTATGTGGAATATAAATTAAGAATTATGTATCTAGATATACTTGTTTTATAATAATGTAGATTTAGAAGCAATGGGTGCAGAACTGCACTCTAGATAACTATGTAGATTTTATTTACTTATCCTATATCTGAAGTATCTTGACTTGATGACTTGTCATTGGATGGATATATGTATCTACAGTTCGTTCAATAAGTTATGAGCAATTTCAGTGAATCATTGTCTTTTCTGAACAGGGTTGGTGTTAGGAAGAGCATCCAGCCGTAAATGAGTCTCTAACCTCATCCATGAGGAAGATGTTGAACAATGCCGACCTCAAGTAGGATTTGGAAAAGGCAAAATTAAAGTAGAAGAATATTGTCTGTCTCGAGTCAGAACCGACTCATTAGCATATTTTTCTATTCGATGCCATCAATTTTAAGAGTCGTCAATCCATGTCTGGTGTCCACTTTGGAGTTTAGAAAGATCCTTTGTTACACTTCTAGACACCAAGGGAAACCTTAAAGTAAAATTTTAACTGCTTAAGTAGGTATTTATAATTTCTTTCATAGAGTATGAGTGTGAGTGCACAAGTTAGTGAGTATTGTCACAAACTACCATGGATTAACGAGATATAGGAAGGTTAGAATTAGTTGAAGAAGACCTTAAGAGAGATAAACTGGAGAAAAGAGGACGCTCTAAAGATATCCTGGAAGGAAAGGCTTCATGGAAGAAATGCCACCCCAAGTAGGTTTGGGAAAAGGCAGAGTAAAAGAAGAAGAAGGAGAAAGGTTTGGATTAACAGATTGATGAGAGATTGATAGAGATATTTTGATTAAGTACGCACAACTTTTGAGGTCTTCTGTAATATTAGACTGACAGAATCTTAGAATCAGTTCCATTTGTTAGATCTAGTTTAGCCTATTGACCAGGGTTGGAAAATATCAAGCTAGGTAATGTATATCAGTAATATCAGGTTTGGATCAGAGATGATGTTTTTAGAATTCGATTCCTTTTACTTGGGAAATGTGTCTTTTGAAAGAGCCAAAATTGTCTATGGGAGTGTGATAGTGTGTGTTTCACTTTACATAACTAAAATTAGTTTTAACGCGCATAGGTAAGAAGTAATTTACGTGCCAAATTGTACTAATATACTAATTTACGTGTCATTTTTCACCACAAATAATTAATCAAACTTATTTTTAAAATAAAAAGATATGCCTTTACTGGGACTCGAGTAGGTCCCAACTAATGTAGATCTGAAACGATTACCTACATGTAGGTAATAAGTACCTTCCTATAAAATTTACTACAGTTTTGTAGGTAATTGTTCGCAATAATTAACTTTCTGTTATTCTAATGATGGTAATGATGAATGACTGATAACTAATAAGTAATTAGTAACAAAATTTCCGAGTTCAATACTTTTAGCAAACACAATCCCTTATTGTTTCATTGCCTGATAGGAAGAGATAGTACTATTTAGAAGAAAATAATCTTGTTTGAACAACCACTGATAAGAGTGAGAAGCAAACACTTTCATTTTCCATCACTATTGATAGCTCAATTACTGTCGCTTAGCTCCTCCTGAGTGAAATAGAGTCTAGCTCTTCTGAACGCAAGAGTCATTTTTTCTTCAATTTACAGAAATTAAAAAGGTAAGTGTCTCAGAGTCCTGGACTAGCCTAGAGCACTATAGGATCTAGAGTTAGCCAGCAAAAAAGGAATCTCAATAACAACAAAAAATCGCACTTTTTTTGTACTCACAACTCAAATTTTACCCAGATTTTGGTCTCTTGTCGTCTCGAGCTGAATCTGTGAAGGTGGTCCATCTATTTAACTTGAGTATTCTTCCCGATTATCCTTCATAAAGTCTTATCTTTCTTATCTACTCTTTTTACTTTCCTTATCCTATAATAAGGAAAGTACCTATTGTATTCGTCGAAAATTTGATCTACCCAGTTTTTCACATTTCTGGACGAATCATAGCCTCAAGATACCAAAAAAGTTGTTTTCAGCCATTGGTCCGTGCGTCTGTCTGTGTGTCTGTGTGTAAACAGGATATCTCGAGAACGGTAAGAGCTACAGACTTGAAAATTGGTATACAAATTAATATTATACACCAGACGAACCACAAAACTTTTGGTTGAAATCGGCCGCAAGATGCGGCCGCAGGGCCGCAAATATTGGCCGCAACCACCGCTTCTTTGAATTGGTTAAAGATACAAAAAAAGTTAGAGAACAACATTTTCTCGGATTAAAAAAATAATAGGGGTTTACTCTGATCATTTTTTTGATATCTTGAACTTTTTGGAACCCGGCCCCAATTTACCGGTATTTTGAGGGGACCCGCTTGGACTAACTTTTTTATTATTCACCCTAGATGGGGGTTACGACATATCAAATCCAATGATTTTGAGGTGCTGATTACGAATTAGGCACTGATTTTTAACTATCTGTTACCGTTTATTCGCCAGTGGCGGAATTCGACTTCTTTTTGGGGGATAAGGAAAGTCGTGTGATGTTTACACCAGATTTTTTGTCTTGTAATTGTGACATCAAGAAAATGATGGTACCTAATAATTTTTTTGTCTCAAGTATCTGAGCGCACGGCAGTGTGCCAGGCCAAGTTCCAGCAAGCACGGCAGTGTATCTTTACACGAACCAATTCACCCGGTTTTTCACACCCTCATATCTTCGGTTCAATTGATCATAGAGATATGAAATGGAACAGAGATTGTCCTAATATTATTAAAAAGACATTGAAAATTTCAAGACTCTATGCAAAAAACTTTCAGAGGAATGTAATTTTGAAATTTGCAATTTTGATACTGACTGACTGACTGAGAGATCATCAAAATTATGAGGCACTTCCCGACTACCTAGAAGGCTGAAATTTTGCATGAGGGTAGGGTTTATTGTAAAAGTACAGGGAAAAATCTGAAAACTGGAACTTTCGCACTTATCATGCTGTTAAACGGTGTCGTTTTAGGGAGGAAATATATAATCGATTATGGAGTTAAGTCTGTATAGTGCCTCAAACAAGATATCAC
The DNA here is from genome assembly GCA_024516035.1 of Bactericera cockerelli. Lineage (NCBI taxonomy): Eukaryota > Metazoa > Arthropoda > Insecta > Hemiptera > Triozidae > Bactericera > Bactericera cockerelli. Next base: position 40,832,367 of record CM044960.1, on the reverse strand, counting down.
TGCATTCATTGGCGAAACCTTTTTGGATAGAAGTTCTGGAACTTGGCCCTATTTTTATCGGTAGTTTTTTGTGGGATCTTATCTTCGGCAATGTATAAAAATGTTAGTTAAGTTTGTATTGTTTATAACTTTTAGTTTGTATGCCTTGTTAGGACATTAGTATTGTCGTTTGGATTACTTTAAAGTTGAAAGTTCTAAATGATGTTATGTCCATTAAAAAAAATCTGGTGTAAACATCACACGACTTTCCTTATCCCCCAAAAAGAAGTCGAATTCCGCCACTGGTGACTCAACGGTAACGGATAGTTAAAAATCAGTGCCAAATTCGTAATCAGCACCTTAAAAACATTGGATTTGATATGTCGCAACCCCCATCTAGGGTAAATAATAAAAAAGTTAGTCCAAGCGGGTCCCCCCAAAATACCGGTAAATTGAGGCCGGGTTCCAAAAAGTTCAAGATATCAAAAAATGATGAGAATAGACCCCTATTATTTTTTTAATCCGAGAAAATGTTGTTCTCTAACTTTTTTTGTATCTTTAACCAATTTAAAGAAGCGGCGCTTGCGGCTAATATTTGCGGCCCTGCGGCCGCAGAATGCGGCCGATTTCAACCAAAAGTTTCATGGTTCGTCTGGTGTATAAAATGAATTACCATACCGAATTTCAAGTCTCTAGCTTTTATCGTTCTCGAGATATCCTGTTTACACACAGACAGACAGACAGACAGACAGACAGACAGACAGACAGACAGACAGACGCACGGACCAATGGCTGAAAACAACTTTTTTGGTATCCTGAGGCTATGATTCGTCCAGAAATGTGAAAAACTGGGTAGGTCAAATTTTCGACGAATACAATACTTTCCTTATTATAGGATAAGGAAAGTAAAAATGTACCATATTATAGGTATTTACCTATTTTTGAATTAGAACTTAGACATGTTTCAAATCAATAAAATTCCTTGTCTACACCAGATAAGCTAGACCATGGGCCTAATCCTTCACGAGGTTCTAACAAGTCCCCCAGTGAGAGCTGTGAAGCTGTGTCTTCACGAGCTGGAACTCCAGGCAGAGTACAAGACTTGCAATTTGCAGGCTAAGGAACATCTAAGTCCTGAATTTCTGAAGGTACCTCATCATTTCTAAACCAAATTAATTTGTTTTTAATTAATAAGACATGAGATTTATTAATTTAATATAAATAAATAAAAAAACGACTTGAACACATTTTTCCGGTAGACCGAAGTTGTTTTTTATGAGATAAGAGAGAAATTGATCAAAATACATGCCTATCTATCGGAAAAATGGTTTCAACAGCGTTCCATCGTGGAATCACTGTGACCTACTTGGTAGCGCATAGCTTCCACGCAGCTTCTGATTGCTGGTTCGGATCCCAGCAGAGTCTGATCTGTACTTTGCATGTTACCTGGTCCACTCTTACCTCGTGAGGAAAAAAGAGTGGCAAAGAAAATAAAGTTTGATCAAGGGCTCAAGGGTGGTGATAATCTCTATGGAATTCTTCACAATATTATGGATAATGAAGCAACACAATCTATGTTCTCAGTTTAGTTTAGACTAAGAGTTATTTTATGGTTACGAAGATTTGACAAAGAAAATCTCCACCTATTTTTTTTTATTCTTCATCGCCCCTCCCCAGAAAAACCCCCAGCACACGGTCCCTACTCTGGAGGATGGGGACTTCATCATCTGGGACAGCCACGCCATCAACCCCTATCTGGTGTCCACCTACGCCCAGTCGGACGTCCTGTACCCTAAGGACCCCAAGGCCCGGGCCCTGATCGACCAAAGACTGCATTTCGACTCCGCAGTCCTGTTTCCGGCCCTGAAAAATATTGCAGTGAGTAAACGAAAAAAAAAAAAAAAAAATGGGATTCCTAACATTTTTTAACCTAACCTAAACTTTTTTTGCACTGAGACGTGAGACTGCACTGCGATGCACCTCATGTACCCTACCTAGTAGCATAGGAAGAACCCTGGAACTGTTACTTGACATTATTTCAGGGAACCTAATGACATCAATTTGAGCTACTGACAAGTGACTTCTTCGTTTTCTTCCTGATTTTTTTTTTTTTTTTTTTTAACCCACTTACCACTTAAATCTTTTGATCACTTTTCAGTCACACACAAAATAATCATTAACGTAACTTGGAGCGTGTCTGGACATCCGCAAACATTACAGCAGAATCTATTGTGTCACAATAAAAGGGTGGGTGTGGTAATCCAGAGATTGCAGGTTTGAAACCCAGACATGTAAAGTTATCCTCCCATTTTGGATTTGGCCACATAGTAATACGTCTTGTGCTTATTGCTGGAATCATGGGACTTATTAGTACTAGTCGGTCAGTAACAATAAATCTAAATAACACTCACTACAAAGTTGTGAGACAATTCAAATATCTTGGTGCTGCAATAACTGATGACAATAAAAATCATAACTATAGACTAAACAACGCCAACAAATTCTTCTTTGCTCTCAATCAGCTATTCAGAAGCAAATCATTGTCTAGAAAGTCAAAGAACAAAATGTACAAGACAATTGTTCAACCTGTCATCCTTTATGGTAGTGAACCATGGCCAGTTACAAAGTACACACAGAACAAACTACAAACATTTGAAAACAAAATATTAAGAATAATTATATTTGGCCCCATAAGATAAGAAGAAACTGGCACTGGGAAAATTAGAAAAAAACATAGATTTATGGAACCTGTACAGTTCCACACTTATTGTTTTTTTTTTTTTTTTTTTTTTTTTTTTTTTTTTTAAAGTGGGGTTTAACGTCGCTTTCAACTGCAATGGTCATATCACGACGGGGGTTTTACCCTCCATTCGCAGGAAACTCACAAACCTGCTACTCACATTGACCTCACCCAGCCTGAGTGGGGCCGGGAAAAGCCAGCGTCACGAGAATTAGAATTTGAATGGTCACCCGTCCAAGTCTTAACCTCGCTGGATGTCGCTTAACTTCGGTGTTCTGAAGGGAACCGGTGTATTCAACATGCCATCGACGCTGGCTACACTTATTGTTAATACTATGTTACTATGATAACTGATAACAAAAATCCTCCGCTGGGCTGGTCATGTTGCAAGAGCCAATAAAGTTACTAACATCCAAAAAGTACTAAACTTATCATACAATGGTCCAAGAAGAAAAGGTAGACCTAAAAAACGTTGGATTGATGGAGTCAGGACCTGGTACGATCAGAGAAAAGCAAGAGGCACAGCAGAAGAATGGTATGAATATGCACAAGATCGGATTTATTTTTTTATTTTTAAAGATGAGTGTTTCACAGTCGTTTTTATTTCGTAGCTATGAAACAGGAGCTACTGTAGACGCTTGTTTTCTGTGTTGTAGCCTACCCATCCCGTAGTATACCTCCCCTCTGATCAGAGGCTCTGATGGGTGAGAAGTGACACAATACTAGGTGCTGGGTCAACACGAGCGCACCGGAAGGTATCCCTTACAAACAATTGTAACCAAATTAAGAATACAAATTTTTGTCGGCACGGGGGATCGAACCCGGGACCTTCCGCATGGCAAGGAGGTCTTGGGCCCACGCGGCCTGTCAGAACCCGTCGGTAAGGAAAGTCGGTCAGTAACTATAAATAAGGCGATATAATAAATTATTATTGCTGTCCATACTTGTGCAAAAACTTGTTTTCGCCATGTTACGTTGAGATTTTGAATAAATTAAATTTACTTAACTTCTGTTTATACAGAACTCTCCAATAGAATTTGTTAATTAATACTTGGCTGCCTTTGTCTATCACTATTGACTATATTTTAATTTGTCTTATTCTGTGTAATAGATCACCTGCATTTGCCGGTGGTCCGCGGTGCCTTTGGTCTTGACATTTTTTTGTAATAAGGGGACTCTTTTTTCCTAACGGAACAGTATGAAAACGTGTTAAAAACAGTATAAAAACGTTCATGTGGCTACAACCAACATGTTGTTGAACCCTATAGTCGTTTACTATCACCATTTCTTAATTCTTAATACTAATATACATCAGTATATCAGTATAAACAGTATAAACAGAAAAGTGAGAAGTCTTTGCTGTCTTTGTTTTTTGCAGTCGCTCTTATGCGTATATTAGCTAAAACCCGATAATTTGTCACCGTTAAGGTTTTTGCCGTCCTTTTTGGATTTCTTAAAAATTATTTCCTAGTTGGTACGCAGTTAAATATCCGCGTGATATAAAAATGGGTTCGTGATCCGTGAATCAAAAAAAAAAATCAAGCAACATTATTTAACTAAGAATGTAATTTTGTTTTAACTGTTTTTTTTTTCATGTACTTATAAAAATTTATGTAATTGCATTGATTCAGATTTGTAAAAAAAGGAGACTCGGTGCCAAATTGGAAGTCATTTGGTCCAGCCATTCCGGCGTTCTATTGATTATAAATAGATTTTATATGTTAAGATACATATAAGATGACAGTTTACTTTACTTACCATGTTCTCTTCTTCCCTTTCCTGTCAATACAGTTCAAGATATTCTACTTGAACGTGAAATCGATCGCCGAGGAGGATAAGCAGAAAGGAAGGGAGGCGCTGGACTTTGTGGAGAAGTTCCTGAAGGACAGGAGATTCATAGCTGGGGACAGTTTCAACATTGCTGACTTCTCTATCTACACTACCTCCTCCGCTCTTGTTGTAAGTTGAACCTACTGACTGGGGAATTATATGTTGGATCAGAAAGCTCTAATATCAGAAAATCCTAACTGTTTCTAGTTTTCTAACTATAGCGAGGGACAGTTTCAACATGCTGGCTGACTTTTTCGTGCACACTAGTTTCTCCCCTCTTATCGTAAGTTGAACCTACTGACTGGGGAATTATATGTTGGATCAGAAAGCTCTAATATCAGAAAATCCTAACTGTTTCTAGTTTTCTAACTATAGCGAGGGACAGTTTCAACATGCTGGCTGACTTTTTCGTGCACACTAGTTTCTCCCCTCTTATCGTAAGTTGAACCTGCTGACTGGGGAATAAAAAGTTGGATCAGCAAGACCCTACTGACGAAGCTTGCTGACAATTTTCTAACATGTAATTGGTGGTGAATTCCTGAGAGGGAGGTTTCATGCTCCCCTCTTCCTAGAATCAAATGAGATCTAATGTCCACTGACTGAAACATTGTTTTGCAACACTTCGAAATCAAATTTCGAGGCAAAATATTGCGAAACGTTTCGAAACATAATGTTGCGCCTAGTGGGAAACCGGATTAAAAATATCAACATTAGCCCACGTGATCGAAGTCTTTAAGAAATGCATTGCTTGCTCGTAATACCACCAATAGTTGTTATTGATACAAAGTAATAGCTTCTCATTTTTCCTCACAAGGTATAAGTGAACGACTGAAATCCCTAACAGCCAAAGTACAGAGGTGAAAAATTTCGACTCCGTCGGAATTCGAACCCGTGTCATTTCGAGTAAACCTAGTGCACTACCAACTCTGACAAGGTAAGTACTACCACTCTTTTGATACGCTCCTATTCATTACAGGAAATTCTCGAAGCGTCTGAAGACTACCCCAACATTAAGAACTACTTGAAGTCCTGCCGTGCAGCTTTCAAAGGCAGCAAGCAGGATGCTGAAGGCTTGCAGGCTTTGGTGAATCTGCTGCAGCATAAACTCGCTGCTAACAGTGCTAACTAACACTGCAAGCCAGCAGATATTATTTTGTACTGTACCCTACATTAAAGCTACATTTTTTATTAAATAATTATATTTGCTTATTTTTAATGTATTTAATTTAAATTATGTATTTTTATACCTACCTGTAATAAAATATAAATAAATATAGTTAGTCTATTTTATTTTGACCGTATTGTTTTTGTTATTGTTGTTATAGTATACAGGGTGGACCAAAAAAACGTTTACACCCGTTAAGCTTATAAATAATAACTTTCAAAATATTGAGTCTGTTCCTGTTGTAAATTTCTCATCAGTATTAAACTGTATACAGATTAATACTGAATATTATTAAACTGTATATATGATGTTGTATACTGTGTAAGTGAAATCAAAGTTTTTTTTTAAAATCACAGTACAAAAGCCTCACAGGCTTGCTTGGTTGACAGCCAATGTGACAAGTATGGCCGCCGTATTGCCTCTTTGAACGGCCGTAGCCAGTCTCTGTGTATTAAACTGTATACCTACAACCTACAGGTACTGGTTAATGTACGACTGTACGTGGAAAGTGTTTTATATGTTGAATAATAAAATCATATATTTAAAGGTTTGATAGAATAATGTGTAACACTTCTTAATTTATTTAAATATAATTATTAATAAAGAAATGGATACGTACAGTGAGTTCATAGGTGAGAGAAACCAATCGAACTAATTATAAGATTCTTACAGTAAGCTCTCGAAGTACTGATTACATAATGGGTAAGTTAACTTTTTAAGGTATCAAAGTTTCATGTCATACAAAATCCCCTTTCAACTAGAATTTAAAAAATTAATAAATATCTTATTAAGAAGAATCAGAAAACATAAATCTCCTAGGAGTTTCATGTCATACAACAGAAAGGTTTACAGGTTTTTTTGTTAATTTTTTTTTTCAACATTGAAGGTCATTCAAGACCGAGGTTTTTACTTGAAACTCATAAACTAGATACAACGAAGTTTTACCTCTGTTCACTTGAAACTCACAAACTAGATACAACGAGGTTTTTACCTCTATTTGCTTGAAACTCACAAACTAGGTATACCAAGGTTTTACCTCTATTCGCTTGAAACTCACAAACTAGATACAACGAGATTTTACCTCGATTTGCTTGAAACTCACAAACTAGATATACCAAGGTTTTACCTCTATTCGCTTGAAACTCACAAACTAGATACAACGAGGTTTTACCTCTATTAGCTTGAAACTCACAAACTAGATATACCAAGGTTTTACCTCTATTCGTTTGAAACTCACAAACTAGATACAACGAGGTTTTACCTCTATTTGCTTGAAACTCACAAACTATATATATCAAGGTTTTACCTCTATTCGCTTGAAACTCACAAACTAGATATACCAAGGTTTTACCTCTATTCGCTTGAAACTCACAAACAAGATATACCAAGGTTTTTTTTTTTTTTTTTTTTTTTTTTTTTTTTTTTCAACTGCCATGGTCATATCACGACGGGGGTTTTACCCTCCATTCGCAGGAAACTCACAAACCTGCTACTCACATTGACCTCACCCAGCCTGAGTGGGGCCGGGAAAAGCCAGCGTCACGAGAATTAGAATTTGAATGGTCACCCATCCAAGTCTTAACCTCGCTGGATGTCGCTTAACTTCGGTGTTCTGAAGGGAACCGGTGTATTCAACATGCCATCGACGCTGGCTATACCAAGGTTTTACCTCTATTCGCTTGAAACTCACAAACTAGATATACCAAGGTTTTACCACTATTCGTTTGAAACTTACAAACTAGATACACCAATAAGGTTTTACTTCTATTCGCTTGAAACTCACAAACTATACATACCAATGTTTACCTCTATTCGCTTGAAACTCACAAACAAGATATACCAAGGTCATCATCATCATCATTTTATTGTTTTAATACATACATGTATGTTAACAAGTTGGGTGTACTAAAACTAGTCTTAGATCTATTCTAATTCTATTTATAATTATTAATTACTAACTCACATAGGTACTATACAGTATGTTTCAGAAAAGGTGGCCACCCCCTCGTAACTTTTGAACGCGACGGAATTTTTCAATTCTGTAAAGTCCTAGGTATAGGAAGTGCCCTATGGCCCATCCTGTGGTCATATTTATTTTTGGCCCCGGTCGGCCCTTCCGGCTTTTAGGCCATATTTTTTCATTTTTCTCGGGAATTTTAAATGGAATGCTATATTTTTTATTCCTGTTAATTAAAGTCTAAGTTAGGCTGAGTATAATGAGCTTTTAAAATTTTCAAAAACCTTATCAGGGGCGGAGCTAGTAGGGTGCAAGTTTCAAAACTGTTACACCCTGTATTTCAGCGTTAGTTAGATTTTTTAGTACTTTTTTTATGTTCATAGGTTCAAAATATTGTTTTACACCATATGAAATCAAAAAAATATTCTTGTTTACTTCTAATCAGGGTCATAGTAAGGTTTTTGTAAAAGTACTTTTTTTCTCACGTCAATTTTTCCGTAAATTAATGGTGTTCTCGAAATTGGCATTTTTAGAGGTGAAAGTCTGCAGTGACATATGTTTTTTATGCTTGAAATCGAAAGAAAACTTAACGGAGAAGCGATTAAGATCATAAAAAAGCCATTTAACCTGCTAGATTTTTCACGACAGTGTCCGGTAAAGTGGGTGAATTTCGTATTGGATTTTTTTTTGTTGAGGAAACACAATTGGCATAGAAAATAAAAATACCTGATAAGGGAATAATACTTCAATTAACATAACTAAATGCGAAATTAAATGAAGATTATGTCTTCTAAATCAGTGCCGGATAATTTTTTTTTTCTCTCTCTCTTCTCCTCTTTAAAATAATTGAATTGGTTTAATTTTCACCCTCAAGAGTTTGGTACTTGACCTGGTATTTTTTTCTCTTAATTTCGAGATAATTAGATTTTTATTTAGAGACTTGGTATTCATTACTAGCAACACCAGTATGATTTTTTTTTTAATTTGATTTTTTTTTTTTTTTTAATAGTATGATTTTTTTTTTTAATGTCGCGTTTCAACTGCATGGTCATATCATAACGGGGGTGTTACCCTCCATTCGCAAGAAACTCACCAACCTCCTAAACACATTTATCTCACCCAGCCTGGGTTAGGCCGGAATACCAGCATCACGAAGTCTTCTCCTCGCTAGACGTTACTTAACTTCGGTGATCCTACAAGAATCGTTACATTCAAAGCGCCATCGGACTGACTCCAGAATTATTGACAATGTGTTTTCTACAGATTTTACCAACTTACCAACTAAAATTGCCTCAAGAGGGGACCCCTAGGCCGACTTCAGAAGCAGCATTATCCGATAATTATTTTTGATACAACTTGAACTTTGAAAAGTAAAAAAAGAGAGAGAGAGAAAAAAAAAAAAAAATATCCGGCACTGATTTAGAATAAATAATTTTCATTTAATTTCGCATTTAGTTATGTTTATTGAAGTATTATTCCCTTATCAGGTATTTTTTATTTTCTATGCCAATTGTGTTTCCTCAACAACAAAAAAATCCAATACGAAATTCACCCACTTTACCGGACACTGTCGTGAAAAATCTAGCAGGTTAAATGGCTTTTTTATGATCTTAATCGCTTCTCCGTTAAGTTTTCTTTCGATTTCAAGCATAAAAAAACATATGTCACTGCAGACTTTCACCTCTAAAAATGCCAATTTCGAGAACACCATTAATTTACGGAAAAATTGACGTGAGAAAAAAAGTACTTTTACAAAAACCTTACTATGACCCTGATTAGAAGTAAACAAGAATATTTTTTTGATTTCATATGGTGTAAAACAATATTTTGAACCTATGAACATAAAAAAAGTACTAAAAAATCTAACTAACGCTGAAATACAGGGTGTAACAGTTTTGAAACTTGCACCCTACTAGCTCCGCCCCTGATAAGGTTTTTGAAAATTTTAAAAGCTCATTATACTCAGCCTAACTTAGACTTTAATTAACAGGAATAAAAAATATAGCATTCCATTTAAAATTCTCGAGAAAAATTAAAAAATATGGCCTAAAAGCCGGAAGGGCCGACCGGGGCCAAAAATAAATATGACCACAGGATGGGCCATAGGGCACTTCCTATACCTAGGACTTTACAGAAATGAAAAATTCCGTCGCGTTCAAAAGTTACGAGGGGGTGGCCACCTTTTCTGAAACATACTGTATATATTAAGTGCGAACAGATAGAAATGCAAACATGTAAATAAAAGGGGGACATAGAAACAATATTTTTGATTAGAAAATGACTAGAAGTGGATGGGTATAGGTAATAAACATTAAAAAAAAAAAAAAAAAAAAAAAATCACAAAAAAGTCACAAAATATATAATAAAAATAATAAGAAAGACAGTTATTAATATCCTCAAAAGTCTTCAATTTTATAAGGTGCAGCACTGATAAGCCTGTTTTTCAAAGTGACCTTGAAGTTGTCATTTGACATAACCTTTAGGTCTTCAGGTAACAAATTATATAGATCAATGCACTGTTTGAGGAAAGATTTTTGAAATATGGTTTTAGAGGTACAGAGCAAGTTGTTTTTGTGGCGCGTGTCATACTGGTGAACGTCAGAGTGTCTGGTGATGGAATCTCTGATATTTTGTGAATGTGACTGCAAGTATCCAGTATGACCTGCGCTGCAAAGGTTAAGATTTTGTGTTCTAAAAAGAATGGTTTGCAAGACACTGATCTCTGGAGATGGTATATCGCTCTAATAGCACGTTTCTGAAGTAAGAAGACATCAGTGCTGCCCACCGCAAACCCCCAGTATATAATTCCATATGACATGAGACTATGGAAATATGCATGATAGGCCAGCAGAGCGGCGCTGGAGCCCACATTTCTTTGAATAGATTTTATAGCAAAAACAGCTGATGCTAATTTAGGTTTGAGATAAGCAATGTGGTCTTTCCAGCGCAGCCCAGCGTCCAGAAACAGACCTAGGAATTTAGTCTCTGTCACGGAAGATATAATAAAACTGGAGGCGGAAATTTGTTGTTGTTGAGGAGTGTTGCGGTGAGAGTTAAAATAAATAAATGACGTTTTGTGGCTATTGAGAGTAATTTTATTAGCCACAAACCAAGAGGACACCAACGAAACTGTCTCCCTGGCCCTATCCAGCACATTTTGGTAGTCGCTGCCTCGAACCAAAATGGAAGTGTCGTCAGCATAGAGCACGTACTTAGCCGAGTTGTCAGCTCGGACTAAGTCATAATATAAAGAAGGAAGAGAATCGGCCCAAGGACGGAGCCCTGGGGGACGCCCGCCCTTAGAGGGAGAGGGGAAGAAGAAACGTAAGTGTGGATATTTGTGTGTGTAGGTGTGGAAGAGTTAGTGTGTGAAGATATATTAGTATGGGAATGAGAAGGAACAGATCTACACTCTGAGATTTTGACTCTCTGTGACCTGCCAGATAGGTAAGATTCGAACCATTTTTGCTCAGAACCCTGAATACCAAAGTTAGGGAGTTTATTGAGTAGTAGCTTATGGTCAACGAAATCAAATGCCCTTGAGAGGTCACAGAATATGCCGATGACATGCGTTTTGGAGGTTAACATGTCCTCTAATTGGCAGAGAAAGGAAGATATAGCATCGGCGGTCGATCGGTTTGATCTGAAGCCGAATTGTTGGTCCACAAGAAGATTATTATTTTCAAGATGCTGGTTAAGTCTCAGACAAACAATTTTTTCTAAAACCTTGCCAAAGTTGTTTAGAAGAGAAACAGGGCGGTAGTTACTAAGATCTTTAAGACACCCTTTCTTGTGGATCGGAACTATCACTGACGTTTTGAAAAGTGCAGGGAATATTTTGGTAGAAAATGACGTGTTAAAAATATGAGACAGTGGTTCAGCAATAATAGGAATTACTTTTTTGACAATAGTCATGGGTATAGCGTCTTCACCACTTGATTTTTTGTTGGAGAGGAAGGAGACTACTTTAATAACCTCCATTGCATTGCAAGGCGAAAGAACAAACTCAACATTAGAGTTAAAGTTAGGTAGAGTGTTAGAGGTAGAATGAGTAGTGTGAGGTAGAGTGTTAGATGTAGAATGAATAATATTGGTTAGAATGTTAGAAGAATGAGTAGTGTTTGGTAAAGTGTTAGTGGTAGAATGAGTAGTGTGAGGTAGAGTGTGAGAGGTAGAATGAGTAATGTTGGTTAGAGTGCTAGGAGAATGAGTAGAATTGGTTAGGGTGCTAGAGGTAGAATGAGTAGTGTTAGGTAGAGTTCTAGAGGTAGAATGAGTAGTGTTAGGTAGAGTGCTAGAGGTAGAATGAGTAGTGTTAGGTAGAGTGCTAGAGGTAGAATGAGTAGTGTTAGGTAGAGTGCTAGGGGTAGAATGAGAAGTGTTAGGTAGAGTGCTAGAGGTAGAATGAGGTTTTACCTCTATTCGCTTGAAACTCACAAACTAGATATATGTGCCAAGGTTTTACATCTATTCGCTTGAAACTCACAAACTAGATATATGTGCCAAGGTTTTACCTCTATTCACTTGAAACTCACAAACTAGATACCTATACAGGGTGGTCCAGAAACATGGTGACAACGGCCTACTGATGATTTATTGGACCATTTCCAACAAAAAATATACTCATACAAAAAGGTCGATCTCCCTTGGTTTCGAAGATAACCGCCATTTTGTAGTTTTTTGAAGAAAACAGACTTGCCCTCAGTTCTAGGGCAATAACTTTTATTTCACTACATCTTGGAAAGAAATTGATTTTATTTTTATAATCTGCACAATATTTTCCATCTAAAATCATCATCGCAACATGCTAGAAATAAACCCTTACCTGTTTCTAAGAGACAAACTGATCCAAAGTTTGGTGGTTGCAATTTTTCCTCCACACTTTGTAGTTGATTTATTAGAAAATTTTCCTGGGTGGGAATCTGGCACTCTTTTGTAAAAACATGTCTGTTTTGTTTTCTAATATTAGACACCACGATCATTGAAATCGGACCAGTGAAACCGGAGAAAAAACATAGGATTGTTCAGAAAACGTCATGAGCCCTACAGAACCACTTTCATCCAACTGTTCCATTTCTCAGAAATTGTTGATACTGGCGTCCTCCGTGCTCGATGCACATGTTGCATCTTCGTCACATGCTTCTTCTGATATTTGTCAATATGTTTTTAATCTCTTTGAACCGTTCGAAAGCTACGGCAGTTCTAACAAAAAGGTCTCCGTGGCTGTCCACAGGGGTTTCATAAACCAAGTCTTTAATGAAGCCCCATACACAAAAATCAATTGGATTTTGTTCGAGGGACCTGGCTGGCCATGGGTTGGGCCCTCCGTGACTAATCCACATCCCTGGAAATCATGTCAATTGCTATCGTGTCAATCAACATATTGAAACTCATAACTTTTGAAAAGCTCATATTGTTCATGTGAAAAATAAAAAAACTGGCCAATCAATCATTAAAATTATTATCTTTTTATTATAAAATCATGTTCAACATTCACAATTTCCACTTATGGAGTGTTGAGAATCCACATGCAAGTCAAAGTGTACATAATTAGTGGAGATTTAGTGTGAATGTCTGGGCAGGTATTGTCGGTGATAACCTAGTAGGTCCTCATCTCGTTCCTAATCGTCTTACAGCGGATGTTAATGTCACATTCCTGACTGAAACTTTGCCGGAATAACTCGAAGATATCCCCATTCCCGAAGAAACAAGGGAAAACATGATCCATCAGCATGATGAAGCATTGGAGCACCGGCCCATTTTGCTAGAAGAACGCGAAAGGCTCTCGACTGAACATTTCCAGGTAGATTAGTTTTTCAAAAGTTATGAGTTTCAATATGTTGATTGACACGATAGCAATTGACATGATTTCCAGGGATGTGGATTAGTCACGGAGGGCCCAACCTATGGCCAGCCAGGTCCCAAGAACAAAATCCAATTGATTTTTGTGTATGGGGCTCCATTAAAGACTTGGTTTATGAAATCCCTGTGGACAGCCACGAAGACCTTTTTGCTAGAATTGCCGTAGCTTTCGAACGGTTCAAAGAGATTAAAAACATATTGACAAATATCAGAAGAAGCATGTGACGAAGATGCAACATGTGCATCGAGCACGGAGGACGCCAGTATCAATAATTTCTGAGAAATGGAACGGATAAATGAAAGTGGTTCTGTAGGGCGCATGACGTTTTCTGAACAATCCTATGTTTTTTCTCCGGTTTCACTGGTCCGATTTCAATGATCATGGTGTTTAATATTAGAAAACAAAACAGACATGTTTTTACTTTTTACAAAAGAGTGCCAGATTTCCACCCGGGAAAATTTTCTAGTAAATCAACTACAAAGTGTGGAGGAAAAATTGCAACCACCAAACTTTGGATCAGTTTGTCATTTAGAAACAGGTAAGGGTTTATTTCTAGCATGTGGAAATGATGATTTTAGATGGAAAATATTGTGCAGATTATAAAAATAAAATCAATTTCTTTCCAAGATGTAGTGAAATAAAAGTTATTGCCCTAGAACTGAGGGCAAGTCTGTTTTCTTCAAAAAACTACAAAATGGCGGTTATCTTCGAAACCAAGGGAGATCGACCTTTTTGTATGAGTATATTTTTTGTTGGAAATGGTCCAATGAATCATCAGTAGGCCGTTGTCACCATGTTTCTGGACCACCCTGTATATTATGTGCCAAGGTTTTACCTCTATTCGCTTGAAACTCACAAACTGAAACTCACAAACTAGATACACCGAGGCTTTACCTCAGATGCACAGATGAGCCTGACTCAGCATGGATTGGACCAGGAGTATCCAGCATAACGAAGGTTCAAAACTGGTTAAGTTGACCAATCAAGTCCGGATTTCCTTGGGCGTTGCTTAACTTCCGCGATCTTTAACCGTAAAGAGCCATTGACGCTTGAATAGTGCCGTTGGTATGATCATTGCTGGTGACACTATTTTTCCATTTTTGTCTTGATTAGTAACAAAACAAATAAAGGTAAAATGATCATAGTTTACTCGAATGACCTGTGTTAAAGAGTTCTTAAACAAAGAAGAAAGATCGAAAGCAAAAAGTAGAGAAGTACCTACGTTTAATTCTCTGAGCCCATGATATTTGGAGCGAAAATTATTAATTTGATTCTTAATCCTGTAACAATCTTAATAAAAAAAAGTTATCATATTAAGGGCGGAATTAATAGACAACATCAATAACTTAAGTCGTTGGTAAGTGTCGGGTTTCCCTATCCTACACAATACGCAATCCGTGACTTAGCACCACAGAGGTATTACAAAAACGTCTATTAATTCCGCCCTAAATTTGTGTTTATCACTTTCGTGATATCACAACTACTCAATCTCGCTTTACTAAGGGCGGAATTAATAGACGTTTTTGTGATACCTCTGTGGCGCTAAGTCACGGATTGCGTACTGTGTAAGATAGGGAAAACCGACGCTTAACAATGACTTGTGATTTAGAATTTGTCTATCAATTTCGCCCTAAATCTACGCTGAAACCGGGACTTGAACCTTCGACCTCCAGGTTACAAATCCGCTGTCTTATCGATCAAGCTACTGAGGTCGGAACAATATTAATAAAAATAATAAGGGTTTGAAAACCCTAAATTTATAAGCACAAGTGAGTTATCATGTTTTGAACATTAGTTTGTCTCATAGATTTAAAATAATAGATAAACAACTCCCTATGTTCCCTGTATAATCACAGCTGAAGCCAAGGATCACAGCGTTGCCGTGAGCCCGTAAGGGCAAAAAAAACAGAATTCTCTATGCTCGCAATGTAATTTTAGCGATTTTCGTCTTTGATTACTGATCAAACCATACAATTTCATGAAAACTTCTCGAAACAAATTCTGTTATATGGTCTTTTCTACGCCTTTTTCAGTATTTTTTTCGTCGTTTAATATTTTCATTGTCGAAATATTGCCAAATGTTTAAGCCTCTCATTTTCGATATTTTTTTCGCGGGAAAATTTGAATAATAGCAATTGAAACTGATTTTTACGTTTTACTTTTATCACTATCAGCTATCGTTATCAGTCCACGATATTTTTACGAAGGATTTACTCTATTATTATACTTCCTGAGACCTTTACAATGGTAAAAGACGTTCATACCACTCCAGAGGGTGCTTAAAATCCTCTAACAAGATAACTTCTGGATATTATTATACTTATAAATCGTTTTATGACTATTTGATACCCCAAACTATGATTAAAATACATTGAAAGGTAAATTAAGTTCAATTTATTATGTTTCCTTGGGAATAATCAAAAGTACGTCACTGTGGCAGAGCGAGTTAGCGCGCTAGGCATTGCACACATGGTGATCTGGGTTCGATTCCCAGCGGGGGAGGATTTTTTCTGCTCTGTACTTGGATGTTCGGGGTCCACTCATACCTCGTGAGGAAAAATGAGTAGCTGCTTTAATGTGAAGCAGCGACCAGTGGCAGAATCTTAGGAAAAAAAAGTAATACAAGATATTGTAAATTAAAGTGGTAAAGTCCTATGATTCTGCGCTACCCACTAAAATTGTGACATAATAACACAAAGAAAAAGCATTATTATTATTATATATTATTATTATTATAATCAAAAGTACTAGAATGTTAAGACTACTTACTTGTGGAAGTGTATTTCAGAATTCTTATTATATCGGTTGGTACAGCCATACGAGCAGCCAAAGTTTACCATCTTGAAGATTAGAAAGTGGAGATTTCAAAAAATAAACTCGCGCAAAATTATAGAGAGAAAAGAAAATTAATAAATTCGGAAACTACAAAAGGGTCGGGTTTCTCCATAAGAACCAATGTAAAATTTCCAATGTTTTGCCCTTATAGCGCCCAAAATGCTCACTAGAGTGCTCTCAATCTCTCTCTCAAAATCGACTTCACTTTTGTGTCAACTGTGCGATATCTATTATTCTAAATCTATGGTTTGTCTGCGTGTTCTACACATTTTCTTCCGTTTGGCAACCATGCGGTGTGCTGAAGTAACTGAAGTTCCACCTGAACTGCCGATGCTGATTAGCTGTTGCAGAGTGGGTCAATTTTGTTTTTTAAAATTTCTAATTTATTTATCAAATTTGAATTAATATAAATAATAGGTATAATTGAGTAAATAATAATTCTGCTCTCATTAATATAATCATTATAATCTTGATGGTACTTCTTCCATGTCTTGTTTTAGAATATGTTGAGGAGTAAGGATTAAAGAAAATTCAACTTTCAGTTTGAAGGTAAGTGGCTAGCTACTAACTTGCTTTACAAGCATGTAAATAGAACTAATAAGTGTATGCTAAATCCTCAACATGTTATAATAATAATAGAAAACCTTATAAGGGCAAAGTTTTATAAGTACCTAAAGCTATTAAGCCCAGAACAAAATTATGAGGTTATGTTATACAATTGATGCACTATTTAATAGAGAAAAAATCATCAATTTTAGAAAAAATCATCATCAACTATAATAATTTAATAGTTGGGTAATTCCTAAAGTGATGGGGTCTCAATCATTGAATTTTTGCAGCAAACCCCACCTAGTTGAAGCCTTAAAAACCAACTTAGTAGTAGTTCTGTGACTGTAACACAGATTTGCTTATCGATTTACAAATGTCATACCAAGCTTGAGGACATTTAGACCTTTCATTCAATATCCCACTCAATGTGTTTCAATGTTTATAAATATCTATCAATGGGACCTTGTTTGCAGGCCTTTTTCCTCTTATTGATTGTGACCACATTGTGGCCCCCACTATACCAGAATAAAAACCATTGTGTTGATTTTCATTTATTATTAATTATCTTCTTTATTCTCTACAGTTCAGGTGTATTTTGGGTAAGGAAATAGACAATGGATTACCAGAACAGACCTGGAGGCAAAACAGGTGGAGGAGGAGTAGCGTCATGGTCTGAGTCCAACAGAGACCGACGGGAGAGGTTGCGACAACTGGCATTGGAGACTATTGACCTCAACAAGGATCCCTATTTCATGAAAAACCATTTAGGTAATGCTTATAAACCATTAACCACAGTAAATATGTAATGTTTGTAAAAAATACAAATAGGTGTGTTTGTAATTTTGAATTTCAAGGAAAGAGAGAAACCTAAAAAATAGAAAGAGTGAAAAAGATAATATTACAAATCTACTCAATTAGATTTATTATTGGTGTTAAATTATTGATAAGGAAAACACCTTTCACAAGAAGAGAATAATACATTTTAAGAAGAAGAATAATATATATTTTTTAGACAAATATTCATGCTGCCTACCATATGGTGGGTTGCTAAAAAACACAGCATAACAATCAGTTTACAAAACATTTTTTTCCCCTTAGGTATTTTTTTTACATTAAAAAATATATCTCAAAGAATTTGTGAGATATTTTTTTATTAAATCAAATCTGAAGAACTCTCATGTTATATAATTTATGAAAAAATCATTTCAATTTGTTAGAAGTGATAGAATGCATTTTTATGAAAGATTTCTTAAATTTTCAGGTTCATATGAATGTAAGCTTTGTCTAACCCTTCACAACAATGAGGGCAGTTATCTGGCTCATACCCAAGGCAAAAAACATCAATCTAACTTAGCAAGAAGAGCCGCCAAGGAAGCTAAAGATGCACCACAGCAAGTAAGTGATGGATCTCTTCTGTTGTAGGCCACCAGAGTGGAGAATTAGATTTGGTGTCAAAGAAAAACTTGTAAATCATGAGAAGAGAACTTCCTTTTTTACATATTGTAATATGAGTCTAACATTTCAATGGCTCATTCATTTATATGTGAAAACAGTCTATTTAGATCTAAAAAATAAACATTTTTTTTCACACATATCACAGCATCAAAAGTCTTAAGTTTCTAAAATAGACTGCACTAGCCGTGTTGTGGCCATTCCTGTGGTGCAGTGATTTTATTGAGGCATGACTGACTTGTAATTAATACATTATATTATGTATTATAATTTTCCACAATAGTCCAATTGGGGCTGCTCAGATGCTACAGTACACAAGTTAAACTGATGAAAAAAGCCCGGATTTTTGCATATTGCATATATGCAATTGCATATTTTGGCGGTTTTTTCGGAGTTTGCATATTTGAGCAAAATCCTGCATATTTCAACAATATTGCCCAAAATTTGCATATTTCGCGGTTTATTAGGCGGGAAAATTCGGTAAGTAGGTATCTACACTATCTACCTACTCAGAGCTACCGAAGTCCATTCAAATCTTAGGATGTAAATCTTAAAATCACATTTTGTGAGTGTACGTACCTACCTTCATTGTGAAGTCATGTGGGTACCTACTGAGTACTGACAAGCAGCTAGCCTACTGAAACAAGATCAAACGTGTCGTATCGCATCCGCAATACTCTCATCTGCACTCCACGTATCAGCAGGGTAGGATAGGCAGGGAGAGTGGTAGGTACCTACCTACATGTATTGTATTTCTTTCTCTGTTCTCTTTCCTCTCTATTAGTTTCCGGCTGTTATCTACTTGCAGTGAATTTATTGTGTTTGTAAACGATTAACTTTTCTACTGATTTTTAATTGAGAAATGTGTATGCATAACGGAAACTCTAGTTAAAGGAGTAGATTATTTTGAGTTTAAAATATAATTTGCATTTTTTGACTTAGGTAGATAGTAACATTACAATGCCAGTTGTCAAAAGTAAAATTAAGTCCTGGGTCAGTGAGTTTACGGGTTTACATTTTTGCATTTATTGGGCTTTTTGCTTGCATATGCAATTGCATATTTTAGCCTTTTCCGGTTCTCTAGTCATGGTTCTCTACAAACAAATCATTTTACAATATAAGATACTGCTACATTCTCCAGTTGAACTCAACAG
Source organism: Bactericera cockerelli (assembly GCA_024516035.1). Classification (NCBI taxonomy): domain Eukaryota; kingdom Metazoa; phylum Arthropoda; class Insecta; order Hemiptera; family Triozidae; genus Bactericera; species Bactericera cockerelli. Next base: position 40,812,843 of record CM044960.1, on the reverse strand, counting down.
GGTGTCCCACCAAAGTTGGACACAAATTACTCGGCCCCTGATGGAGTTTTTGAAATAGTAAACAAGATGTACCACTGAGATTCACAAAACCGCAGTATATCGCGAAAATCTGGACAGAAGTATAATTTTATAATTTTCTATTTTTTCTGACTATAATTATTTCTATTCTTTTACTATTTGATTAGTCATGACACCTATTTCAAAAACAAAATATACCAAGTCAAGAGTTGGCGGTAGAGATTACCTTGAGTACGAAGGTTACAAGTACTGTATTAACTATTCCAACCCTCTCAATATTACCAGCGGTAAATTGTGGAGTTGCACCACAAAAAAATGTACAGGTACCTTAAAATCGGAAATGTCATTTGGTGAAATGAAACTGATCCTAAAGACTGAGCACAATCATACTTCTTATAATAACTCTTCTTCAGTTTCTCCTCAGCCTCTTGACTCAAACTCTAATGCTAACCCAAAATCTGAGAAACCCTCAGACCAAACTCCAAATAAGTCTGCAACACAGCATTCTAGCAATGAGGCTGGAATAGTTCCTAAAATGCTGAATACTAATGAAACAGTTAACTGTGAGACACCCCTTAGTACATTCCTGGATGAAGTAGCACGGACTATTGATTGGGATAAAACACCAGTTACCATCAGCACCATTGTTGAACTAAAATCCCAAGTTCGAGCTCTAGCACAGGAGATTTTAGAAAAACAAATTATTATTGAAGACATGACGGAAAAGTCTAAGAGGGATGAGGCCACAATCTCCAGCCTGACTAACAATTTGGGGAATGGCAAAGTCGTTACTTACGATTCAAATAAACCTAAATCTATTCGGAGTTCACACTCAAGTCCCCATGTTGAAAATTTACGTTCTATGGAAACTCACGACAATGCCCAGACTTCTTCTTCTTCTCTCTGCCTTAGCAAAGATAACGCTCTATCTCTATCTAAGCCAGCCTCTATACGCAACCAAGGACAGAAAGATCCACCTCAAGAGTTTTCCACTTCAAAGCAACCACAGCAGTCCAGTCAAGGCAATGTATCGTCCGCACGTAAGGTATTGCTTGTAAGTGATAGTCAAGGTAGAGGACTTGCGCCGTTACTCACTTCCATGTTTCCTTCTTCCAGCGTGTCAGGATTCGTATACCCAAATGCAAAATTTAACGACGTCATGCATTGTGCTTATGACCTCAGCGCGGATTTGTCTCATGATGATTGTCTTATTGTACTTGCTGGTACAATACAAACAATGCCTCTCAATTTTCACCTAACACCTGTCCTCTCTGTTGTCTACCCTATGGCAATGTTGCTGATATTTCGCAGGACCCATGCTTTGCTACACATAATAAAATGAAGCTGCTAAGTCAAAAAACAAATTTTATTCTATGCGCCATACCACATCGATATGATATCTACCAGAACAACAATATCTTCCACCTCAACAACTATCTAGATCAAAAATGCAATATTTTAGGTATTAAGTTCATGCGCTTTCAATCAATACTGAGAAGATCACATTATACTTCACATGGGCTGCATCTGAGGAATAACGGCAAACGTGCCTTATCCCATTTAATTGCATTAGATATAAATTCACTTTTCTGTAAATCAAGTTTTTCTCAGACTTTTGAGCCAAGATTTAAAGTCAATAATTTAGCTGTTGTTGGGGACAGTAAAAATGAAAATCTTATTGATATCTCTTGCCCAAACGTCTTATCTGATATTTCTGTTATTAACCTGGAAACCCCTAGTGAATCACCTATGAAAATTCATCTTGAGGTTACTAATATACCTAATGCTAAAGAAGATATTATGAGTTTTACTAATAATGATAGTCAAAGTCAGTTTTTTCGTGACGATTTCTAATTTGAAGGCTAGTCAATTTTTTACAATTTTCCTTGATGACCGTATGTTTAATGCTACATTTTTGATTTACCTCATTAATTATTTTAGTCTTTCAGATTTCAAAGTATTTTCATGTATGTTAACGGCTAGACACAATCTCGCATCTTTATTTAATGAACATAACAACTATAACGTTTTTTGGTCTTACCTTAATAATTATTCTAGTCTGTCCAAAATATTTTTTTGTTTGAATGTCAACCGATCCTCACTGTCTCTAAATTTACCATCGTATATGTTAGTTTTTTATCAATTTATTGTATCATTATATTTTATACTTTTTATCAAACTATCTCAGGGTATAAGTTTTTCTAACATGAGCAGAAATCAAAGTATTTACTCTTCCTTTTCTCCCTCCTCCTTTCTCTCTTCTTCTTACTCAGAGTATGATCGATTCTTGGATGCACCGCTAAACACTTTCAAAGCCGCTGGCTTGACTTCTGCCCCTCCCTTATCGACTCATACATCCTTGAATTCATTCTTGCCCGCTTTTCCCCCTGGAATCCCCTCAACATCGAAGGAAGTTCCAAATGTTTTAAATTATTCGTCACTCTCACCATATGCGCTCCCTTTCTTTCCTGATTCTCTTACAATTAATAATTCCCATGACTCGTCGCACAGCTTGCCTTTGCCCAGAACAAATTTATCCGCCCTAGCAAGCCCTTTCTTTCCAAAAGATTTCCAACATATCCATAATGGAGGAAATATAAGTCATACCTCTAAGTTACGAAATCTCACAATAATGCATCATAACGTACAGAGCATTAGAAATAAAATTCCATCTATAGAAGTCTTCCTTCATATGTTGCTGGACTACTATGATTTGATACCTGACATTTTCTGTGTTACAGAAACCTGGTTAACACCTCTCAACCATCAATGTATTAATTTACCAGATTATAGTAATGTTTCTAGTTATTATAGGTCAAACCGTGCTGGTGGAGGAACTACTATTTTTGTTAAAGACAATTTAGATTTTAAGCCTCTTGACATCGGATTAAAGTCCACTGAATTATCTTTTGAATTTTCTGCAGTCACTTCTTCTTCCCTAGACATTGCTATTCTATGTATCTATAGATCAAATAATGTGAATTCAGATTTTAACGTGTTCTTTCATTACCTGGAACTAGTTTTGCAAAAGTTATACCATTTAAAGTACCTGATTTTGTGTGGTGACTTCAACATAGATATCCTTAGTAATTCTAATGAAAAGTCTCAGTTTCTTTCTCTACTAAATATGTTTAACATGAAGGAAGTTGTTCACTCTCCCACTCGAGTTGCTAATGGCTCAAGCTCTTGCGTGGATAACATAATTATTAATTTTCCCCTTGATAATATTCTTAACTGTGAGACAAACCTGTTTAGTGGCTTAGGCGATCACAAATATGGCCAAATTATATCTTTTCTAGTAAATGAAACAAATGAGGCAAAAAGAGTAATAACTCGAACTTACAAACCTAATCAGGTAGAAAAATTCAAAAGAGAATTAAACAGTGCCGACTTCTCTGCCATTTACTTGTTAGACAACGTACATGATAAGATGTTATCCTTCTATAGCACTTTCTCGCTCCTATTCAACGATTGCTTTCCATTAAAATCAATAAAAATATCTCAATTGAAAAAAAAGGCATGGATAACACGAGGCATTGCAGTTTCTAGTAATAAAAAACGTTCCCTCCACCAGTTGTGTAAGTACTCTCGTGATCCTGCTCTCCATGCTCATTACAAGCAGTACTCTAAAACGTTAGCCAAAGTGGTAAGAGCAGCTAAAATTAATCACAGAGTAGATCAGATTGATTCAGCTCCTAAACATAAAAAAGTGAAAACCATTTGGAAAATTGTTCGCGACTATAGCAAGTCGAGTAATAGGCAACAAGTGGACCTCCGGCTGGTGAGCGAGGGGGGGGAGGTGAGAAACCCGCGGGAGGTGGCGGAGACTTTTAACTCTTATTTTAATCAAGTGCCGCTAACCCTCAGAGCTCAACCTTTGACCCACATTCTTCCCAATTCTTCAGTTCCTCCGTCTTCACCACTAGCCTCTTCAGTTCCTCCATCATCGTCACCACTCACCACTAGCCTCTTCAGTTCTTCCCTCGTCACCACTAGCCTCTTCAGTTCTTCCCTCGTCACCACTAGCCTCTTCAGTTCTTCCCTCGTCACCACTAGCCTCTTCAGTTCTTCCCTCGTCACCACTAGCCTCTTCAGTTCTTCCCTCGTCGCCACAAGCCTCTTCAGTTCTTCCCCCGTCACCACTAGCCTCTTCAGTTCTTCCCTCGTCACCACTAGCCTCTTCAGTTCTTCCCTCGTCACCACTAGTCTCTTCAGTTCTTCCCTCGTCAACACTAGCCTCTTCAGTTCTTCCCTCGTCACCACTAGCCTCTTCAGTTCTTCCCTCGTCACCACTAGCCTCTTCAGTTCTTCCCTCGTCAACACTAGCCTCTTTAGTTCTTCCCTCGTCACCACTAGCCTCTTCAGTTCTTCCCTCGTCACCACTAGTCTCTTCAGTTCTTCCCTCGTCACCACTAGCCTCTTCAGTTCTTCCGTCGTCACCACTAGCCTCTTCAGTTCTTCCCTCGTCACCACTAGTCTCTTCAGTTCCACCGTCGTCAACACTAGCCTCTTCAGTTCCTCCATCGTCAACACTTGCCTCTTCAGTTCTTCCTTCGTCATCACTAGGCTCTTCAGTTCCTCCATCATCACCACTAGCCTCTTCTTCTGTCTCAAGATCTTCAAACCAGAAGTTAACGCTATCTCCCACTAACGCTACAGAAATTATCAAACTAGTTGCCAATATGGAAAACAAAATGTCTAGTGGAGAAGACACTGTACCGCTTACTCTCATAAAGTCTGTGATTCCATTAATAGCAGCTCATCTTGCTCACATATTCAATCAGTCTTTATCATCTGGACAATTTCCTCAATGTTTCAAGTCTTCTGTCATAATTCCTCTTCACAAGAAAGGTTCTGTTAGTGATGTGGGAAACTACAGACCGATATCTCTGTTAAATAATTTCTCAAAAATTCTGGAAAAAATTGTTCATTTCAGGCTTTCATTGTACCTGGAAAAAAGCAATATGCTTGCTAATGAGCAATTTGGTTTTAGACCTGGTAGGTCAACTGCTGATGCAGTGGCACATTTTCTCACTCATCTTGATGGTGCTCTTTCAGAGAAAAAGCACGTGATTGGCCTATTTTGCGATCTATCGCGGGCTTTCGATTGCTGTGACTCTTCAGTCCTTCTTTCTAAACTTCCTTCATATGGGGTCATAGGTTCTGATCTAAACTGGTTTGAGTCATATCTTTCGTGCAGATTTCAAAGGACTAAGGTTCCATGTTTAATGCATGGAACTAAATCTTTTGAATATTCTAGCACGTTGGAGGTTAGATCTGGAGTCCCTCAGGGATCGGTACTCGGGCCACTTCTCTTTCTTCTTTATGTAAATGATCTAGTCCTTTCATCTTGTCAGGGTTGTTTCACAATGTTTGCTGATGATACCACCATACTCATAACTGGTAAAACCAAAGACCATGTCTTTGAAAACTGTAAAAATACAATTAATGGTATTCAAGCCTGGTTCTCAGCAAACAGACTGAAGTTAAACTCTGGCAAGACCACATACATATACTTCAACCCACATGCTCCAAATAGTGTTAGCTCCATCAACTGTACTGACCTTACTGTTTCCTACTCTCAAGAAGTCAAATTCTTGGGAATGATTGTTGATGAAAAACTAAAATGGAAAGCACATGTTGAGTATATTAAGACTAGATTATCTTCTTCTATATTTGCTATCCTCTCTATAAGTAAAAATGTTGGTTCTCGGCCTGCCCTCCTTGCTTATTTTGCATATTTTCACAGTGTGATGAGCTATGGTATCGTGTACTGGGGGTTTTCTTCCTATTCCTCTGAAATCTTTCTTCTGCAGAAGCGTTCTCTTAGAGCAATCTATGGTATGAGGAGGGATGAATCCTGTAGATCCTTATTTAAGGAAAATAACATCCTTACTTTTTATGGACAATTGGTGCTAGATACTTGCGTCCTAATACACAAAAAACAGGACACTCTAAAAAGAAACAGGGACATCCATGGGTACAACACCAGGGGAAGGGACGATATTGTGGCTAGTGGGGTGAGACTATTCTGTAGGTCTTACTTGAGTGCAGGAATAAAACTGTTCAACAAATTACCCAACCAAATCCGACAAATTGAACATGCCGAGCAGTTTAAAACTCCAATCAAGAAATTTCTTCTTGATTTGTCTCCTTACAGCCTACAGGAAGTGTCCAATTCTTTGGGCTAAATTTTCAGGAGTGGAGTGAATTGGTAGACGGAGTCGCGTTACCAGTCTTGTTTCAATTTAAAGTGACCAATCCTACATCCCCCTCCTACTCTTTCTCTCTACTTTTTCTCTGCCGCTCAAATTTTTAATTTTTAATTTATCATCATAATATTAGTATTAAGCAAATTATATTGAAATGTTATTATTATATTAGATTTAAGCAATTGTGTTCATACAATATTGTATATTATCACAATAAAAATTCAATTCAATTCAATTCAATTCAATTCGATGTAGCTTGTAATATGAACCTCCCATTGGCGCTGAGTAAGGATACCAAAGAGGGGAAATGTGTGGTGGCTCTAGGTTTAAAAATCTACCTTGAGAATGTATTTTTCTCTTTCTCTAAGAATTTGCACAAGGGTGCGAATTAAGTTGAAAAAAAAAACAACAATAGAGGGTCATGTTGCTAACAGCATGATACTTCAGTGTTTCAAAGAATGGTAGTAAACATTGACCTCGGATATCATTATTTGGGGCATAAACAAATTATTTTATTCAGTACTAGCCGTTTGCCCGTGCTTTGCAACAGGACTAAATTTCAAATTTACTAAGGCATGGCCGTACTGCTGGACAGCAATGCCTTTTTTAACTTTTTATAATTTTTCTGGACAAAGTGATAATGGTTTTGGGGGGGTCAATTCTGAGACATTTTTTGCTATCTCTTACCGTTTTGGCTAAACAACTCCGGACAAACAAACAAACAAACATAGGTAGGTAGTCCTTTTTTCTGTTTTATATATAGAGATGCAGGTAGTTGGGATACAATGTAATGAAATAAGGTAAACAAAATAGATAATTTCTGAACTCCTGAATTTTGACCGCTCCAATCAAAAACCCTTGAAAATAATTGCTCAAGATTTAGAAAAAAATTGGTAAAAAAAACCACCCTGTATGTAATATTTTAGTATTAATAAGTACTCAGGAACCAAGAAGTAAAATTATCAAATAAAATTCAGGTTGACCCATTTAAAAATCGAAAGTTGACCCCTCGATTTTTGACTTTTAAACCACCCTGTATGAAAATAAATTCATGATTAAAAGTGCATAATTAGGACATGTACCCTTGGATTTTAATATTTCAAAAACTCCATCAGGGGCCGAGTATTTTGAGGTATTCAACTTTGGTGGGACACCCTGTATAGATATTTTTTTCAAACACTGTACTTCTAAGTCCTATTGTAAATCGTCCATAAAATGTTGTAAAATACCCACTTTCTTTTTTTAGTTGGACAATTTTTCTTGTTGTAAATAAATTTTCTTAATATTATTATTTTGGTAAAAATTAGTCAATATTCTTATATCCTGGCTTGACTGTACTCATTTATTCTTTTTACCCTTAGCCTGCTCCAGAAAAACCAAGAGTAGAACCTAAAAAGTTTGTGAAGATTGGTCGCCCAGGATACCGAGTGACCAAACAACGGGAACCTTCTAGTGGCCAGCAGAGTCTTCTCTTCCAAGTGGATTATCCAGGTTAGTGCTTGTATAGATTTTTTGTTTGTTTGATGAACCTTGACCCTTGTTCCAGATCCCCAAATCTTCCTTTCCTTACAACTGACAAAACGAAATTTGATGCTTGAAAGAATCAAAAGATATGTTAAGGGGAGCCATAGTTTGAATGAAAGAAGTAGTCACCATGGCTGAGTGTTGTATTGCACTAGGCTTGCACACTCAGTGACCTGGGTTTAATCCCCAGCAGGGCAGGAATTTTCTGCTCTGTAATTTGGATTTGCAGGTTCCATTCATGTTTTGTGAGAAAAAATGTGTATTTATTTTTAATATCTGACCTGGTTGTAAGATTTTACAGGATTCTATGCTTTTAAACAATGTGACCTCAAGCTGACATGAGTTATTCATTATTCAGGACTGGGGTTTTTATCCTACCCAATTTATTCTCACTCAGTTCCTAGGAAAGAAAATAATAACATTGGTTTTGAAAAGTGATGGAAATTCTTAGTAGTGCTGCGCTACCCACAAAAATAGTAAAGTGATCTTTAGCTTCACGACACATAAATTATACATACTTTACCTAACTTTTAGTTCGGATAAAGTATAAAGAACAGAAAAAGAAATCAATTTTTCACCGTTTTGTTCAAGGGACCTATTTTCATAAATCAAACCAAAATTGTATTTACATATAACATGTTTTTAAGTAATCTTAATAAATACAATCATACATATAAAATACATTTACATTCATTCATAATAAACCCAACTCCCAAATGGTTGAACCAAATTATTTTCTCTAAATTTGGCACAGAGTTTCCTCATAGTATGTAGGTGAGTACTAAGATTTTTAAAAAATCAAAATACAGGCAAAAAACTTAACTTCAACAAAGTGCTGGGTTTCAACTAGTACATAGTAATTGAACAGTTTCCTAATCTAACTTGATGTGGTCGTTTTCATTTCAGAAATAGCAGATGATGTGTTTCCAAGGCATAGATTCATGTCAGCGTATGAGCAGAGAATTGAACCCCCAGACAGAAAGTGGCAGTACCTACTGTTTGCTGCTGAGCCTTATGAGACTATTTCCTTCAAGGTGTGATTATTAGTCTAACAAGTTTGAAATCAAAATATTATTTATTTATTTTTATCTACATTTAATTTTTTTCTATCTTTACCTCTAATTTATTATTATTATCAAGGTAAAACTAAGAGGAAAGTAGTGCTATAACCATTGTGCTTTAGTGGTTAAAATGATAGTCTGTTAATTTGGGTAGCATAGGGGTCCACTGATTCGAATCCCACCCAATGCATGACATTTTCGTTATATATTTGAAACTATAACCACAAATAAATGCCCCCAAAGCAACTGCTCGAATAATGGGACTAATCATACAAATTTGTGACTATTATTATAAACCATTATAATTATAAAGATTCTTAGGAAAAACAACATGAAAAAGGGGTACCATTTCTCACAATTTTTCGGAATAAAGGTGGAAATGGTTTTTCTGTTAGACATTATAAAAATAATACCATACATAGTGATGCTCAACATTGTTTCACTTTTATATATGTAGAGAATTAGACAAAATTTTATAAACATATTTTAGCACTGCATTTTTTTTTTTTGAAACAAGGTTTTCTATCTAGGTTATTTTGATCCCCAGAATAATGTGAACAATGAATGTTTAAAATTTTCACTTTCACATCCATTGTAGTGCAAGTTGTTAAGGTGCTAGTCTGATCCAAAGGCTGCCAAGAGTCTTTGGATCTGTTGCTTTAAATTTTTATAAGTGCATGAATTTTACCTAAAAACTTTAAAAATGTGATCACATGATAATGGCACCAAAACAACTGCTGGAACAAAAGGGACTCTTTGGTACTATTGAGGTAGTAGTATAAAATAAGAAGTAGAAATTTAATTATTATTAGTAACATTTTTAGTTGCGAAAGTTTAGTTATATTCCTTGTATTCCTAAATATTTAGTTTTAAGTGTGTACTTGTGTAATTCCAGTGGTCAGTCAGTCAAAATGTTGTAATGACTCTGACTTATGATTTTTCCCTATAGTAAAATATAATAATTTTTATTTCCAGGTTCCCAGTAGAGAGGTAGACAAGGGGGACACAAAGTTCTGGACACACTGGAACAAGGACACAAAGCAGTTCTTCCTGCAGTTCTCTTTCCGCAGTGACCCAAAGCCTGCAGCCTTCCGTCCCCCGCCCTCCCCCTCTCCTGCTCCCCTCCGTCAGAACCTCCCCCCACCTCCTCCCCCTGCCATGCTGCCCCCGCCTCCTCCCCTCCAGATGATGGGCCCTCCTCCTCCCCCGCCCCCGGGCATGTTCAACAGCATGCCGCCCAGCATGGGAGCCCTTGGCATGGCCCCTCCCCCTCCACCTCCCAATCTCTAGGATGAGACGAAAACGTAATTTCATGAAAAAAAAATCAACAAGTACATTAGTACATAGAAAAAGCTCAGGGAATATTGTGTCTCCCTGAATCTGATAATTGTCAATGAATTTGTTAAAAACATTTCTACATTTCAGTGTGAGGGACAGCAAATTCAATCAGCAGTATGAGTACAAATGACTAAATATAAATTCTAGCTCATATGATATAGAATCAAATTATTTTTATTCAGCCAATCACTAATACCATATTTTGTACTTTAACTTTTCAAAAACAGAAAAATCATTTCAAATTACAAAATTTTAGTGCAACACACACTTATGCAGAAACTTAAACTTTAATTCCGACAACTTGAACCTGCTCTCTTAATTCCACGAAGTCAAACACGTTACACAGGAGTTCATCATGTCTCCCATGCAACTTCTTCTTCAATTAAGCATGGTCAGGTTGTGTGAGTTTCTCTTTGGTAACATTCTCAAACTTGCCATTATCCTCAACTTTCTCTACCTCGCATATTTTCTCTATAGACATCTGTTCAACTTAGTGAAATGCCAGTTGGATGTGTTGGAAGTTTTATGGCAAGAAAAGATGCCTGACTTGTTTACCAATAAACTCAGTGATGTAGATTATACTTCCGCTGGGGATGTGACTCGTGAGAGCTGGGGAGAGGAATCTGCCACCAAGTCTGCCTATGACTCGGAGGAAGAGGAATGTCAGGTGCTGTTGCCAGAAATAAAACTGAAGAAGCGTCGATCTTGTGTCAAGTGTGGCAAGAAAGTGAAACTCCCAAGAAGGAATCAGAGTTATTGAAATTAAATCTGAACCAACATATTTTAAAACTATGTATTGATTGTGTACATCCTGATAAAACTGATTCATAAAATAAAATTAAAACATACAATGTCAATTTTATAATATAAAGAAAATATTTATTTATTTTAGTAATTACAATACAGGTAGATTGATATGCCCATCAAGCAATAACATTAACTATGTGGTATCATACTCAAATATATGAGGACAAATTCCAAGCATTGAGTGGGATCCAAACCACAGATCATGGATCCATGTGCTGTATTGAATATATTGAATAATAATTTATTTATTTAGTATAATTATGTAATTAAGAAAAAAAACTAATTCCTTGCTAACTTTTTAGGACTTTCAATTACAAGTCTAGTAATGTACTAGTACATGTAACCACACAAACTACCAATGACTGGTTTTTGTAAGTTATTGTAAAAAAGAAGGGGGATTTTGTGAGTGAGAGGCCCATTACATTTTATGTTTAAAAAATGATTCTTAATTTTTAAACTAAGTTCTAAACTGATTATATACTTCCTTGGAATACTATAGCAGCAAAATTAATAGAGAAAATCAAGATCACAAGTTTGCACTCAAGTATTAACTTCCCCATTGAAAACAATATGCAAAATCTAGACTTAGGTCCACAGAGGTATAACTAAAGTGTATATTGAATTGCACCCTAAAACTATGTATGCACTTTTGTGCTTTCCTCTTTACTTTCAACTCACAAAAATGCATGCCTTTCACACATGCTTCTCAAAATACATGGCTTACAACTCAAGAGGCATGCAATAGTGCATGCCTCTTTCCATGCATCATGTTGAAAGTGAAGATGAAAGAGCATGAGTGCAGACATAGCTTTAGTCAAGTGAAAAACTTATAAGAGAGGTGGGTGTTTGAAAACACCTAAATGGGAATAAGTGTTTTTCTCCCAATTATATAGGTGTTTTTGAGGAAACTTGTAAATGAGAAAAACATATTTGAATTACAGGTAGCGCTTTTCAAGCTCAAACGTGTTTTCACCCACCTCTCTAATTATGTGTTTTTAAAACACCCATGTCTCATATAATGGTGGTTTACTTTGATCCTCCAGAGCAACTTTATTATTGTGTCTGTCTGTCAGTTTGTTAAATAAATTCCTTGTAACGTGCAAATGTCAGAAACTACTGTACAGATTTCGACCAACTATTGTACATAATTATATATAGATGGTCCCACTTTAAATTCATCAACTTCACACAAGCAGTTCTTGGAGATAGAGACTCTGCACCTGAGCTCTAACTTTTTACTGATATGCTTATATCTTGTGAACCACCACCTGATTTTAATGAAATTTTGAATGTACTCGTATATGTGTATTGGTCTTTTACATAGTGCATTAGTATTTTTTACTTTCCATATACTATAATAAGGAAAGTATTATATTTGTCGAAAATTTGAGCTATCCAGTTTTTCACATTTCTAGATGAATCATAGCCTCAAGTTTATTCCTAGAAATGTTTTTACCATATTACCTACTTTATGATTATCTTCAATTCAACCTTTTGTGTCACAACATAGAGATTAACCCAGATAACGCCGTGAAATTTTTTGTCTCGTTCATCCATTGAAATTTACAGCTATCCAAACTTTCACACGCAAGAATAAATCAAAATAAAAGTGGTGTCAACTTATCACTCGGACTCTAAACAAAGAGTTTGAGGTGTCGCCAACTATCCCCAACAAGTTGAATTAATTAGAAAAATCCACAGCGTAGTACCTTTGAAGCATCCTTCTGGAAGGACATCGGCCCCATCTGGGTTAAAAACATTAACATTAAAAAGCAGTGTATCACATTAATCAATGCATAACTACCCAATATTTTTCCTTCACCAGGACAGCCAGTGCTGCAGGCCTAGCTGCAGCATGTCTAGTACTACCATAAAAAACATATTCGAAGAAAATTGGTTAAAAACTGATATAGAATAAAATCTCAAAATTGTAATATACAATGTTAACCAATCACAAGGAAGTATTGTGTCTATAATTGGCAGTGTATTTTTATGATATAAAAGTAGATCCTTTAACATCCAAAGTACAGAGGTGAAAATTACCAAGTTTACTGGAAATTGGACCCAGATCATCATGGGTGCAAAGACTAGTGGGCTACTCAGTGAGATCTAAGTCAAGGTTGTCAATGCAATTTAGTCAGTCTGCCAGACAAACACCTTAACCACAAGACCAACAGTGCAGATGTATAAACAAAAAAATACTAATCAAAAATATATTGTTCTTTACAGTAATTTACACCAACAATTTATAGGTATGTTTTGTCATATTAATTTATAAAGAATCACAGATAATTATGTTATTTACACTAATAATAATAAATAAAAGAATTGTGACAGTATTTTTTTTGAAAATCATCTCTACCATTTAAAATCTTTAAAATGTGGTAATTGATACTACAAATCAGGTCGTCTTGATTGACTCTTCTCTGCTAGTTTTGAAAAGCGATCTAAATTTTGTTGCAAATCATATTTCTGAGCATTGCTTCTTGCCATCATTAAATTATTTGCGATTTCAAGGTCTTTAGATCTAATGACATCCTTTGCATTTGTTCTAGAAAAATATACACTTAGTATTTGTAATCCAAACAGGGCTGTTGTTACACCTAATAGTAAAATAACTAAAGCTGCTCTTGATAAAGTTGAAAATTTATATAAAAAATTTGGTACATGGATTGCTTCATTCCTCCTCAGCTGAGCTTCAAAATCATAATATTCTTTCCAGTTCTCAGGCCTACCAGTACTAAATGGACTTTCTTTTTTATCTTTTCTATGAACAGACATATTATTAATAACAGTTCTGAGATTGAGAGATGCATCATAGTTCCTCCTTGATTCGATATCATTCAGTGTGCTGTAGGCCTCATTTAGTTGTACAAATTTGTCATGAAGTGCAGGATTGTTGGGATTTTTATCCGGATGGAATTCTTTGGACAGTCTGATGAAAGCACTTCTAATTTCTTTAGGAGTGCAATTTTTCTTCAACTCTAAGACATCATAGTGTGTGTCAGGTACTGTTGAATAGAGGTTACAACATATTCCAGATCTCATTAGGAAGATGTGTGTCAATTTAGAGCTAAATGTTTGGGTCTTGAAACAGGTACATAGGTGGGAAAACATCTTGAAAAGTGATCTTACTATGTATTTGTCTGCAGGAAATGGGATTGATTTGTTCTAAATAATTAACCACTTGAAGTAAATTAGATTACATAGAACTTCTTCCTGAACACTAATTTGATTTACAAGAAAAAAAGTCTGTCTAGACTAGGTAAACTTGGAATCTGTATCCATTGAACTAGCACAAGAATTTTACTTTCTCCTGATCTCCTCACTGTTTTTGTTATAATATTGTTCTTGAAAGTCCTAACTAAAACAGAATCACAGATTCTGCATAATATTGGAATGAGTTATCATTCTCTAACTCTCTTATGTCATAACATTACTGTTCATATCACGAAAATGAACAAAAGAAGCAAAGAATTGTTCAGCTAATTTCTTATCATTTACAAAATGTTGTTTGTTTTTGTGCATGGAGATCATATAACATAGAGAGAACCCGATGTATCAGGATTTGCGTCCAAGAGGGACCATCAGCTGTTTTCAAAATCAGTGCCGGAGTTGTAGTAATTTTTCTCTCGCGAAGGGACCGGGTACCTAATAGCCGATTTTATCATCCAAGATTCACCCCGGATTCGCTCGAACTCCGGATTGGCTCGACGAATCGGATTTTATCATCTCCAATCTCTGATTCGCAGGTGATTCGGAGCACTCAATTTGAGGAAGTAACCTTGATTCACGAATCAGTGATTCGAGGACCGATTGGCTTCCCAAAGAGAAAAAAATATTGAAAATACTATAGAATTTCTTCTTTGGAATTTTTAAATTGTAAACAAAGATAAAATGTTTATCTTTTTCAAAATTCAAATACTTGTTTATCTTCATGATATCTTTATTTTTTGCCCATTATTTAATTATCCTTGTCCTTGTTCTTCATAAACCTGTCAGCTTATCCTGATGTGCTAAGTTTATAAAAGTTTTGTAATAAAGACTGAAATAAATTTGAATTATTCCTAAAAAAATACTTGAAAATTTTTCAAACTGGCCATTATCACGCGATTGCTATTAAAATTAATTAATTAATACTTATTTTTGTGATATTACATCTTAACCAAAAGGCCGAGAAGCGATTTGTGAGTAGTCACCGTTGCCCAATGATTTAGCGCTAGGCATTGCACGCATGGTGACCTTGGTTTGATCCCCAGCGGGGCAGGAATTTTTCTGCTCTGTGCTTCACCTGTGCTTTTTCTGCTTGTGCTTCACCACAATTTGAATTTCTAAGTCTATATGATATTTCCTGAAAACGAGCTAATCCCAGGAAGATAAAAGCTCATTCGGGAACATTCTGAATTTGTCCGAATCTCAGTTCCTACAAGATTTAGGGCGTAATTAATAGACAACATCAATAACTTAAGTCGTTGGTAAGTGTCGGTTTTCTCTATCTTACACAGTACGCAATCCGTGACTTAGCGCCACAGAGGTATTACAAAAACGTCTATTAATTCCGCCCTTAGACTTTAAAACACATGTACTAAAACTTCTTGGTGACTCTGGGTATGAGTGCAGGTCCTATATCATCTCTCCACACCAGTATGTACAAACTCCTGCTGAAAACCTCGCTGGCTGAAAGTACATGAAATGCATGGGAACTATGTTTTCCGTAACCTTACACTCTGCCGGGCTGTCTCTTTCTTTGTATTGGCGTTCTTCACACCTCGGCCGAGGTGTTTGATAATATTTCGAATTCTTAAACAGCTAGGTATGAGAACTATAATTATAATTCTAGTACACAACATTAATGAAAACGTGATGGAAATACAGTGGACATAGGGGAGAAAAATTTCTGCCCTGCTGGGAATAAAACCGAGATCAAAATCTGTCCCAATATCTTATTTTGACCATAATTCCATCCCTGATAGTCACATTGAAACAGCATTCTTACTCATAAGGTAATTTATTATATCTTGCCCTGCTGAGAATTGTACCCAAGTCACACAAAATGATCATTGATCAATATGAAACTTATGAAATGACCATGTGAACGACACAAAAAAAAACGTTCAAAATGCTTTCAGAAATGTTAACATTCAAAATGTAAAAAGTTAACAAAACAACATCGCAATTTTCGAAAAATCAGAGGCTTTTATGAGAGTTTTCGTATAATTGCGATGTTGCCGTAACGCCAATCATGATTCGCGAACTCGAGCTTGAATTTTCGTGATAAAACCCGATTGGTGGATTCGTGAACCCTCGAGATTCGAGGGTGGTTGGCGAATCAGTGATTGGTGGAGATGTGATAAACTCGGCTATAAACTACCTAATTCTTTTAAAATAATGTTTTTACTTTTTTCACACTTACATACTAGTTATTTTTGTCTTTGCTTCTTCTTTTACTTTAATTATTTTCTACTTATTATATAGTAATATAAAATATAAGGCTTGGTACGTGACGTGAAAATTAAGGATGTTTCGTTATCCGCCACTGCAAGAGGTAAACAAAAAATTCTAATAAATTGACCCAATCAGAAGCCGGGATTTGTTGAAAGAGGGACCATCAGCTGTTCACAGTTGGACGCATAAATTTGTTCAACTCGAGATAGGCAAAGATCTCTCTATGTTATATGATCTCATTGTTTTTGTGATTACATTTACTTAGTTTTAAATTAAACGACCGATTTAATCAATGGAATCAAAAGGGTTTCAAACATTGAGATCAAATAACATAGAGGAAACCCTATGTATCAGGATTTGCGTCCAAGAGGGACCATCAGCTGATTTCAAAATCATTGCCGGAGTTGTAGTAATTTTTCTCTCGCAAAGGGACCGGGTACCTAAACTACCTAATTCCTCTAAAATAATATTTTTACTTTTTTCATACTTACATATTAGTTATTTTTGTCTTTGCTTCTTCTTTTACTTTCATTATTTTCTACTTATTATATAGCAATATAAGGCTTGGTACTTGGTAAGTGACGTGAAAATTAAGGATGTTTCGTTATCCGTCACTGCATGAGGTAAACAAAAAATTCAAATATATTGAACCAATCAGAAGCCGGGATTTTGTGAAAAAGGACCATCAGCAGTTCAAAGTTGGACGCTTAAATTTGTTCAACTCGTAATAGGTAAGGTTCCCTCTATGTTATATGATCTCAGTGGTTTCAAAACAGAACATCTCTATTGGCGCAGATTGAACTTTTTGACCTATCTGACGAATTTCTACACAATACATGCGCTCATTTCCTTAATTTTTCAGCACTGAGATCTGTAATAATATGATCTCAGTGGCCACCAGCTTCTGACTAACAATATTCACTATAGTCTTTACACTCCTTACGCCAGGGTCCCAACGTGCAACGTCTAGAATGCAAGTGGTTTAAATATGTAATACTGATGATTGTCGAGTACCTACTTGAGATCTTTTTCTCTGCGGCATCCTCTGCGGCAGACCCAGCTTGAGAATTTGTTTTAGTTAGGTACACCGAGATCATATAACATAGAGGGAACCCTATGTATCAGGATTTGCGTCCAAGAGGGACCATTAGCTGATTTCAAAATCAGTGCCGGAGTTGTAGTAATTTTTCTCTCGCGATGGGACCGGGTACATAAACTACCTAATTCTTCTAAAATAATATTTTAACTTTTTTCATACTTACATATTATTAGTTATTTGTGTCTTTGCTTCTTCTTTTACTTTCATTATTTTCTACTTATTGTGTAGCAATAATATAAGGCTTGGTACGTGACGTGAAAATTAAGGATGTTTCATTATCCATTGAACCAATCAGAAGCCGGGATTTTGTGAAAGAGGGACCATCAGCTGTTCAAAGTTGGACGCATAAATTTGTTCAACTCGAGATAGGTAAGGTTCCCTCTATGTTATATGATCTCAGTGGTTAGGTAGGATTCAGCTAGGGTTTTTTAATTGAACTAGCATCTCTTAAAAATGTATACCTATGTATTTTGCGCAAACCGTTGATGCAGTGGTCAACAACCTAGAACGAAACTCGTTGGAGTTGCTTTAATTCCAGTGATTGATGTCACCGTGGCCGAGTGAAGTAGCAGATTATCTGGCTTGCTGCACGTCCGGTGACCTGGGTTCGATCCCTTGGCATAATTTATTTATAATAATCTGCCTGTTCCTGCATATCCGATGTCCACGCATAGGTATTTTTCGTGAGGAAAAATGAGAAGCTGTAGCTATTTGTATGGATAGCGACCATTCGCACATTAAGAAATTAGATGATGATGAAATTTGGAGTTTCGTAATGTTGTCACTATATAGTTGTGACTTGTGACATAGTGACCACAGACATAAATAATTCGAATTTTAATTATGAAATTGGATAGTGCTCCAATTTTGTAATGTGCGTGAGATGTTCTGTTTTGAGAGAGAGAGAGAGAAATAGTAGGTAAATATACAGGGTGAGCATAAAGTCTCACCCCACCCCCCGTATCTCGATAATGGCTAAAAATACAAGAAAACACAAAAACCCGTATTCCTTAATATTTAGGGGGATTAATTTTGAGCCAAAAAATTTTTGCCTACACGGCCCCAGTCAGGCTGGGCATGGACCAACTTTAAAATCTTAAATAGAATGGTATGTCTTGTGGCATATTGTTTTAAAGGTCCCATAGAGAAAAGTTCATTACAACAAATTTCAGTGAGCTGCAACTTACCGTTCTCAAGATACAGGGTCGGACGTCCTGCGTAATATCCATATATTTTGACCTATAACTCGTTGACCGTAAATTCCAGAAAAATGAAATTTGTTGATAATAACTCCTTATCGCAAGAACTTTTGAACAAGTTAAAACTGGATTTGTTTTTTCGTTAAATTTTTTCGGACTTTTCGTCCGGGTGGCTGACGAAACCGACCAGAAACTAATATCAACAAAGTATGTCGAGTTATAATTTTTTCGAAAGTGCTTGTCATAAGGAGTTATTATCAACAAACTACATTTTTCTATAGTTTACGGTTAACAAGTTATAGGTCAAAATATATGGATATTACGCAGGACGTTCGACCCTGTATCTCGAGAACGGTAAGTTGTAGCTCACTAAAATTTGTTGTATTGAACTTCTAATAATGAAACCTTTAAAACAATATGCCACAAGACATACCATTCTATTTAAGATTTTATAGTTGGACCATGCCCAGCCTGACTGGGGCCGTGTAGGCAATTTTTTTTTGGCTGAAAATTAATCCCCCTAAAAATGAAGGAATACGGGTTTTTGCGTTTTCTTGTATTTTCAGCCATTCTCGAGATACGGGGGGTGGGGTGAGACTTTATGCTCACCCTGTATATTTACTACAAACGGACATCACTGTGATGCTTGCCGTGAGACACAGTACTGACAAACTTTAACATTTACATTTTTTTTTCTTGGGATGATTCAAGGTTTGTATAGATGGTTGTGGATGATTCGACTTGAACCTTGAATGGCTGCAATTGTGATGTCTTTCACCATCGAGTTGGGAAGGTTGAATTTTTTTTGAAATTTGGCTATTTCCATAAGTATAGAAAGTTGTCTCACTTCTATCATTCGACTGCTTTGTCCTCTAGACTTCAGTTCCTTTTAAAAAAAATAGCGCTAAAATTCAAATATTGTTAAAAATTAAAAATACCATGTGTAAAACTAAAATGAGCATTGAGTATTTGAGTTGAGCATAGCACTGTATTAATATTATCTAAAATGTGTGTGGAAATGATATAATAAGTATCATTTGATTTTGTTCTTACTCTCTATCAACAATACATTTCAGGTTTCACAATGGAGAAACTATCCAAGAAGAAGAAAATAAAGAAAGTCTTCAAAAAGAAAAGTGACAAGAAAAAAGTGGAAAGAAAGAAGCCAGATAAAAGCAAAAGAGGAAGACTGTTTATCAAGAATTTACCTTTTAAGGCAAGTATACAAGCCTAGGTATTTAAAGAAAGTAAAGTAAAAAACCCAGCTTATTCTGATATTTATCCAAACTAACTCGTGGCTTGTGGCCTGGTAGAAATTTGAAATCTCATAGAACGTTAAACTTTCTCTCTAATGTAACCTGGCACATTCAAGTAGTTATCCCAGCAACTCACTATAATCTCACCCAGCCAGAATTGGGCCTGGGAAACAGAAGTTGAAAAACTTTCTTAGTTTTGTGAGCTGTAAGGAGTTAAAAAATTGAAACTGTTGGTATCTCAGATGTTATCTAGTAATGCAGCTAGCATAGGTATTTGAAATCCCAATGGCTGAATTAATAGCACTCTGATGGTCTGACAGTGGAAACTCCATACAGTTAGTATGGAAATTAGTAATGAGAACATACAGTTAGTAATGAGAACAATTTGTGATGGTCAGATAGATCTATTATTATTTAAACAATATGTCAGTGGTATGGATCATATAATTATACAACCTTCAATAGATGTGATAGTGTACAGAAGTAATGGATTGTAATACATAATTTAAACATTAATAACCTGAGAGCAAATAGCTAGTCAAGACTTTGTAAATGTCATCAAAAAAAGAAAACCTGAAGAACTTGAAACAACATTAGTGGAATATGTTAAGCAATTGGTTGAAGTCTTGTTTGAAAAATTTCAATTTCTCATTGCAGATTACTGAACAAGAGTTCAAAGATCATTTTAGTCAGTTTGGAGATATTGTAGATGTTCAATTGTTGAAGAATGCCGATGGAAAACTCAAAGGTTGTGGTTTCATCAACTATACAAAAAAAATATCAGCAGTCAAAGCCATTCTTAAAAGTAACAAAAAACCTTACAAAGGTAAGTATTATAAGAAGACAAAGCAGGCATAAATTAGATCTCTGGAAGGTATTTCCTGAACATATTTGAAAAAATGTTCTCATTGGTGATATCCTATAATTATTTCTCAAGCTTATCTTACTAAACATTTTCCATTCTTGGGGACTTGAACCATTGACCTCCAGGTTAAATGTTCACCACTTTACCAATCAGGTTACTGATGCAAATAATCTATTAATTTTGATTAATAGGTAGAAAGATATTAATTGTGATAGATCATTTGAATAATGAAAAAAAAAGAAGAAAAAGAAAAAAAAAAAGTTAAAATACAAAATTGATAAATAAGTGAAGTGAAAATAGAAAACAAAGTTGTATATATCCTAGTTGTAAATTACAGTTGCAACTGCATGAATTTTTGTAAAAGTCTGTTTTTTAGCTTACCTACATATCTTAATTATAAATAATAAAAATACAAGGGATCCTTAGCTAAGAGATGTATTTATATGAAATAGATAAAAAATGTACCTGCACTCAGTGTAAAATCTACCCACACTGTTTTAATATTGCATTACATACATTTTTGCGTTGTGATTCAGACAGGACAATCAGTGTTGACTGGGCTGTGCCAAAAACCCAATTTGAGAAATCCAAGAAAGAAACTGAAGTAAAGAAAGATGATAAGAAAGGAGATAAAGATCAAGAGAGTGAAGGAGAAGGTGACAGTGATGATGAATGTGAAGTCATGGAGGCAAATGATGATGTAAAACCAGAATCAAGGTGAACCTTCCTTCTTTTTTCATTTAAATAAGTAAGAAGTAATAAATAAATATTGTATAATTAATTGTTACTGATTGTAATGAAGAATTTTAATTATCAGACATAATTAACACTTTCAACGCAACGCAGCAAAGTACCTAATTATCGGAGTGTACGCGCTACGCCACGAGGTTTTTGAACCTCTAACACAGTGAATAATTTCAATAAAATTCATGCTAGGAGAAAATTCAAAATTGCGTTTTACTCTCCTACGCCACGAGAATTCAGTTCCTATGCAAAAACAATGGAATTTGGTAACACATGGTAACACCATCAACTCAAAGTAGACCCCACGTGTGTTAACGGCCGGTAACACAGTTGAACGATTCGAGAACACGGTGTGTTACCAGCCGGTAACACATGGTGTTGAAAGTGTTAAGGACCATTAAAGAAATACTCCACAGCCAAAGTTAGGGGTTTGACTGTGGAGTTGAAAAATCTATTATGAAACCAGCAAACAACTCATGAAATCACACAGTCTAAATTTTAAGTAACAGAAAGCTAAAGATCATGAAACATACAAATTTTATAGAACAACTAGCCGTTTGCCCATGCTTTGCAACGGGACTAAATTTCAAATTTACTAAGGCATGGCCGTACTGCTGAACAGCAATGCCTTTTTGAACTTTTTATAATTTTTCTGAACAAAGCGATAATGGTTTTGGGGGGGTCAATTCTGAGACATTTTTCGGTATCTCTTACCGTTTTGGCTAAACAACTCCGGACAAACAAACAAACAAACATAGGTAGGTAGGTAGTCCTTTTTTCTATTTTATATATAGAGATGATGTATCTCATATGAGTGTAAAAAGCTATTTTCTAGAGATCATGGGCTATGTTTCACAGCCCTTTTATTTTTTAGCCATGAAACAGTAGCTACTGTAGACACTTGTGGTCTGTGTTGTAGTCTTTCGATCCCATGGTATGCCTGCCCTCTGATGGACGAGAAGTGACTCAGTACTTCCCAATTAGGTGCTGGGTCAACACGAGCGCACCCGAAGGTATCCCTTACAAACTATTGTAAACAAATTTTGAATACAATTTTTTGTCGGCGCGGGGGTTCGAACCTGGGATCTTCCGCATGGCAAGCGAGTGCTTAACCACTGAGCTATTCGGGCATTTAAAGCTACTGTTTTAATATTTATTTTTGCTGTTTTCAAAGACTCAACTCAATTTTTTAACAAAAGGTTTAGATACAAGTATTACAGCATTATAGTTAATACCTACTTCAGATATCTATAGAATTAAGTATTCAGAAACAAAACAAGAGAATAAAAAAATGTTTATTTTTCATCTATTTATTTATTAATTGATATGCTGTGTATACAATGATACATACTACTTCTTGCAATTTATTTAAGGGGTCCTACAACAATTGTCTTGATTATCTTTGCCAATTGGTGTAAATAAAATTGTGTTTCTAGTGATATTGAAGATGCTTCAGACAAAGAAATGCAAAGTGATGAAGATAATGATTCGAGCAATGATGAAGAAGATGATGACTCAAATGAAGATGATGACAGTGAGGATGATGAATCAGTGAAAGAGGAAGATAAGGAAGAAAAGACTGCCCCCAGTGAAACAACCAAGGCTGGAACAAAAAAGAAAGTCAAATCCAATGACATCACTGAAGGCAAAACTGTGTTTCTTAGGAATCTTCCTTTCCATATTGACAATAATAGGTAGGAACATTTTATAAAAAGAATGTCTTCGTATTTTTTTTTCATTTATTAATTTTAATAAGGAATAAATTGACAGCTTATGCCTCAAGCCTTTCTAAAAACTAATGAGAGGGGTGATTTTGTGGATCCTGCAGGCATTAGTTTTTTTTTACTGCTCATATACTTTTATGTTCTTATTTTACTAAAAATCTTTTGGATTATACTTACATAAACCGGAGGTCTGTGGTTTGAGTTACAATTTCAGCAAAGGTTTAGTAAAGTTATTTTGATTATTTTGATTAACATAATGATGATACCTTTTTATAATTTAATTATTTATTGCTAGTTGCTAGTATTATTCACCATGGCCAAGTGCGTAGCATACTAGGGTTGCATGGACGGTGACCTGGGTTTGATCCCCAGAAAGGCAGGATTTTTTTCTACTCTCTACTTGGATATTCACAGAAAAATGAGTAGCTGCACGTGAGCAGCGATCAATGGTGCAATTATGGGCAAACACACAAGAATCAAAAAGTCTTATAATAAAATTCTAAAATAATTAGAATAATTAATTTCAGACTGAAGCAGCTTATAGTGTCTCAGTTTGGCCCCAGTCTGATGTACGCCCTGGTCTGTATGGATCCCCTCACTGAACACTCCAAAGGGACAGCCTTTGTCAAGTTCAAAACTGTTGAGCAAGCACAGGACTGTGTCAACAAGGGTATGTTTTTCTCTATTACACAAAGAGGACCTATTTATACACAAAAAGAGGAATCTCGACTTTTTTGCTTTCAAGTGTAATGTCTTTTAAAGAAGATTTAATTTAAAGATTGATTTCATTTATTTAGAGCCATTGAGTATAACAAAAATAGTCATTTAATAGCAGAGGTTTACTATTTAAAAGCTGAACTAGTGACTCACAATAACCTTACCCAGCCTGAGAATAGGTAAAATATAAAAAATAAACAATAAGCATCATGCCCTCTCCACTCTCAAATGTTCTTGTTTTTTTTTTTTTTTTTTTTTAACAATTTCAATCTCACTTTATTTACAAAAAATAGGTAAATACAATAAAAGATTTACAGTATGAAAATCTTGATCAATGTTAGTAATAATGTCTATGACATTCTCTACCATTATGATCTATCAAGTATATGGAGTGCTGTGACTGGTGGAAATTCTTAGCCTGCTGGGTTTGACCAGGCTGTTAGTTCTGTTTTTTTTTTGAAAGCTTTATTAGGTAGAACAAAAAATATATACAGTAGAGTACAATGAAATATAAAGAAAAACAAAAAGATTAAGCAAATATACAAGAAAAAAAAGAGAATGAAGTTAATGTCCTACCTAAAGCGCGGGGTTATTGCCTGAGGCAATCTCTTCCACCCAACCCTGTTATCCTATTACATAAGGAAAAAATCATTTCGAAAGAGTATGAAAGTATCTCTCCCACCCAATAAGGGTTGGGTGAAAGAGATTGCTACAGACAATAACCCCGTCCTTTAGTTAGGATATAAGTGTATATATATTTATCTATTTCTTTCCTTTTTATTGTCTCTATTTTTTATTTTTTATAATAATTACTTTACTATACATATGTCTTTTTATATCTAATAAAGTATTTAATAATAATAATAATTTATGAGAGCTAAATCTTAATGGCAAATGAACCATTCATTGGTGGTCTATCATAGTGGTCAGGCACTAGTCTGATGATCTAGGTGACAAACGGATCCGATTCAAATCACATCCAATTAATTTTTCCCAAATTATTTGAGTGTCCACATAATACTGGCACCAAAACAGCTGCTTTATAAATAAATGTCTCTTATTCCTCAGGTTCCCTGCAGGTGGACGGAGAGACAGTGACGCTCACGCAGCCATGGACAGGAAACAGCTTGACCTTCAGAAGGAGACCAAGGACAAGAGGTTCAAGGACTCCAGGAATCTGTACCTGGTGAAGGAGGGAGTGGTCCTGGCGGGCAGTAGAGCTGCGGCCGGTAAGTCGGAAGTCCTGGGTTCGATCCTCGGTGGTGACAATTTTTTTTGGAGGGAATGTTAATTATGACCCTCTGTGGTGTATGGGGTCATTAACATAGATGTAATTTGTTAGACCCTCTTATTATATTTTGTATTAATTTTAATTGTGTTTCTATCCTTTTTATCCTTAAGGAAGCTCAGACTCACTATAGTTTGGATGGAGAAGATCGAAGTCATTTTCGTTATTAAAAGTATACCTAACAAATCTTGCCTGTATTCTTCTTTAATGATTTGTTCTCTACTTGAGTACAAGGGGACCAAAGTAAAGAACCATACTCAAGTACTGATCTGACAGTTCAAAATGTTTAATTTGATCCATTTCTACGTGCTCGCAGACGTCTCAGTGGCGGACATGACGAAGCGAGTGCAGCTCGAGCAGTGGAAGACAGGGATGTTGCGCAACCTGCACATGTTCATCAGCAAGACCCGGCTCATTGTGCACAACCTGCCCCCGGAGTGGAATGATGCCCAGCTCCGGACCATGGTCAAGAAGTATGGCCCGCCTGGGGCTGTCATTCGAGAGGTAACGTACAGCTTTCTGTTTCCCTAGACATTAATAACCTCCCCCTGGAGTAATAATAGAATAGTGTTCTTTTCAATACCACAATTACCACATTCTGTATGTAACCTTGCAGTTTCTTGTGGATATTCAATGTTGCCATGCGTTTCTTGAAATACGTTGTCACTAAACTGATCATTGTAACATAAATATAATATATAGTAATAATGTTTCAATGATTTTCTTTACAGTTTCCAAAGAATATTTACCACAAACTTACCAATTTGTTCTTTGATTTTTTTCTGTTATGTAAAGCAAATTTTGTTTTGTCTTTCGCGAAAGTTTCCTTGTAGGCAATCTCATTGACGATTTGATGAAATTTGACACATATGACATTGTGTTTTTGTACTTGTTCAGTCATTTGGAGATACAGTTTTTGATAATCTAAATTTACACGAATCCTATTGTTAATTCATTCTATTTAACACATAATACTAATGTCCATTTTTCTTTACGTATATCAGAGAATATTTTTTTCCCAACAAATCTTACTTTCGTTCTTTCTATTGTTTCTGTCATTGCCAATATTCTCTTGCTTTTGTTTCCAATTTCAATCAGTACAATCTCATTGGTTCATAGATCATGAATGAAACGATCTATTTGAATTGTTTTCAGTATTTACATAGTTCTGTTTGGACGGGTTCTTTTGATTTTAAAATAAACTTTGAATTTTATTTAAAAATCAAAAGAACCCGTTCTTCAGATATATTCACTTTAAATTTTGCATTACAACAATTTTTGAGTATTTTTCTACAAGAATCTTGTGCAAATCTTTGAGAAAAAAAGAACATTGGCTGATTTTAAAGAGACTTTGTTTTTCTACTTATAATATTTCTGGCTGAAAAATTTGCACAGTTTGAAAAATATAATTTAGAATCATACATTTACTCTTGTAGTATATTCGTTGTAAGTAGCTAGGCAATAGATGTATGGCTTATCTATTTTATCTGTTTTTTATAATTCTGAGTAAATCCATAAATATATATTTTTTTAATTAACTTTTTACAACTCTATTTCCTTCGAAGCTTTTCGTAACTTCTGACTTTTGACGCTTTTGTGAGGACTAATTCCGTGCTACCCCAATAAAATTGTGATATAATATCACAAACAACAACACACATTTATTTATTATTATTTCCCATCTTCTGGGCGTGTTCCGTCCACTGTTCGAGGCAGGGTATTAAGCTCATGTTCTGGGCTTAATAACATTAAGTCTTTCCCTTTCCCTAATTTTCCCACTTTTTGCTTGCCTCTCGAATTAATAGAGAAAATCGAAATCTTAAGTCATGACTTTTCCCATCTAAGACAATACGCAAATCGAGACTTAGCTCCACAGAGGTATTACAAAAACGTTTATTATTCCGCCCCTAATATTATTATATCTTTCTGTCCCAGGCCAAAGTGATGCGCAATATCCGAGACGTAGATGAGAAAGGAGTTGGGAGAAGCAAGGAGCACGGGTTTGTGTCCTTCACCTCACATGAGGATGCCCTGCAAGCCCTCAGGAATATCAACAACAACCCTAACGTCTTCACACGGGCCAAGGTAAGACACTGTGTGTTGGGTGGTAGAGAATGTCCCAGGCAAGGTAAGACACTGTGTGTTGGATGGTAGAGAATGTCCCAGGCAAGGTAAGACACTGTGTTGGGTGGTAGAGAATGTCCCAGGCAAGGTAAGACACTGTGTGTTGGGTGGTAGAGAATGTCCCAGGCAAGGTAAGACACTGTGTGTTGGGTGGTAGAGAATGTTCCAGGCAAGGTAAGACACTGTGTGTTGGGTGGTAGAGAATGTCCCTGGCAAGGTAAGACACTGTGTGTTGGGTGGTAGAGAATGTCCCAGGCAAGGTAAGACACTGTGTGTTGGGTGGTAGAGAATGTCCCTGGCAAGGTAAGACACTGTGTTGGGTGGTAGAGAATGTCCCAGGCAAGGTAAAACACTGTGTGTTGGGTGGTAGAGAATGTCCCAGGCAAGGTAAGACAATATGTTGGATGGTAGAGAGTGTCCCAGGCAAGGTAAGACACTGTGTTGGATGGTAGAGAATGTCCCAGGCAAGGTAAGACACTGTGTTGGATGGTAGAGAATGTCCCAGGCAAGGTAAGACACTATGTTGGGTGGTAGAGAATGTCCCAGGCAAGGTAAGACACTGTGTGTTGGATGGTAGAGAGTGTCCCAGGCAAGGTAAGACACTGTGTTGGGTGGTAGAGAATGTCCCTGGCAAGGTAAGACACTGTGTGTTGGATGGTAGAGAATGTCCCAGGCAAGGTAAGACACTGTGTGTTGGGTGGTAGAGAATGTCCCAGGCAAGGTAAGACACTGTGTGTTGGGTGGTAGAGAATGTCCCAGGCAAGGTAAGACACTGTGTTGGGTGGTAGAGAATGTCCCAGGCAAGGTAAGACACTGTGTTGGGTGGTAGAGAATGTCCCAGACAAGGTAAGACACTGTGTGTTGGGTGGTAGAGAATGTCCCAGACAAGGTAAGACACTGTGTGTTGGGTGGTAGAGAATGTCCCTGGCAAGGTAAGACACTATGTTAGATGGTAGAGAATGTCCCTGGCAAGGTAAGACTCTGTGTTGGGTGGTGGATCCCCAGCAGGGCAGGATTTTTTCTGCTTTGTTCTACATAATGAGTAGTCAGCTGCTTTAATGTGAGCTGCGACTAGAGGTGGATATATGGGCAAAAATAAAAAAAATAGCATATTAAAGGAAAAGAAAAAGTCCTAAAAGTCTGTGCTACATACGAAAATTGTGATATAGTAACACAAAGAAACAAATTTATTTATATCTATCTTTATTGTCTTCTCTCTGTCCCCTCAGCGACCCATCGTCGCTTTTTCCATCGAGAACCGCGCCATCCTAAACGCCAAGCTGAAGAGGACAGAGCGGTCGAAACAGAACAACCCGCTCTACAAGGAGAAGTACAAGGAGGAGAAGAAGCAACAGGCAACACAGGGCAAGCAACAGAAGCAGAAGTACAGTGTGAAGGACACCAAGCAACGACGAGTGGAAAATAGTGAGTACCTATTTGTTTATCAAAAGTTGGTTTTCTTTTCTTTTCGAGCTGTATGATAAGCCAGCGTTGATGGCCTTTTCTGTTATTTTTCAAACTAAAAATGTTATGTTTTCAAACTCCTGTTATTTTTTAAACTAAAAATGTATTTGAGCCTGAATTTCTTTTTTTAAACATCATTTTTTTCTCTTTTCATTAGATCAACTCTGATTGTTTTCCCAGGTTCACGGGCTGACAACAATATTACTTACTCTCTTCCCCACTCTAAAGCCCAAACTAATGAAGGACGCTAAAGCGGAGACAGTTACTATTTTTATTTTAATGCCCGGTAGACGGGTGTATAATGTATATTGACGGGTTTAGCCCTATGCTAACAGTCAATCAGTTAACTGAAATCAGATACTAACAGTGTCGACCACAGCCTTGAATAATTCGTCCCTAATGCTTGTATCTCATCGTCTTCCCAGGCCATGAGGAGGGCAGCGAGTTCACAGGCCAGGTGGCGAGGCCCAGCCAGAACATCACATTCCCCAAGCAGCACAAGCTGACTCAGCAGTTGCAGACTCACAGGGGCCAGATGCAGCAGAACAAGAAGCAGCAGCGGCAGCAGAAGCGGAAGAACATGAACAAGGCCAAAACCAAGGACCCTGTCAAGGTAATGATGATTCTTTATAAGACCAAGGACCCTGTCAAGGTAATGATGATTCTTTATAAGACCAAGGACCCTGTCAAGGTAATGATGATTCTTCATAAGACCAAGGACCCTGTCAAGGTAATGATGATTCTTTATAAGACCAAGGACCCTGTCAAGGTAATGATGATACTTTATAAGACCAAGGACCCTGTCAAGGTAATGATGATACTTTATAAGACCAAGGACCCTGTCAAGGTAATGATGATTCTTTATAAGACCAAGGACCCTGTCAAGGTAATGATGATTCTTTATAAGACCAAGGACCCTGTCAAGGTAATGATGATTCTTTATAAGACCAAGGACCCTGTCAAGGTAATGATGATTCTTTATAACACCAAGGACCCTGTCAAGGTAATGATGATTCTTTATAACACCAAGGACCCTGTCAAGGTAATGATGATTCTTTATAAGACCAAGGCCCCTGTCAAGGTAATGATGATTCTTTATTAGACCAAGGACCCTGTCAAGGTAATGATGATTCTTTATAAGACCAAGGACCCTGTCAAGGTAATGATGATTCTTTATAACACCAAGGACCCTGTCAAGGTAATGATGATTCTTTATAAGACCAAGGCCCCTGTCAAGGTAATGATGATTCTTTATTAGACCAAGGACCCTGTCAAGGTAATGATGATTCTTTATAAGACCAAGGACCCTGTCAAGGTAATGATGATTCTTTATAACACCAAGGACCCTGTCAAGGTAATGATGATTCTTTATAACACAAGGACCCTGTCAAGGTAATGATGATTCTTTATAAGACCAAGGCCCTGTCAAGGTAATGATGATTCTTTATTAGACCAAGGACCCTGTCAAGGTAATGATGATTCTTTATAAGACCAAGGACCCTGTCAAGGTAATGATGATTCTTTATAAGACCAAGGCCCCTGTCAAGGTAATGATGATTCTTTATTAGACCAAGGACCCTGTCAAGGTAATGATGATTCTTTATAAGACCAAGGCCCCTGTCAAGGTAATGATGATTCTTTATAAGACCAAGGCCCCTGTCAAGGTAATGATGATTCTTATTAGACCAAGGACCCTGTCAAGGTAATGATGATTCTTTATAAGACCAAGGACCCTGTCAAGGTAATGATGATTCTTTATAACACCAAGGACCCTGTCAAGGTAATGATGATTCTTTATAAGACCAAGGACCCTGTCAAGGTAATGATGATTCTTTATAACACCAAGGACCCTGTCAAGGTAATGATGATTCTTTATAAGACCAAGGCCCCTGTCAAGGTAATGATGATTCTTTATTAGACCAAGGACCCTGTCAAGGTAATGATGATTCTTTATAAGACCAAGGACCCTGTCAAGGTAATGATGATTCTTTATAACACCAAGGACCCTGTCAAGGTAATGATGATTCTTTATAACACCAAGGACCCTGTCAAGGTAATGATGATTCTTTATAAGACCAAGGCCCCTGTCAAGGTAATGATGATTCTTTATTAGACCAAGGACCCTGTCAAGGTAATGATGATTCTTTATAAGACCAAGGACCCTGTCAAGGTAATGATGATTCTCTTTATAAGACCAAGGACCCTGTCAAGGTAATGATGATTCTCTTTATAAGACCAAGGACCCTGTCAAGTTAATGATGATTCTTTATAAGACCAAGGACCCTGTCAAGGTAATGATGATTCTTTATAAGACCAAGGACCCTGTCAAGGTAATGATGATTCTTTATAAGACCAAGGACCCTGTCAAGGTAATGATGATTCTTTATAAGACCAAGGACCCTGTCAAGGTAATGATGATTCTTTATAAGACCAAGGACCCTGTCAAGGTAATGATGATTCTTTATAAGACCAAGGACCCTGTCAAGGTAATGATGATTCTTCATAAGACCAAGGACCCTGTCAAGGTAATGATGATTCTTTATAAGACCAAGGACCCTGTCAAGGTAATGATGATACTTTATAAGACCAAGGACCCTGTCAAGGTAATGATGATACTTTATAAGACCAAGGACCCTGTCAAGGTAATGATGATTCTTTATAAGACCAAGGACCCTGTCAAGGTAATGATGATTCTTTATAAGACCAAGGACCCTGTCAAGGTAATGATGATTCTTTATAAGACCAAGGACCCTGTCAAGGTAATGATGATTCTTTATAACACCAAGGACCCTGTCAAGGTAATGATGATTCTTTATAAGACCAAGGCCCCTGTCAAGGTAATGATGATTCTTTATAAGACCAAGGCCCCTGTCAAGGTAATGATGATTCTTTATAAGACCAAGGCCCCTGTCAAGGTAATGATGATTCTTTATTAGACCAAGGACCCTGTCAAGGTAATGATGATTCTTTATAAGACCAAGGACCCTGTCAAGGTAATGATGATTCTTTATAACACCAAGGACCCTGTCAAGGTAATGATGATTCTTTATAAGACCAAGGACCCTGTCAAGGTAATGATGATTCTTTATAACACCAAGGACCCTGTCAAGGTAATGATGATTCTTTATAAGACCAAGGCCCCTGTCAAGGTAATGATGATTCTTATTAGACCAAGGACCCTGTCAAGTAATGATGATTCTTTATAAGACCAAGGACCCTGTCAAGGTAATGATGATTCTTTATAACACCAAGGACCCTGTCAAGGTAATGATGATTCTTTATAACACCAAGGACCCTGTCAAGGTAATGATGATTCTTATAAGACCAAGGCCCCTGTCAAGGTAATGATGATTCTTTATTAGACCAAGGACCCTGTCAAGGTAATGATGATTCTTTATAAGACCAAGGACCCTGTCAAGGTAATGATGATTCTCTTTATAAGACCAAGGACCCTGTCAAGGTAATGATGATTCTCTTTATAAGACCAAGGACCCTGTCAAGTTAATGATGAATTCTTTATAAGACCAAGGACCCTGTCAAGGTAATGATGATTCTTTATAAGACCAAGGACCCTGTCAAGGTAATGATGATTCTTTATAAGACCAAGGACCCTGTCAAGGTAATGATGATTCTTTATAAGACCAAGGACCCTGTCAAGGTAATGATGATTCTTTATAAGACCAAGGACCCTGTCAAGGTAATGATGATTCTTTATAAGACCAAGGACCCTGTCAAGGTAATGATGATTCTTCATAAGACCAAGGACCCTGTCAAGGTAATGATGATTCTTTATAAGACCAAGGACCCTGTCAAGGTAATGATGATACTTTATAAGACCAAGGACCCTGTCAAGGTAATGATGATACTTTATAAGACCAAGGACCCTGTCAAGGTAATGATGATTCTCCTTATTAGACCAAGGACCCTGTCAAGGTAATGATGATTCTTTATAAGACCAAGGACCCTGTCAAGGTAACCATAATAATAATAATAATATCGCCTTATTTATACTGCCCGATTTTTTTTATATATTAAGATGAGTGTTTACAGCCTTTTTTATTTCGTAGCCATGAATCTTGACTCTGTTTTTAAGGACTTATGAATCTCACCCAGCCTGGATTGGGCTGGAAATATCAGCCTCACGTGTTGGGAGGGAACAGACTTTTCTTAATTCTAATTTAAATATGAGTCATTATAATGGCTTCAAACAAACCATGTGTTTTTCTCAATCAGAAGAAGAAACTACATGAGCTCTTGTTAAACCTTTGTTTTAAGGAACAAATGAAAAGTCAATATTATATCCTAAATATTATTATTTTTTCTTTCTTTCAGACTAAACCGAACACAGCAAATAAGAAACTCAGTGACGACAAACAATTCAGTAAACTCATCTCTTCGTATAAAAGCAAAATCAGCTCCGCTAGCGCTAATAACACACCTGGTTTCAAACGCTGGTACGATGCATAGAGTAAAATCAGCTCCGCTAGCGCTAACAACACACCTGGTTTCAAACGCTGGTACGATGCATAGAGTAAAATCAGCTCCGCTAGCGCTAACAACACACCTGGTTTCAAACGCTGGTACGATGCATAGAGTAAAATCAGCTCCGCTAGCGCTAATAACACACCTGGTTTCAAACGGTGCCGGTGCTACGATGCTTAGAGTAAAATCAGCTCCGCTAGCGCTAATAACACACCTGGTTTCAAACGGTGCCGGTGCTACGATGCATAGAGTAAAATCAGCTCCGCTAGCGTTAACAATACACCTGGTTTCAAACGGTGCCGGTGCTACGATGCATAGAGTAAAATCAGCTCCGCTAGCGCTAACAATACACCTGGTTTCAAACGGTGCCGCTGCTACGATGCATAGAGTAAAATCAGCTCCGCTAGCGCTAACAATACACCTGGTTTCAAACGGTGCCGGTGCTACGATGCATAGAGTAAAATCAGCTTCGCTAGCGCTAACAATACACCTGGTTTCAAACGGTGCCGGTGCTACGATGCATAGAGTAAAATCAGCTCCGCTAGCGCTAACAATACACCTGGTTTCAAACGGTGCCGCTGCTACGATGCATAGAGTAAAATCAGCTCCGCTAGCGCTAACAATACACCTGGTTTCAAACGGTGCCGCTGCTACGATGCATAGAGTAAAATCAGCTCCGCTAGCGCTAATAACACACCTGGTTTCAAACGCTGCGCTTTGCTGGTACGATACATTGAGTAAGCAAGGGCTAATAAATTTAAATTCACTGTTTAGATAGCGCAAAATTTTGTTCCATCTTGATTTACTAAACTTAGATAAATAAATTTTATTTTCGAATGTTTAACATTTTGTTTTTCTTCCATACCTTATTCCAATACATATCCAGGACTTCAATGCCAACTTAGTGAGAATACCCAATAAACCATGGAGACTAGTTTTCTGAATTTTAAAGGTCCAAACCTCTGTTGTCCGTATATTTAATTGACTTTTATTCTAAAATGTAGCATAAAATGTAGCATAAAAAACTCGACTACAGTAGCTCAATCATTAACGCGGTGGACTTGTAACCTGGAGGTTGGAGGTTCGAATCCCAAGGTCGGATAATTTTATGATTTTATTGTGTTTGAGTAATTGTGACATCACGCTTGTGATTAACATAAATATGATAGTTGATATTCCTAAAATGTAGCAAAATCCTTAATCCTAAGAGTCGTAATCCTCACAATTCATAATCCTAACAGGCGAAAATAATGACAATGACCGAGTTTTAACAACACAAAATTCAACGTACAATATTTTATTAAAATATTCTCCAAACACAAACAACTTAACAAATACATATATGAGATCTGAGAGGACTCTTTGGTTGTTAACAATGTTTGCTTCATACCTAGAATATCATTTTAAACGATTTTCCCGTGGTTAACATACTAACTTTCCTAAATTGGTTGAATTTACATATATCTTCTGCCAACTATTATCACTGGATTGGTCTATAGCAAGTGCCACGTTACCCAAAGTATATTAATTAGTTAATTCACCCCGATCGAATTCAAATAAATCGATTTGAAAATCGATCGAAGGGTGATTATTTCACACAGAATATCCAAGGTCTCGATCCTCGAGTCACATTTCCTCATCCTTCTATCCAATAATCTAACTCTGCATTTCAGCTCTTTGATGTATGTAAGTTTATAAAAAAAATAATATTGTAAAATACCTAAAACAAGCTATTCCAAACAAACCAGTCAGTAAACTGGCTAACACATAACAAATTCAAATCAGGAGTTTCCAAACACCCACCTCTTTTAAGTGTTTTACAATAATATTATATGTTCACTTGGAAAGCTGAACTATTATTTGCAGTCGCAAAAAAAATCTCGATCTCTCAAGTTAAACAATTTCGGCCAACCTCCTCCATCACCCTAACAATATTGAACCAGTGGTAGACAAACCGCACCCTTAATACTCAGACAGGCCCCTCTGCCCAAGTATATTCCCTGTGGTCAAACTGAAATCATTATGGAATTACGAGCATTTGTCCTTTAGTCTACCTACCACTGGTTCACACAGGGTTTGTAAACAATTTGTAGATCATTTTGCTCGTTACAAACTGATTTTAACTCCTCTGTTTCAGTGAGCATTTTCATGCTTCTGTTTTATTTTCCATGTCACTAGACATTATTATTGTTCAATGTGATTCCTGATCCATCCAACAGATATATAATACCCGTATCTGATCTGATATACCATTACCTGATAGCCTCGCCACCATATTCTGTTTTAAACTTTACCTCCTGACTGACCGCATTCCAACATAATCCTCTTATTTGCACCTCATCTCTGATCATGTCGGTATAAATATAAACAAAATGGTTGCTATGGTAACGAAATCGTCTATTGCATCAGGTAAGGTGTGGTGCGTCGTATTGAGGCAGATGGTTGCTATGGTAACGAAATCATCTATTGATTCAGGTAGGATGTGGTGCGTCGTATGAGGCAGATGGTTGCTATGGTAACGAGAACAAGGCACGTCCACATGAGCAGCACCTCCAGGTAGTGCACAGAGAAGGTGGCGTGGTACATCAGGTTGAACATGTGCTCTGGCATGTCCTCGCTTGACTGAAAGTGAAGAATAGTGTAGTGGTAAAATGTCGCTCTCTAGAAAAATCAAGTGAGCTTCGAAGGCACGTTGAACACAAGAGTTCTCGTCAGATCACTCAAGAGAACTGGTTGAATCCTCGTGACTTTGGTTATTGCTAATCTTGACCCCATCATCTCAAATGACCTGGATGTTAGGCTATATGAAAAAGAAGAAAAGCAGAAGTTCGAAGAAGAAAAATCTGAAAAGTGTTACCATAAATGATAACCCAATCGACCTCAGTCGCTTGATTTATAAGGCGGCGGACTTGTTACCCAGAGCTCGTTGGTTCAAGTCCAAAGTCAAGCAAAATTTAGTAAAGCGAGTTGGAGTAATTGTGATTAACACACATAATTATGATATCAATAAAACATCAACTACTGTATTCCTCCTTCCCCCTACCTCTAGTTTCGTAATTTCACTGGTCCTTTCTTTAGTTTTCATCCTTTCTCTCAATGTGTATTCAGTAATTCCATTTATTCTCAACAAAATTCAATTTCAAAACCACTTCACTCACGATTTCCATCCATATCAGAGGCAGGATCAGACCTGAAGGCACATTCTTGAGAATCATCGTGTCCTTCTTCACTTCTACGTTGATCTGAATCCGGGACACTGTGCCTAGGGTTAGGCCGTATTTCTGGAACACAAAAGAAAAAAATCTTCGTAGTTGTTTTAGGTTAGCGAGTCTGGTAGCGAGAGGATCCGTTGGTTCCAATCCCACCCAATGCATGAACTTTTCCTCATTGATTAATACTGCCCTAATTGGGCAGTATTAATAATTTCTATGACTGCGGATGATTATAGTATAGTAGTGCTTTATATATTGACCTGTCGGCTCAAGACAAGGAGTCCCATTATGCCAACAGTCTAATATAAAACCCCTTTATTAAGATATTTTTTTCAATTTACAGATTAAAAATAGTACTAGGTACTAAGTTTGTAATAATTACAATAAAAAAACAATACACGTGTCTTATTATTATTTCTATTTTCACTTACCGAATGAATATCGAGGAAGAACTCATGCTTTTCCTTACTGGGCGCCAGTCCGTCTAGAAATTCTGTCAGGGCTGGGTCTCCATTCAGGAAATGGGGTTGTGATATCAGAATCGGGGCTCCTGAAAAAACGAACAACGGGTTTTTTTTCCTTTTTATTATTGTTTTTTAGTGTCTCTCTAACAGCGAAGTCACTCGGGTAATTTACCCATTCGTAAGAAACTTACAAAGCTGCCACCCTCATCAACCTCACCCAACCTGGGTTGGGAATCAGCACCACAACGGTTCAACCCTGTGGGTCACCCACCAAATCTTAACCGTGCTAGAATTTTCTCAACTCCATTGATTTTACAAGAATATTGATGTATTTCATGCGCCATCGACGCTGCCGAATTTCGTTTATAATAATCTGAAAAGGTTTATGAGCCAGCGTCGATAGCACGTTGAAAACACCATTAAATGGTGTTAAATGGTTTTCCCAAACAGTCACTGGAGTTAAGTAACGTCCAGCGTAGCTAGGACTTGGCTAGAATGAGGGCCTAGTGCCACTTTTCAACTTTCCTTTTCTGACTGATTGAACTCACCCCCTTCAGTGCAGGCGGACATGTCGAACACGCCGTCCCGCGTGCAGTCAGAGGTGGCTGTGCAGTAGCAGGAATTCTTGTGGGTGCGAGCTTTGAAGTAGTCGGGGTCCACGGTGTATCTGTAGGTGGGTATTTCTTGCTGGAACTGTGGGGTGATGGTATGGGAGCATTAGGATAGGTGGGGATTTATAATATTTGGTCCCGAGCACAGTAATAATAATAATACTTTTTGGTGGAAGTTAACCCCAGGCGACGTTAATTCTCAAAGCATTTTCTGCCACCTCTGAGTCTTATTATCACGTGGCCACGGTAGCTTATTGAAAGATTGGGTTTTAGTAGGTGGAAATACCACACCCCAAGGATGATTCGATTGATTTAAAAGATTATTATGTCTTGGAAAAAAAAAAAAAAAAAAAAAAATGAAACGATCAACACACGTATGATTAACGTCTCACAAACTTTCATATATATTTAAAAATTAAAAAATCAATAAATGTTTAAAAAGACAATTATATGTTTTATATTCCAGCTCCATCTTCAAAGGGTGTTGAGACTATTCTTCTTCTCGTGCCACGAATTCTCAATGACACAGCTCGAATGAGTGAGAACTGTATGATGGTTCTCACCCAAGCTGTGATCATTGAGAATGGCTTTTTCCATTTTTCGCTCAATCTTTCTGCAATTCTTCTTTTAAACTGCTCGTATTCTTTATGCATCACCCCGTCACATGATATGACTAGAGGTGTAAAGGAACCTCTGAGTTGTTCGACAATGCCATCATATTGTTTACACCAAACCCTGTCTATATATGTAGTCCCTGCTATGTTGAAGTAATATTTACAGTCCCACAACGGTATGGTGTGGATTTTTTTTGTGTTTGTTTAAGTTTGCATGTATTTCAACAAATAAACTTCACCAACAGACAATAAAGGTATACCTACCCACCTTCAAAAGGTAAAAGTCTTATGCTGAAGGTGGGGATTGATGAGGAACCGCGTGTTTTAATTAGGCTAGACAGTCCCACACTTTTCGGCACGAGCTTTCCTACTCACTTTGGCCTCGGAATGGAACACGAGGGGCAGACTGCGGCACGAGTCGCGGCTAAAGATAGCCACCGGGGCCTTGGCGGTCACATTGGCCGGCGGGAACCTCGAGCCGTCGCTGCCGCGGACCATGTTGCATTCTGCGGTCGTCCAAGCGGTCATGGACCGCACCCCGTTCACACTATACACCTGGCCGGTAAGCTGGGGGTCCAGCTCGCCTGTGTACACTGTGATCACGTCTTTCGATACGCCTTTCCTCTGGAACGATAAATGTGTGCATTGGTTTAGTTTTATAATAGATATCGAAAAAATCAGTAAAGACCGAATTATACAGGGTGGACCAAAAAAACGTTTACACCCGTTAATGGTAGATTACTGACGACATTTCCAGGCCGGATCTGCAATCCGTTTTTTCGGATTCGCCTTCGTAACTGCACAAAGTGATTTTTTGCAACTTTCCGGAAAAGTCCGACTTTGGTTTATTCTTCAGGTCAGTACTTTTTTCCTGTTTAAGATGAGTTGGTTCTGAACATTTCTGCAGAAAGCCAACAAAATTTCGATGTTTCTAGCTACACTACTTTATTTTTTACGATTTGGTTTGCCATATTTTTTTACACCTGAACAGAAAAAAAACACCCAAAAAAACTTTTTTACTAAATAAAACACTCGACATTTGTCCGAACAAATTTTGGCACAGACATGGGCAAGTTTGATAAAAGTTGGCGGCCGCCCCGAGGATGCTAAAAAATAATTTTACGATTTTTTATCATGTGATCTTCCGGGAAAAATTATTAGATGTTTGCCAAAAACTCTTCAAAAATCCTCAGAGTTTTCTAGCTGTAGACTGTGTAAGGGCGTCTTGTATTGTTTACAAAAATTGTTTACATTGCTTTCTTTGAATACCGCGGTCTCACATGCCTTCATCAGCCAGTTTAGGAAAATTCAAATGATAAATTTCGTGCCTCTCGGATTGTCAGTGGTGTTAGCTAGATGTGGTAGTGCTAAGAGTGATAATCGCATGACCGAAGTTCAATTCTCGACGGACAATATTATTTTAATTATCAAAAAAATCTGATGGAATATTTTGTTCATACCTGTATCTGACCTGTTGTAACACCAACAACTTATGGTTTTTTTGGGGGTAATACCATCTGTAAATTGAGTTATGTCAGATACTATTGGTATCACAATACACATAATGTAAGGATGGTTTTTCTTATGCTTCCCTACGAGAGAAAAAAAAAAAACTAGCGAATTTTCCAAACGAAAATAGAGTTTATGAAATAAATCCAGGTAAATATGTAGGTAGGTTCTTCTATCATAAACAATACTAATTAAATAACAAATATTTACCGATTGCCAACTCTTAATAGAAGTCTTGAAAAAACAAGATAATATTTTGTAAGATTAATAAACTTTTGCAGTCTTTATTATGTTTTATAGGTACTATTTTGATATAAGCAAAAAGGTATAGCCAGCGTCGATGGCATGTTAAATACACCGGTTCCCTTCAGAACACCGAAGTTAAGTGACATCCAGCGAGGTTAAGACTTGGATGGGTGACCATTCAAATTCTAATTCTCGTGACGCTGGCTTTTCCCGGCCCCACTCAGGCTGGGTGAGGTCAATGTGAGTAGCAGGTTTGTGAGTTTCCTGCGAATGGAGGGTAAAACCCCCGTCGTGATATGACCATGGCAGTTGAAAGCGACGTTAAACCCCATTTAAAAAAAAAAAAAAAAAGGTATTTAAAAAAACATTTTGTGTTAGTATGTTCAATGAGAAACGATTAGACGCGCACGATTAGCTCAGTGGTAAGCTAGTCCACCTGGTCCGAACGCCAGAGCCAGCAAAAAATTCATGGCTTCAAAATAAAAAAGACTGTTGCCATTTTTTATTTAGCCATAGTACCTACACACTATGGATTCTCCTCACACAATTTCTTGAAACCAATGGTGACTTTAGTACCTTAGTTCTAACTCAGAACTGTCCCTCTACCTTCTTGCCTTTCTCTCTCTTTCGCTCTTTGCCTCTCTCTCTCTCTCTCTCTCTCTCTCTCTCTCTCTCTTCTCAATTATTCCCTTAGAGTTAGAGGAACTGTTGGAAGTGGCGTCCACCTTCCTGGATGCAAAGGTTGAACCTCTTCATCATGTTCCGTCGAATGTTGCGGAAGATTCCAGGTTTTTCTGTCAGGTCATCGAATGCCAACAGGATTCTTGCTACCAGATTTCGTAAACTATGTTTTTCACGTGATCCCAAATGTTCCTGTTGGCAACTCCATATGCTAAATGCGTATCTGCAATTTCAGCATCCGAATTATAATAATGTAACTTGTACTAAAAAAACTCAAGAAGTTTAAAGATAATATTTCATAGAATGCAGAAAAATATGCTTGAAAACTATCATCGAGAAACAAACAATCATTCATTTGACTGGCCTTTAATTAATTCCAAGGAAAATAATTATCAGACATAAATAGCTAATTACTCTTTGAGTACAAGACGACCCTACACGGTCTACATTTTTAAGATTTTGAACATCATTTTTTGAGACTTACCTGTTTTGTTTACCTAGAAGATCACGTGATGAAAAATCGTAAAATTATTTTTTAGCATCCTTGGATTGGCCGCCAACTTTTATCAAACTTGCCCATGTCTGTGCCAAAATTTGCTCGGGCAAATCTTGAGTGTTTCAAAGTGTAAAAAAATTACATGAGAATTTTTTTTCTATTCAGGTGTCAAAAAAGATGCCAAACCAAACCGTAAAAAACAAAGTAGTGTAGCTAGAAACATCGAAATTTTGTTGGCTTTCTGCAGAAATGTTCAGAACCAACTCATCTTAAACAGGAAAAAAGTTCTGACCTGAAGAATAAGCCAAAGTCGGACTTTTTCAGAAAGTTGCAAAAAATCACTTTGTGCAGTTATAAAGGCGA
Source organism: Bactericera cockerelli (assembly GCA_024516035.1). NCBI lineage: Eukaryota > Metazoa > Arthropoda > Insecta > Hemiptera > Triozidae > Bactericera > Bactericera cockerelli. The sequence goes on along the minus strand of CM044960.1, from coordinate 40,771,280 downwards.
ATCCGAAAAAATGGATTGCAGATCCGTCCTAGAAATGTCGTCAATAATCTACCATTAACGGGTGTAAACGTTTTTTTGGTCCACCCTGTAGAACAGGATTCATTAAGATAGTCTAGAGCTAGATACTCTAGACCCTTCCTCAAGCCGGAGTTTCAACCAATCACAGCGCACTATAGCCCCACTTGAGGGACAGACTGGCACATCTTACTTTAATCCTGTTTTATAATTCGGTCCTAAGGCTAGACATAGTTTCAGCTTTTCTTTTTTTTTTTTTTTTTTTTTTTTTTTTTTTAAGTGGGGTTTTAACGTCGCTTTCAATTGCCATGGTCATATCACGACGGGGGTTTTACCCTCCATTCGCAGGAAACTCACAAACCTGCTACTCACATTGACCTCACCCAGCCTGAGTGGGGCCGGGAAAAGCCAGCGTCACGAGAATTAGAATTAGAATGGTCACCCATCCAAGTCTTAACCTCGCTGGATGTCGCTTAACTTCGGTGTTCTGAAGGGAACCGGTGTATTCAACATGCCATCGACGCTGGCTAAGCTTTTCTTTTATTTTAATGAATATATAAACAACTAGGTATACCAAGAATTTGAGCGCACAATCAGGGAGTAGCTCAGTGATAAGATTTTCGCTTACAATACGGAGGATGCCGGGTTCATCTTAAAAGGAAAGTATTGTGTAACTTCTCTACCAGCGAAGGGGCGAGCGTCTAAAGTAGGTAGGGGAAGGTCTCCCAAAACCGGGTACTTAGTTTTCTAGGCCATCTAGCGGAAAAGCCATTATCATCATCTCAGCAAATTAAACTGAAAAACATTCACAACTTTGTTGGCTATCTAAATTTGAAAACGATAGGTCACTATGTATTGCCATTTTTTGTTAAATTTATTTTTTTTAAAAAAAGTCAAAGTACCCGGTTCTGTCAACCCGGTCTTTCAGAACCGGGTACTGGGTATGACAGAACCGGGTACCCCTATATTTCCTATGGAAGACATTGATAAAAAGTTCAATGATGTTTATTGAAACGAACTTTAACATTTTTTTATTTTTATTTATGAGCATAAGTAATTTCAATGTAAAAAATAATTATTTTTCGAATGGCAAACAACAAGAAGGAACAAATTTTGAACCTAAGTTTTAGAAAAATAAAATAGGAAACACACTTGTAGGTATTCATAAAGGTAAAACTTACAACTATCTTTCTTGACATTGTAAAAAATAATTAGAATAGGAATTGTACCAAAATATTAGGAAAATTGTTTAAAAAAAACAATAGGTGGGTAATAAAAAGCATACCTTGGAGGGTTTGACATTGTGACACCTAAATATATATAAAAAATGAGAAAAATAATTGAATGTCATTAAAAAATAATATGTAGCAGGTCCCCTACTTACCTTCAATACCTTCCCTGAAAAAATATCCAGAGACATATCAAAGACAACTTGAAAAAATGTAAGCACATAAAAATACACACAACACTAAGGAAAAAATAGGCTGCTCAAATCGTTTACCTGAAAATCTGTACCCGGTTTTATCAACCCCAAAGTACCCGGTATGAACAGACTCATGACTTTCTGTAAAAAATATTGAATAACCAAGACATGCAAAACGATATTAAAAAGATTTAATTATGATATGAAATAACACTTTTTAAGTAACAGCTTTACAGACTTACCATGAATTTTCAGCACAAATAGCCGTTAAAAGTCACTCGATAACTGTGGGCTCGAAAATAAGGAAACAACACGAGCAAAACTAGAACCTCAAATCAGAGCGAAATGACTCGAAATGAAATTGGTTTTTTTACAAAAGTTACGCTCTGCTAGGAAGAAATTTTAGTTTTTGTAATCAGTTCATATATGGCATTAGCAGTATCGTCGGAAACAGTGGTACCCGGTATTAGCAGACTACCCGGTTTTAGCAAACCTTCCCTACCTGTTATTTCATGGTTACGAAGTAATAAAACAATTCTTATAAAAAAAACACTGCCAATTATGGACAGTGGACATAATACTTCCTCGTGATTGTTTCACATTGTATACACGTAGCAAGTTTGAAATTTTATACAAAATTTCTTCAAATTTGACCGAGTTTCTTCAAATTTGTTTCAAATTTTAACTATTTCTCCTACATTCTAGATTCTACAAAAAATCTGTTTCGTCCTCATTTTTTTGTTTTTTCTTTTAATATCAGAGCTAAATCATATTTTATTAAAAAATAATTATAAGGGCGTTGAAAATATAAACTTGATGAAAATATCAAGTTTGGCCACCATCAAACACGTTGATGATACTCAAGGATGATGAAAATAATGTTGAAAGAGATAGGATAAGACCTGTCTTGTTACTCACTGGCAGTAGCACACCGAACTTGTCGTAGGGCACGGGGCGGTTCACTATTTGGCGATGGCGTTGCCTATGGACATGATGGTGTTGTCGTGCCCGAAGAAGAACTCCTCAGCTTTCACCTTGGAGAAGGGCTCGGCGTTGGAGAGCACAGCCATGATGCTCATGCGGGACAGAATGCCTAGGTTGCGGGTGAGCGCCACCACTGCCTGGAAATTAATGCATTATTATTATTGGATAATAACACATAATATATGTAAAGTACAAGTAATGATACCAAAAATAAAAAAATGGAAACATATTAAAAATAAAAAAAGAAAAAATATAGATAAATACCCGCGCCTCGAAATGTCAAGGGCCCCGCGTAGCCTTCATCCGGCACTGATAGACATCACTCATCCTTTGAACAGAACAGAATTATGAGGAGGAAAATCTTGTAAAATCCACTTCAGTAGAGCTCTAGTGCTAAAAGGCATGCTGGACTTGCCGGCAGGGTGTGGTGTGTCGCCCCTCTTGAAGGGCACCAATTCTGTCGGCTCACCCGCCAAACGCCTCCCCCCTTTATTCTTTTCTTTATATTTCCTGGAACTTGGGTGGTATGATTCTGCGCTACCCATCTAAAATTGTGACAAAATAACAGAAAGAAGTAACATGATTATTACTTACAAAGAAGGGGACATTAGGCACGATGAGGGTGTCGTTCCTGCTTCCCCCAGACATCTCAGGCACGAACTGGTGGGTCCTGTTATCCCTGTAGGACACGGTGCCGTTACCATGGAACTGGACCTGCACCTTCTGAGTGCTCTCCTGGAAAGAAATCTCATTTTACTACTGACCTCGCTGAGGCGGTGGAGTCGAGTTCCAATTTCAGCAAAGGGTTAGGGCCAAATCAATAGACAAAATTGAGATCCTAAGTAATAATTTAACATTAGTTTCTCCCATCTAAGACAATACGCAAATCCACAGAGGTATTTCAAAAATACCTATATAATAATTCCGCCCTTATTAAAGCAAGTTTTATTAAATGTGATGTCACATAGTAAATAACACAAAGAAACACAATATGATAACCTTTTGTTATTATTATTAGATACTAATTTTTTTTTTCTTTTCGATCTTATGAATTAAAATGGTTCGTTTATGTTAGTAATAATCAAGAAGCTCGTATTTGAAGTGATTGAATGCACTGTGTGTGCTACCTAGGTACTAGGTATTGTCCATGTCCATCTTCGATGTAATCTTATTACTTTTCTTATCTTATAATAAGGAAAGTATTGTATTCGTCGAAAATTTGACCTACCCAGTTTTTCACATTTCTGGACGAATCATCAGAATACCAAAAAAGTTGTTTTCGGCCATTGGCCCGTGCGTCTGTCTGTCTGTGAACAAGATATCTCGAGAACGGTAAGAGCTAGAGACTTAAAATTTGGTGTGAAAGTTTATTTTATATATCACACGAGCTACGATTTTTGCGGCCGCCAGGCCGCAAAAAATGGCCACAAGGACCGTTTCTTTGGATTGAATAAAGATATAAAAGCCAACGTCGATGGCATGTTGAATACACCGGTTCCCTTCAGAACACCGAAGTTAAGCGACATCCAGCGAGGTTAAGACTTGGATGGGTGACCATTCAAATTCTAATTCTCGTGACGCTGGCTTTTCCCGGCCCCACTCAGGCTGGGTGAGGTCAATGTGAGTAGCAGGTTTGTGAGTTTCCTGCGAATGGAGGGTAAAACCCCCGTCGTGATATGACCATGGCAGTTGAAAGCGACGTTAAACCCCACTTAAAAAAAAAAAAAAAAAAAAAAAAAAAAAGATATAAAAAAATCAACAATTTCTTAGAATAAAAAAAAAATAGGGGTTAATTCTGGTCATTTTTTTTTTTTTTTTTTTTTTTTTAACTTGAACTTTTTGGAACCCGACCTCAATTTAGCGCAATTTTGGGAGGGACCCGCTTGGGCTAACTTTTTTATTATTCACGCTAGTTGGGGGTTGTGACATATCAAATCCAATGCTTTTGAGGTGCTGATTACGAATTTGACATTGATTTTTAGCTAACTGTTACCTTTGAGTCACCAGTGGCTTTTCGTCCCGTTCCCATTCCTAATAGGATAAGAAAAGTCGTGTAATGTTTACACCAGATTTTTTTAATATAGAAGTCATTGGGGCCGAGTGGTGTAGCAAACTAGGCTTGCATGGTCACCTCGGTTCGAATCCCAGCGGAGTCAAAAATTTTTTGCTCTGTTCTTTGGATGTTCGGGGTCCACTCATACCTCGTGAGGAAAAATCAGTAGCTACTTTGATGTGAGCAGCGACCAATGGCGAAATTATGGGCCAAAATAAAAACATTAGGATATTCTAGGAAAATAGAAATTCTGCGCTACTCACTAAAATTGTGATATAATAACACAAAGAAACACATTTATTTATTTATTGTTTACCAACAAATAAACATATATTATATTTAAAAAATGTGTTCTCAAAGGCTACTGCGTTTCTTCAATGGTTTTATCTCTTCAATAAACATCACAATGCTTATCGCAGTTAATTATTAATTAGTCCTTGTTAGATAAGCTAAATTCCTATCACAATCTATGGCATTCATTACCTTGTAGCAGTAAGGTCCTGTCTCCTCCACTGATAGAACGTCTGTGTATCCCTTGAGAAAAGGGTCGACATTGGTGTAGTTGAAAGCGTAGACACAGACCAGAGGACTGATAGGGGGTTGAACCCAGGACTTGTACAAGTAGGATCCTTTCTTGATCATCAGGAACTGAAAAATATAATGAAGGTTCGGATTAGTTGGGAATATGGCTCTTTGTAAGAGTAAATACCTACAAAACGTTACTCTTGCTAACCTCAACCAGCCTAAGTAGGCTAGGGATGAAGTTTAAATTACTCGAGAAATCTCTTCCATCCAAACGATAGTAGGCTTTACATTGTACAGGGTGTAAGAAAAGTGAGATTACCTTCTGGAACTGCTCCTTGTAGACATCTGTGAACCAGAGATAGTAGCTCAGAGAAGAGAATGTGGCGACTGACAGAATGATGAGGAGCATGGAGGCATCTGGCAACATAGGATAATTTATTACTTAATCTGGCAACATAGAAGAAGGTATTACTTACTCTGGCAACATAGAAGAAGGTATTACTTAATCTGACAAAACATAGGTTTCATAGAAAGATATTACTGATTCTGGTAACACGGGAGAGGTAAATATTTAATAAATTACAATCTTGATGTATGTATCTTGTATCTGTTGGATAATGTATGTATCTTGTATCATAAATGACCCACGTATAGCATATAGGTAATGGAAAAATTGCGCCAATTGTGTTTTTGATAGCCTCAAAAGAAAAAAAATTGAAACTCCAAATAGGCGCACGGACGGCAAATCAATTGCGGCAACAGCTTCAGTTTAAATTTTGTAAGTAGATTTGTAAGAACTTATTTCGCAATAATAATAATAATAATCTTCTTTCACTTTGCCATTTCCCAAACCTACTTGGGGTTTTCATTGCTCAACCTCTTCCTTCTGGTTGAGGTTGGTTGGTTCCGACCCTCCTACTTCATCATTCTTCAGCTGGATGATCTTCCTAACGCCAACCTTGTTATGTGCGCCAAATATATGTGTTCTAATATAGGTATGCATAATTAACAAAAATGTTAATAATAATAATGCGGTGGTGTGAGTGAAAGTAATGTAAAACTTACCACAATATGGTTTTTTAACTTTGTTCTTTGTCTGCTGGATATGGTCTTTCATTATGAACTTCTGAAAATAATAAAAATTACATTATCATAAGGGTTGGGTGGAAGAGATTGCCATAGGCATAAAACATATGTGTCTATATATTTATCTATTTTTTTCCGAACAGAAACTTCTGTTCACTCGGAACACGTGAGGCTGGCATTTCTGGCCGTACTTAGGCTGAGTGAGGTTAATGTGGGTAGCTGCTACGGTTTTCAGACGGAGGCACCATGGAGGATGGTGCCTCCGTCCTGACTATGTCAAATCAGGACATTAAAATCAAATAGAATCAACTGGTCATAATAGATCTACTAGAACTCGGTATGATACTCTTGAGGCTTCTCCAATCAGTTTATAATAATGATAGTTTTATAGGCAGTAAATAATCAAGCTAAAATATTATTAGGTTGGAGAATTTTCTCACAAGCACATTTTGCTCAAAGCGAGGTTAAGCTCAAAGCATTTTCTACCACATGACCTTCAGAGTCTGAATCATAAATCATATGTGATCATAAACTCAAATAAATGAGGAATTTATGCATTAGATTGGATTTGAACCAACTGGTCCCTAAGCTACCTGGGTTATCAGATAGCACCTTAACCACTTGACTATCAATGCACGGTATTGCAATCTATGTATTGTATGCATAATATCTGTCTAAATCTAAGTATGTAACAACATTATGTTGTTGCTGTGCATAACAATATTGCTGTTCAGAAATATTACTCTATGCAGATCCACCTATAAGTTTACACTCAAATAAGCAAATAGGTTTCGAAGGTACCGGGATATTGGTAACACGTCATTGCAATGATCCATTGGTTGGTGTCCGATTTCATTCGGTGAACTTGGTAAGTACATTTCATCATCTGGTGTCGACCGTATGTTCAATCTATGAGTTACATGTGTAAGAACATGTTAATGTAACTGCATTATAGTAGTTAGAATATAATTAAGTAAACCTGAAATATGCTTTAAGAGTGAAATATTTTTAAATTTGTCAGTTTTAAGTACATAATTTCAACACACTACACATATAAGTACACTATACACTACACACTGGACACAAAAGGAGCCCAGAACAATGGTTCTGGGCATCCAAAGGGTTCACCCATATCAATTCTTTCATCACCATGACCTCACACATGGACCCGGAAAAAACAGTGAAATTAATAGAAATTCGGATTCCATTGATGATTTGGATTCTTGAAAGAAAATTATGAGAGTGTTATTTTTATTTTTTATTGTGTCTTCCAGGAAAATAATATATCTATAGTATTATTTGTGAAACGCTCCTCTGTTAAATCGATTGGAAGGTTATCATTAAGAGCCTTGTAATCAATGTAATCCATCTTTTTCACCTTCCCAAGATATAGTTATAGCTAGGCACTATAACAATCAGCATATAACTGGTAGGCCCAGTCTTTCTCAACTCAGCTCTGTCCGACTTCCTCTCAAAGTTTTGGGCTGATTAGATAAGCCGCTCACGTTCTAAGTTCAAGGTCAACAGTGGTTCTATGGTCTGAATTCGTGATATTGCAAGCACAGGTAGATTAATATAATAATGGTGGATTTTTTTTATTTCTTGGGTTCTACGTCCCTCTCCATTATGATGGAAATTTGCTGTATGAGAGAGGTGAGAGGTAGATGAATGCTTTTTAAAAGAAAGATTGTGTGGGATGAAATAGTATGGACGCCCAGATCCAATTCCTAGGTTGTAAAGAATAGAAAAAGGAAAAAGAAAAAAAAAAAAAAAAAAAAAAAAAAAAAAAAAAAAAAAAAAAACGAAGGAAAAAAACATAATAAAAGGTAAAAAGAAAGGAAGAAGAAATATTGAGAAGACTTTTAAAATGAAATAAGAATGATTTAAAAAGGATAGAATGTTGTTCTCTCAAACTATTAAGAGGGTTATTGAAAAAACAAGATGGATATTATGGTTGTTCTCTCAGTATGAGTGAAGAAAGAAAGAAAGAAAAAAAAATGTGGCTACAAAATAATCGACATAACTACAAAATGGCTGGACCAAATGACTCCCAATTTGCAACAGAGTTTCCTTTTGTTATTCAGGTGCGTGCTATGAAATGATTTTTAAAAATAATTCCATATAGGACGTTAGCCAGGGGATAAAACTTCAACGGCAAAGTGCAGGGTTTTAGCTAGTCATTGATTATCGGCAATATTAAATTTATAATATTTTTTTTTTTTTTTTTGTTGGTTTAACGTCACTTTCAACTGCCATGGTCATATCACGACGGGGGTTTTACCCTCCATTCGCAGGAAACTCACAAACCTGCTACTCACATTGACCTCACCCAGCCTGAGTGGGGCCGGGAAAAGCCAGCGTCACGAGAATTAGAATTTGAATGGTCACCCATCCAAGTCTTAACCTCGCTGGATGTCGCTTAACTTCGGTGTTCTGAAGGGAACCGGTGTATTCAACATGCCATCGACGCTGGCTTTATAATATTTACCAACATGAATCGTACCTTAACAATTCTGTAGTGTGTGCACTTGTATGTATGCACAGTCAAAAAACGAAGGCAACCACAGAGGTATATTCCCATATCTATTTCTTCGTTTTGTAAACGTTCAATTAATTATGTACCTATGTAGTTATTTCTATCATGTGATTCCTGTTTGTCAACTGTGACCCCATGTGTCCTTAACCATGCTTATCCGAGGTGCGCCCCATTATCAGGATTCAAATGAGAGCAGAGCCTCAGTTATCTAATAGGGACTTTCGATGTTTTTTAGGAGGGTATTTGGGTGTAATGTCTGATGAGTATGTTCAAGGCGGAATTTTAGGATTTTTAAAAAACAAATCGTATAATTTACTGGATTGGCATGTTTGAATGTACAATTTCCTACCTGGGGCTTCAAGTAAGTAGGTGATACTGCTCCAGGGCAGGTAAAAAAAGTTATTATTCTCATATTATACTAACAGTTTAACCCTTATCTTTTTAAAATTATTTATATATTTTACGATGATAATTGGATGGTTGGATGGAAGAGCTCCATCATTCCACTTTAAATAAAGCGTAAACATAATATTACAATATTGTAACATAATATTACAAATAAACATTATTTTTCTATTCTATTCTATAAAGCGTAAAATATATAAATAATTTTAAATGTTCTGCGGAAGAAAAAATGCTTTAATTTTGGGCCAGTAGAGTAAAAAAAACTGATGGTATCCATATGGACACATTGCCAAGATAACTCATCTATTGGGTTTAATATAATCTATTACAATATACAAGCTTGATCGATAAGGTGGCAGACTTGTAATCGGAGGTCGGTGGTTCAAGTCCCAAGTTCAGCAAATATTTAGCTATGTGAGTTTGAGTAGTTGTGATATCACGATTGTGATTAACACAAATATGATAACTAACTTAACTTATAATCTATTACAATATCTAATCTATATTTATATTTAAAAATAGGTTCAAACTAAAGAAATATAGAACCTACCTATTCAAATTTATCTTTAACCTCAAAGACTGAGGGGAACTTATAATGGTCACATTGAACTTCTAACTTATTCTCCAAGGTGCAAGGCCTTTATTATGGCAACAACAATATTATTAAATGATTGATAAGTGCGTCTCACGGTTTTCAGTAAATTCCGAGTAAATAAATAACATCATTTTTCTCGAGTGATAATCTGATTGCATGTGTATGAGTGTGCATTTGTGTGCATGGAGGCAGCCAACGTAAAGACATACGTACAGAGAATTCTTGGAAAAAGCTTGAAATTAATTTTAACTATTGAAAACTGACAGTAAAATTTCCCACAAAAGTTTCAACAAAAGGTATCAAACGTTACTCGTGTAGAACATGTAATGGAATATTTATTCTTTTTCGAATCTACTTAATTATTTTAAACTCTAATAGGTAATAATGTTATCATATCCCAGGTAAACCTGAATACTTTTTTTACAGGATTTTTTTCAATAACCATTAGACAAGTACCTATTTTAAGTTTCATCACCAATTTTTTTATACATTTAACCTTCCGCCCGGCGCAATTAATCTGTGAGATGAAATAAATATACATTTTTGTGTGTTAATACGCAGCTGAGATACTACATAGTAGAGGGGAGTGGATTCATGACTTTTCTTAATTCCCCTTCCTTAATTTATTTATTTTTACATACCTAGGTAGGTACAAAATTGTCCAGAGTAAAGTTTTCATTTAAAACATTGGTACAAAAAATAAACAGTTATAATCAGTGAAAAAAGCATTGAATCTGTTTTTCTTTGATTTCATCACACATATGAATTGTGCCCGAAATTCTTTGATTTAGAATTGCGCCCATGGTTACGAGTCTATCGCCTTATCGATCCACTTGCAGAGGTCGACCTTGATCATCTTAGGTGTCAAAAATTAAAACTTTCAAGGGCCGAATTATAAAACAGGATTAAATTTAAGAGAAGCCAGACTGTCCCTCAACTCGGGCTATAGTGTTCTGTGATTGGTTGAAACTCCAACTTGAGGGCGTGTCTGGCTTATCTTAACTTTAATCCTGTTTCATGATTTGGCCCTATTAAATTTAGAGTATATTCTGTCCGATCATGACTTAATAAAAAGTTACTTCATCCCAGCAGGTAATTTTAACATTACCTGGAGAAGGAAAAAATATAGGTGGGATACGAATCAGAGTGGTGTTTATTTACCACTTGACCACCTGCCTGTTCTTAGAAAGTTCATTTTTCGACAGTAATATGGCGGTATAGTATGTCTAAAAACTGGCTCCTTAGACTAAATACAGTAGGATACCTACAAAGTTTTCTCTTCCTATTCCTTTGTTTGTAAAGGTGAGTGTTTCATAGCCTTTTTATTTTGTAACCAGTAAAAAGCAGCTACTGCGGTTGTGGTCTGTGTTGTAGCTTAAATCCCATAGTACGAGGACGAGAAAGTATGCCTCCCCTCTGATGGAGGAGAAGTGACACAAAACTTGCCTTTGCATTTTGGGTCAACACGAGGGCATCGGAAAGTAGATTGATTGGTAATATGTAATATAATTTGTTCTATTGGCCTTTCCTTTAATTTCCATAATTCCCCTAAGCTAAGGACTAGCTTTTAACGAAATAGAGCTATCCCTTACTTCGAACATCAGTAATCAAATCACGACTATTTTTTTCCCCCGGCTCAGTGAATAGACCTTCCGGATGTTGAGAGAGGATCTTACCACTGAGCTAAACGAAGGCATGTCCTAGCAGCTTGTGCGGCCATGCCTGCAGCCTCGTGGTGTATAACACTCTCAGACGTGATCAGATCAGTGCATCATCAAAGTTATTGTTTACCGGTTCAAGACTATTGATCCGAAACTGAGCCTGCTAAATAAAGCACTACTTAATTCATACTCTAATGAGTGGTATAACATAACACTCGTATGTAAATAATCAGCGAACTATTATAGGTACTTTTGCGTTGATTCAAAGCTTCACATCAAAGGTGATTCGCGGCTAACTAGATTCTACCAACTATTAACTTATTAATGGGGCACGAACGACCTCAGTAAGTCAGTAGTTTGATCGGTAAGGACAGCGGAGTCGCAACCTGGAGGTCGGTGGTTCGAGTCTCAAGAACTGCAAATTCTAGAAAGGCTAGTTTGAGCTCTTGTAACATTACTGAGATATTGATCTCTATCACCTTAACCCTAAGGGCCGAATTTTAAACTAGGATTACATCTAAGATAAGCCCGACCTTTAGTCCCTCAGGGTTATAGTGCGCTGTGATAGGTTGAAACTTGCGAGGGATGGTCCAGCTTATCTTTGTTATAATTCTACTTTACAATTGGGCCCTAAGATTACGTAAGCAATGCTCTAGCTTACTAAGTACTAAGTTTAGTATATTACAAAGGAGATTCAGCAATCAGTGTTATCAGGCGTGTGTATTCAGTGAGTGAGTGGATTTCACTTATATAAGAAGATCTTAGGCATTTTAGAGAAAATTTAAGGAGTGGGGGGGAACATATAGGACTTATAGGTACTTACGTTTTTAATTAACTTACCTATTTGTATCAATAAAACGTAATCGGTATGAGGATAGATTGAGTACGAAAGTTTTCACGAAAAAATAAAACTTTTAAACAGAACCAAATAATTTTGAAAGTAATCAAAAAAGGTAATATTAAATACTCAGGTATATGTATAAAATATTATGGTGTAACAACAAACTACAAAATATTCAAATGGTTTACTTTGTAAAATAAAAGTTTTACACGAAGTTAATGAAATCATAAAAGAACTAGACAAGAAATATCACTTATAAGAATAATAATTACTTACTATACTTTATCAATATTAATAAATAAATAAAATACTACCCGCACTTAGTTTTTTTTTAAGGTAAATTTTATATTATAACACTTTTATAAAAATAAAAGATTTAAAAAAAATGTGTGTTGAATTTAAAAAAAATAACAACTCACTAATTACTGGATATAACCAAAGGCATCAAACACACGCGATCAGAGCCATCGGTTATATGGCGGTCCTGAATATCAACTCATTCAGAAAGCTAATCACATAACTAATTACTAATCAATCCAAGATAACATTGGTAAAAACACTGCAAGTTGAACGAGAGGAAAAGCATGTCCAGCTAGAATACAAAAGCTTGTCTGTTAAACATGGCATTCGATGATAACAGACCATTCTTTACTAGCGTACCTATTTGATTAGCTATTCCTTATGTTGGGTTCCTAGAGTGGGATCACTATTTGAGTAGGTATATGCTAGTTGTGTCAAATATACATACCTATATGGGACCTGTTGAGTTCATGTGTCCCTGATTAGAAGAATCAGGAAAAACAGAAGTTCATTTGAGCGCAATATTAGATTAGGCAAGGTATTAGACTCGCTTGCCATGCGGAAGGTCCCGGACCCGAATCCCAGAGCCGACAAAAAAAAATTTCTTCAAAATTTTGTTACAGTTGTTTCTGGGGCATACATTCTGGTGTGTTCGTGTTGACCCAGTAACTAACTAAATGGAAAGTATTGTGTCACATCCTACAGGATGGGCAAGCTACAACGTAGACCACTAACATGTACCTGTACAGTTTCTAAAAAAAAAAAAAAGTGTCAATCTCAATCACAGAACTAAAATATTCTAAACTCTTGGGACTTGACCAACCTCCAGGTTACAAGTCAGCTGTCTGATTTATCGAGCTACTGAGGTGGCTCTCTTATTGTGTGGTGAAGACGGCTGTTCTAGCCTTTATCTAGGTATCATCATGTGTGGTCCTTGAATCCATCCTAGATCATCCATCCTAGCCTCGCTGGACGTTGCTTAACTTCAATGACAGAACGAGAAATGGTGTATTCAATTTGCTATCGACGCTGGCTGCTTCCCTGTCAGAGGATTGAAGAGGCAGCAAGGGACCGCGTCAACAATCATCTGATTGAGCTTACACTGGACTCTGGGCAGCGTAGAGGAGATTTCTCCAGGGTCCGGGGTTCGAACTCCGGTTGATCTTTTTTTACCCTCCTAAACAAGAGTGCTAATAAATTTTGATGTTTTTAACCCATCTTTACAAATAAATCTATCAGATTATAATAATATTAATAATAATATTTTCTTTGTGTTATTATGTCACAAATTTAATGGGTAGCGCAGAATCATAGGATTTTACCACTTTATAATAATTGAATGGGTGAGTAGAAGAACCAGGAATGTCAAAAATCGATTTTTTTTTTCTTCGTAAATAAGAAGGAATGTACTCTTTTCTATCATCTCTGTGAATATGAAGGAGAAATACCCCTTAAAAGAAATATTTTTTTTCGATTTTAAAGTGGGGGAAGCGGAAAGAAAATCTGATGTAAAACAACGAATGTAACAAAATCACTGACCACTTTTGCTAGCGGTATTAGTACCTAGTTGTGAGAATCTTGTCGAATAACAAGGAATGTAAAATTTAATTTTATTATACTCATTAGCATCAGGAAAGCAAAAATAAGACAAATCTTATATCTGCTTTCCTGAAAAGTCGATTTTTGACATTCCTGGTTCTTCTACTCACCCATTCAATTATACAATATCCTTTACTATTTTTTTACTTATAATTCCGCCACTGGTCGCTGTTGCACATCAAAGCAGCTACTCATTTTTACTCACGAGGTATGAGTGCTTTGCGAAAAAGATGCTAGAGTGACCGATTTGGAAGGCGAGGTAGAGTTGAATCAATTTTTGGCAATTTTTTACCCGTAAAAAGTGCGTGACAACCAAAACGTAAGGAAGATACATTTTGCTGCTGTTGTTGTTGTTTTGGAAAGGAACCTATCGAAAGTCATTCGAAACCTCGAGTTTTCCCAGGAAACTCGCTCTATGTTCAAGAAACAAACAAACCAAATACACACATTACGACACCAAAGAGTGCTATGACTTTAATCATCTTCTTTTTTCACAGTGTCTTTTCCCAAACCGACTAGTGGTCAGCTCTTCCTCATGCTTGAATTTGTTTTGTTCAGGCTGTCCCGCCTACAAGTTTTTATGGCTGGATGGCTTTCCTAACGCCATTCCTGTTATAGGAATTTGTGTTATTGTCTTTTGGCCTGACAAATCTGGTAAAGTCCACCGTATATCTGTTTCACGTATATCTCCCAGCGAGAATTCTACTGTGAAAGATCCCCTGCTGAACTACTCTTTTGATCGTGGGCTGTTCACGAATTATTTGCCTGCATTTCTTGCCATCTTCTTATCTCTTAATTTAGCTGTTGCATAATACAAGAATATGAATACTACAGAACACGCGACGATAGATAATGTAAAAATAGTAGTGATGCGATATAAGTATACTTTCTACTACGACGTGATTTCTTACACGCATTTTTTTTTTTTTTTTTTTTTTTTTTAAGTGGGGTTTAATGTCGCTTTCAACTGCCATGGTCATATCACGACGGGGGTTTTACCCTCCATTCGCAGGAAACTCACAAACCTGCTACTCACATTGACCTCACCCAGCCTGAGTGGGGCCGGGAAAAGCCAGCGTCACGAGAATTAGAATTTGAATGGTCACCCATCCAAGTCTTAACCTCGCTGGATGTCGCTTAACTTCGGTGTTCTGAAGGGAACCGGTGTATTCAACATGCCATCGACGCTGGCTACACGCATTTTTACTTCAGTGCATAGAGGTTAAAACTCCTTTTTCGAATGACTTAAGTGTTAAAAATACGTTCAGAAAGAAAAAAATTACAATCGACAATTTACTTGAAAGGTAATCTTGATAGATTTGTATAGGTCATTATGACATGCCCCCTTTTCAGTTATGGATGTCAGAATAGAATATGTATGTATTTTTACTAGGAGCCGAGAAAATTGACTTTCACTGAAAATGACTGAAAATAATCGAAATGAAAAATCAATTAATTACTTGAAATGTTGTTGTTTATGTTGTTCAAAAGAAACAATGGGTATTGTATATTATTTAATACCATGTATTTAAAAACTTTAGATATAAAATATAATGTGTCATTTTGATAAAAGTTCTATAAATTAAGAATAAAATAGAAATATAAATAATACTCTTTAGTGGAAGGTATCCACCAGGCGAGGTTAATGTTCAAAGGATTTCTTACCACCTAAACATCCGATACACAGATCACGGAACCATGAACTAGATTGTTTGCATTACAAGTTAAGCGCCGTAACCACATCATAAATTTAGATACAAATTATAGGTACTTATTATCACACATTATTATTGTTTAAAACTTTTACAAGTGCCTATGGTTCAAAAAAGTAATTTTGTGTGATACCATAACTAAAATGAACACATAATTTTGTGAGTTCAGAACGCAATATTACCCACATACAGAATGTTGTGTCATTTTTACATAACCCAATTATTTATAATATGCATTGGAGTAAATTCTATGCTTGTGTAAACCGGAACTTGGCCTGGCGCTACTTTATCCCAGATGGGGCTGACGTCCTTCCAGAAGGACGTCCTTCTGGAAGGACGTCCTTCTGGAAGGACGTCAGCCCCATCTGGTGAAAGGTACTACGTTGTGGATTTTTCTAATTATTTCAGCTTGTTGAGGTTAGTTGGCGACACCTTAAGCTCTTTGTTTTGAGTCCGAGTGATAAGTTGACAGCACTTATTTTGATTCAGGACTCAATTTATATCACTCCTAAAAAATAAAACAAAAAATTTCACCGCGTTATCTGGGTTATAATATTATGTAAATACCTATTGTAAAAATCATTTCAATACTGTTGCTTTTGAAATATATTTATTCAAAATAATTAATAATAAATACACTGCCAATTATGGACACAATACTTCCGTGTGAATGGTTCCTATTTTATACACTTGGAGATAGAATAGATAATAAAATTATCGACTTTTCACTATTGCTACATTTTTTAGTTTCTGACATTTGCGCGTTACAAGAATTGCATTCAACAGACCGATAGATAGACATAGACACCAAACCAAAGTTGCTCAGGAGGTTATAAAGAGTCTAGAAATATTTGAAATCGGAGCATTAAAATATTTTTTTTTTTACAAAAATTAACTTAATACTTCCGGTACGTAATATTAGATATTTACAGAAGTAATGTAAAAAAAATCATTTACTTCAGTCCATAAAAAATGAATATTTAATTTAGTCACCCATTTCTCCATGCTCCTTGTAACTTAACTCGAGTTACCAAGGCCAGCAGGGGGTCTTGCAATCCTGTAGCTGAGTGTCGTACGTGCCTTGCTGGACGTTCATGATCGTGGTGTAGACTGTTAGCTGAAATTGGAAAACCAAATGGGTGAAAAGTATAGCCAAACAGTAGAACAAAGTATTTGTGAAAGTGAAAAACAAATAAGACACATTGCATACCTACACGAGTTGTAAGGCGAACATAAAATAGGATTTTATGTGGACCAATGGATATTATCAGTTAGCTGTTTATATTTATTTGTTTTCTGAGTTGTAAATCTTACCACCGACCTCAGTAGCTTGATTGATGGATTTGTAATTTTGTAATCTAGAGGTCCGGTGGTTCAAGTCTAAGTCAAGCGAATATTTAGTAAAGCAATTTTGAGAATAATTGATGTGATATCATATCGTGATTGACACAAATATGATAATTTTTTTAACTTTAGTAAATTGTACCTTGTTGAGCACGGGCCTGGTCGACAGGACATTGAACAGAGTTCTCCTGGGTTGGCCCCGCCCCCACTTGTTCAGACACGCCACTGACGGGCCACGCCTATCATCGAAGAAAGGGGGCGTGACCCAGTGATCGTAGTTTGTCTGGACCAGATACCACGACTCAAAGTCCCGGGTTCGATTCGACCCGATGTTGAGAACATTCGCGTCGGAGCGACCGCGGGTGATTATCGTACCCTGAGGAAGAAGATAAGATAAATTAATCTTGAAATTATTCTTTCTTGGTAGTTTTAACTTCTAACTTTCAACTGAATGGTTTGGCTATTCCCGAACCCACTCAGGCTGGGTGAGCTTAATTTGAGCAGTTGGTTTGTGAGATTCTTGGGGATGGAGGGTAAAACTTCCTTCGTGATATGCTCATGCAGTTGAAAGTGACGTTAAACTCAAAAAATAATTTATTGAATGGTTTTTATTGCTATCATTTTATATCCCATTGTCAAATAGGTACTTCTATCCTTTACCGACCTCAGTAGAATGATCGATAAAGCGGCGGATTTGTAATCTGGAGGTCTGAAGTTAAAACCAAAAATTTAGTAAAGCGAGTTTGAGTAATTGCGATAATGCTATTGTGATTAACACAAATATGATAACTCATTTTAATTAACTCTTCTTTCTTGTAAAGTTCTTTTTGTATTTTGTTTCTTTTCTATTTTCTTCTCACTAACCCTCTCCTTTTCTTTATATTTTACATTGAAACTCTCCCTCTTTCTCCTTCTCTCTCCCTTTCTCGCTATCTTTCTCTCTCTCTACCTGGGCACTCTCTCGCTATCTCTCCCTCCCTCTCTCTACTTCTCTCTCCCTACCTCTCTATCTTCCTCTCTCTCTACCTGGGCACTCTCTCGCTCTCTCTTTATCTCTCTATTTATCACTCTCCCTTACCTGGGCACTCTCTGGCCCAGCCAGAATAAAGTACACCGGAGCTATGAGTGTGGGCCTGATTAGCATTTCCCGCGCTTGCGCATACGAGGTCGCCTGCTCCATGACGCCTCTAGTCAGGAGGCCCATCCACTGCTGGTTGTGGCGGCCCAGCACCCACTCTGCGAGGCCCACGTAGCCTCCGTTCAGCTGGAAGCGCTCGTTAATGGTGAGACTGAACGCGTGCTGGAGAGAAAGAATAATATTATTAGATGAGATTTTATTTTATCTTATTATTATTTAAAAAAAAAATACGTTCCTTATCTTATAGAATTTCATAGGGCATAAAGTTGCCCTTTTGACCATTAAGCTCTCGATTGAAATCCTTCATCAGTGACCAAATGGTGTATAGTCCTTAATGGATAAATTCAACCAAAAACTTTATTGGGCATTAGTCATTTCATTGGGCATAAATTTGTGAATATTACCTATTAAGCTTTTGATTAAAACCCTTCATCAGTTAATGGAGAAATTCAACTCAAAACTTAACCGGAAATGAGCCATTTATTGGTATAAAGATTGTCCTGTTGACCAATAAGCTCTGTTGACCAGCCAAGACATGACAAGTTATCCTCCCATTTGGGATTTTGACCACATAATAATACGTATTCTGCTTACTGCTGGAAGAAATTGAATTAAATAAGGCATTATTATTATTGATAAAGCTCCTTGATTAGTGGGCATGCAGGTGTAGGGATACCTTCTTCAAGGCCGTCAGCACCCCGAGGTATCCTGCGAAGGTGGTTGTGGTGAACAGCGTCTGGTTGTTCTTCAGGAAGTCAACATTCACCACCAGAGGGCGCAGGTGTTCCGTGGTCAACCAGGTTTTGTTCTGAGAATCCCAACTGAAAATGCAGGATAATATATTTTTTGTAAATGCTTTGAAATAAAAAGTTACAGTTACTATAGAAACTTTTGCCGTTGGAAAGTAGGACATCTTTTTTTAATTAGGATTAACGTCGTTTTTGAACAGCCTTTTTATTACGTAGACATTAAACAGGAGCTACTGTAGACTACTTGAGGTTTGTGTTGTCTCTTGCCCATCCCGTAGTTTGACTTCCCCTCTGATGTGCGAAAAGTGACACAATACTTCCCATTTAGGTGTTGGGTCAACATAAGAGCACCGGAAGATATCCCTTACAAACAACAGCAATCAAATTTTACAAAGTTCTGGTCGGCTCTGGGTTGTGAAACCAGGACCATGACAAGCGAGTAGTATGTAAAAACTGATCCGATCGTACTTCAGATCTATAGCTATACAGGGTGGACCAAAAAAACGTTTACACCCGTTAATGGTAGATTACTGACGATATTTCCAGCCCGGATCTGCAATCCGTTTTTTCGGATTCGCCTTTATAACTGCACAAAGTGATTTTTTGCAACTTCCTGAAAAAGTCCGACTTTGGCTTATTCTTCAGGTCAGAACTTTTTTCCTGTTTATGATGAGTTGATTCTGAACAATTCTGCGGAAAGCCAACAAAATTTCGATGTTTCTAGCTACACTACTTTGTTTTTTACGGTTTGGTTTGGCATCTTTTTTGACACCTGAATAGAAAAAAAATTCTCATGTAAATTTTTTACACTTTGAAACACTCAACATTTGCCCGAGCAAATTTTGGCACAGACATGGGCAAGTTTGATAAAAGTTGGCGGCCAACCCAAGGATGCTAAAAAATAATTTTACGATTTTTTATCACGTGATCTTCTGGGTAAACAAACCAGGTAAGTCTCAAAAAGTGATGTTCAAAATCTTAAAAGTGTTGACCGTGTAGGGTCGTCTTGCACTCAAAGAGTAATAATTAGCTATTTATGTCTGATAATTATTTTCCTTGGAATTAATTAAAGGCCAGTCAAATGAATGATTGTTTGTTTCTCGATGATAGTTTTCAAGCATATTTTTCTGCATTCTATGAAATATTATCTTTAAGCTTCTTGAGTTTTTTTAGTACAAGTTACATTATTATAATTCGGATGCTGAAATGGCAGATACGCATTTAGCATATGGAGTTGCCAACAGGAACATTTGGGATCACGTGAAAAACATAGTTTACGAAATACCAGTGGAGATGCAAGAGTAGCAGAATCTGGTAGCAAGAATCCTGTTGTCATTCGATGACCTGACAGAAAAAGCTGGAATCTTCCGCAACATTCGACGGAACATGATGAAGAGGTTCAACCTTTGCATCCAGGAAGGTGGACGCCACTTCCAACCGTTCCTCTGAGGGAATTTAGAAGGGAGAGAGAGAGAGAGAGAGAGAGAGGGAGAGGGAGAGAGATAGAGAGAGAGAGAGAGAGAGAGAGAGAGAGAGGCAGAGAGCGAAAGAGAGAGAGAGAGAGAGAAAGGCAAGAAGTTACAGGGACAGTTTTGAGTTAGAACTAAGGTACTAAAGTCACCATCGGTTTCAAAAATTTGTGTGAGGAGAATCCATAGGGTGTACTATGGCTAAATAAAAAATGGCAACAGTCTTTTTTATTTTAGAATCATGAATTTTTTGCTGGCTCTGGCGTTCGGACCGGGTGGACTAGCTTACCACTGAGCTAATAATCGTGCGCTTCTAATCGTTTCTCATTGAACATACTAACACAAAATGTTTTTTTTAAATACCTTTTCGTTTATATCAAAATAGTATAAAACATAATAAAGACTGCAAAAGTTTATTAATTTTACAAAATATTATCTTGTTTTTTTTTTCAAGACTTCTATTAAGAGTTGGCAATCGGTAAATATTTGTTATTAATTAGTATTGTTTACGATAGAAGAACCTACCTACATATTTACCGGAATTTATTTCATAAACTCTATTTTCGTTTGGAAAATTCGCTAGTTTTTTTTTTCTCTCGTAGGGAAGCATAAGAAAAACCATCCTTACATTATCAAGGCAGTCTCTCAGGGGCTTACATAAATAATAATTATGTGTATTGTGATACCAATAGTATCTGATATAACTCAATTTACAGATGGTATTACCCCCAAAAAAACCATAAGTTGTTGGTGTTACAACAGGTCAGATTCAGGTATGAATAAAATATTCCATCAGATTTTTTTGATAAAATAATATGGACCGTCGAGATTGAACCTCGGTCATGCGACTAACACTCTTAGCACTACCACACCTAGCTAACACCACTGACAAACTGAGAAGCACGAAAATTATCATTTGAATTTTTCTAAACTGGCTGATGAAGGCATGTGAGACCGCGGTATTCAAAAAAAGCAATGTAAACAATTTTTGTAAACAATGCAAGACGCCCTTACACAGTCTACAGCTATAAAACTCTTAGGATTTTTGAAGAGTTTTTGGCAAACATCTAATAACAAACATCTAAGGGTTGGGTGGAAGAGATTGCCTAAGGCAATAACCCCGCCCTTTAGTTAGGACATATAATATGTATATATTTATTTATTTTTTCTTTATTTATTATTATTTTTTTGTTTTGTTATATTGTATTTTGTATTTTCGTTTGTAATTATTTGTATTGTATATGTCCTATTATCTAATAAAGTGTAAATAAATAAATAAATAAATAAATAACTTTTCCAAGAAGATCACGTGATAAAAAATCGTAAAATTATTTTGTAGCATCCTCAGGGCGGCCGCCAACTTTTATCAAACTTGCCCATGTCTGTGCCAAGATTTGTTCGGACAAATGTCGAGTGTTTTATTTAGTAAAAAAGTTTTTTTGTGTGTTTTTTTTCTGTTCAGGTGTAAAAAAATAGGACAAACCAAATCGTAAAAAACAAAGTAGTGTAGCTAGAAACATCAAAATTTTGTTGGCTTTCTGCAGAATTGTTCAGAATCAACTCATCTTAAACAGGAAAAAAGTTCTGACCTGAAGAATAAGCAAAAGTCGGACTTTTTCAGAAAGTTGCAAAAAATCACTTTGTGTAGTTATAAGGGCGAATCCGAAAAAAATGATTGCAGATCCGGCCTGGAAATGTCGTCAGTAATCTACCATTAACGGGTGTAAACGTTTTTTTGGTCCACCCTGTAGAAACAATCTCCACACTCGAAGTTCCCGAATCTCCATTTCAAGCGTCACACAACGCACTCTGATTGGTTATTGCGGTCAAATTAACCAATCAGAGTGCGTTGTGTGACAGATGAAAGGGATATTTGGAGATTATGAAAGTGTTTAAAGAGGTTCGATGGAAGAGATTGCCAAAGGCAATAAACCCGCCGTTTAGTTAGGACATTTATAATAATTCAATCTTAATGTTTTTTTTTTCCTTATATGGTATATTAATTTGTAATTATCTGTTTGTATAGATGTCCTTATTTATAAAGTGTAAAATAATAATCATAATAACGCCCTCCCAGTGACACTAACATAACTTACCCCATGAAGAGACCAAAGTCCATGTTCCTGCCGTGGTACATCTGTCCGTCACTCCCCTCCATCACGATAGAGGTACACACGGAAAAAAACTCGTAGAACAGATTGAACAGCGTTATCTCTCCCAGCGGTAGATTGGTGAGTTGTGCAATGGCCACTAACTCATCGTGGTAACTTTTAGGTAGCGTCCGTGTAAGTAGCGGCATGTAGAGATCTAACAAGTGCGAGAGTTTCACGCCGAAAATGAGATCTGACTCGTTTTTGATGGCACTTACCAGACTTACGATCTGAAAGTGATTGATTAGTTTAGAAATTTAATACTTTAATCAAGTTAAACTAACTGATGAGTCCAATTAAGGACGAAACTCTATTAAAGTCAAGCTTTTGATATGCTATGAATGACAATGAATCCTAGTATCATGATAAAATATGTTAAATCCAATACTATATATGCAGCTCAATATACATAAAAATATCTTATGGTTTAAGCTAATTTATCATATTTACATTAATTACTTTTACTAAATATACGCTGAAATTTGGACTTGAACCACCGACCTCCAGTTTACAAGTCCGCCGTGTTATCTATCAAGCTACTGAGGTCGGTTAAAGTATCTTATGGCTTATTTAGTCAGAAGGTAATAAGTATTAGTTACTTTTTGTTAGGCTAACTGGACTTTCTTCCAGAGTTTAATTTAGCCCTAGGTATTTTAACAAGTAAATTTTATTTATAATACTAGATCTAATACAGGTTAATTCAAAATTAATTTGAAAATAACTACGAAGACGTAGTTGAAGTGAAAGGAAAAAGTCGAGATTCAACTTTCGAGTGAACGATTTGAACATCACACATTGCATACCTACAATAGTTTACAGGCGTTCATAGAAATATATTTCCTGCTGGATGGGATGCACCGGTTCTCGTAGGATCACCGAAGTTAAGCAACGTCCAATGAAGTGAAGACTTCGTGATGCTGGCATTTCAAGAGTAGCTGGTTTGTGAGTTTCCAGCGAATGGAGGGTAAAACACCCGTCGTGATCCATCACTTGTTTAAAAAAAAATCCTATCTTGAATCACTTAAAATCCTACACTAGCTAGAGAAGTTAGAAAAATCTTCATTTCAAATCTCATAAAACAAATTACGTGTTAAAGCGCATTATATTTATGTTAAGCAATAACATGAATTACAATTCCATGCAGGTGCTCTGTACCTTGGATCATGAAGTAGGTACCTTCCTATGGAGAGAAGATTGTAATCACGTAGAAATGTACACAACGATTCCTGGTACAAAGAACTCTCCTGGCCATGACTTTGACCTTGTGTTGCAGGAACACTAAACTTGGGGTCAATTTCAAACTCACATAGTTTTAAATCCATTTAATACTGGGGAAATATTTTACTCATAATACATTGATTTCATGTATCAAATGTAAATCCTACGACATAACAAATGGATTGAAAGGAAGTATACCTATCTCCGCTAAGTTGAAGACAAAAACATATTTCAACCATTGAGTCTCTTACCTCCATCTTCTTGTCCAAAATTAACTTCTTCCATCTTTCATCTGGAGGAAGATCTAAGTTCACTTTGTAGGAGCGGATCCTC
The DNA here is from genome assembly GCA_024516035.1 of Bactericera cockerelli. NCBI lineage: Eukaryota > Metazoa > Arthropoda > Insecta > Hemiptera > Triozidae > Bactericera > Bactericera cockerelli. The sequence goes on along the minus strand of CM044960.1, from coordinate 40,747,144 downwards.
TTCCTGAAATTGAAAAATATAATTAGTTTTGTTTCATCATCATAGGGTGGCGTCATAGTGAACGATGGTAGCCACACAGTGGAGGAATGACTCAGCACCTCTATCACTGTCTTTACTTCAAGGAGGCTAATAATTAACAAGAGCCCCCAGAACCAAGCCAATGCTGGTCTACTCCCTGTTTATAGTCCCCCAGCCAGACTATTACAATATTATACAAATAAAGAAACTCAAGTATTTCTAATTTCCTTCTTAATTAATTAAATACGTATAGGAAATATTTAGGTATTTAATATTTTAGAATAGGTATTATTTTTTCAACTCCCAGTGGAAAGACATTCGCTTACTATGCGGAAAGTCCCGAGTTCAATCCCTTGAGCTGACAACAATTTGTAAACAAAATTTGGCTACCATTGTTTCTAAGAGACCCCTTCCGGTGCTCTCGTGTTGACCTAGGGCGAAATCAATAGTGGTTTTTGTAATACCTCTGTGGCGCCAAGTCACGGGTTGTCTACTATGTAAGATAGGGTAAAACTAAGCAGTGACTTAAGTTATCGAAGCTATCTATTAATTTCCCTCCTAGCACTTAACTGCCTAACTGAGAAGAGTAGTAAGTATTGTGTCACTTCTCGCCCATCTACAGTGGAGAGGCATATTATAGGATGGGCAAGCTATAACACAGACCACACGCAAAACTGTAGCTGTTTCATGACTACGAAATAAACCATTACTTTCTTTTCTATAGGATAAGAAAAGTAAAAAGACTGAAAAACACTCATAAAAACCCCCCCGTAGATGATGCTTATCATAACTTACTTGGAGTCAGGCATGTAGGCCCCATCGTAACAGCCTTGAAACTGAAAAGAGAAATCGGACTTAGCATTAGTTTCCCCATCTAAGACAATACGCAAAATCTAGACTTAGCTCCACAGAGGTATTACAAAAACATCTAATAATTCCGCCCGTAGACACTTGTATTACTTCCGAGCACCTATATTGCTCATTATATCAGAAGCAATTAGGAGAATTGTAATTTTGAACTAACCACAACAGTTGTGACATAATAACACGATGAGACCTACATTTATTTCGTACATTCCGACATTTACTTTGTAAATATTAAAATTGAACTTTATTTTTAGTATCATAAATTTTATCAATTAACTTTACGAACGATTTTTCCAGGCTGTCTAGCAAAAAGTAGATTTGGGTGGATGCAAAAGAAAATGTTCATTTTCCTTCTTATAAGTAGGCCGTTAAGTACCTATTCTCCTGGTATGCACATTACAAGACTTTCTATTACAATCGAGGTATTTTTTTAATGATGTTTTATCTGAAAAATTCAAACATATCGGAAAAATATTTAAATCATACGAAAAATTCTCTTCAAAACTGATTTATTTACAAAGATTTTTTGATACCGGAAACCGTAGGTTAACTATCTATTGACAACAGTCGAAATTCTTTTATTGCTACATATGTAATGGAAAGTTAAAATAATGATCGAAAAAAGAAAGTAAAATAAGTAAAGCTGACATCTTACCGGTGGGTACTCTGAAGTTTTAGGCACAAACCGCTGTCTATTCTTCAAGAAGTAGACCGAATCCTCGCTGTCCTCTGTTCCAACAGCTCTCAATACGTAGCAGAGTAAGAGAACCAGGTGTATTGGGGAAAACATTGTTAATGCAATTTTATATTTAAGTTATCTTTTTGCTATGTTATAGAAAGTACTTCTTTAACTTCTGGGGCATAGAAATTTAGGGCCTAATTATAAATCGTATTTTTATTTTAAACAAATAATTTCCAATGCAATTGAAAGAGGGAATGCGGCATATGTCTTGGGCACCTTGCCGTCTGGTGAAAAACCGGAAGGAGCGTTTTATTTGTAAAATTGAGATTACATTTTACAACGAGAATAAGGGAGACGATCCCTTATAACCCTTAGGGTCATAAACCCTTATCTGAGATAAGGTGTGCTGTGATTAGGGTTACGTACAACTTATTGTAAACTATAAAAAAACATAACAAAATTGAAGACCAATTTCTTTAGACTTATAATCCAAATCTGTTTTTGTTTTCTTTTTAGGGTAGGCTCATGTTTGTTTTGATAACGAATGATGTTGATAAGACAGTGTTTTGAGATTTATTTTAGAAATAGTTTTTTTTTACGCCTTTTTTTGTAGTACAACTAGCGGGTTACACCCGCCGCTTCGCCAGCCCATCAAACACACACAACGCACACAAATCACACCATACACACACCGAGACATCACACCATACACACAACCACACCCATCCACACACACACCCCATCCACACACACACACCCATCCACACACAAACATCCATCCACACACCCCACACACAACCCCCCCCCCCCCCCACACACACACACACAGACAGCTTTCTTTTATAGATATAGATTATTTTAGAAAGACATTCAACCATACCGGTAGGTAAATCTGGATAGAAAAATAGCTTTTAATTTTTTCGCTGACATTTTTTTAAAGTTATTATTAAAGTGCGAGAAAAGTTTGTAGATACAGTAAATTTAAACTAACATATTTATACACTATCTCGCATTTTTCAATAATTTTTTCAACATTTTTATGCCTGGATGTAGAATTTTACCTCGGAACTTTTTATTTTAGTATTTCGGTGTCCCTTATTTTGATATTCAGACCGATACAAACGAAGAGGAAATCGAGACTGACCAACCTTGGCATTGGAGTGATTATGCTAGAATCACTCTTGATAAATCTTGTGAGCGTCTATCAGAACACAAAGACTCATACACTCACTTGGTAAATAAGACTTAGTCCTCACACTGACCACTCGTTTGAGATGGCCTCTTCATGTGATAGAAATTAAATTTAAAGAAATTTTATTTAATTGGTAAAAAAATAATCAGTGTATATGTATAATTGTATATATTAGGACTAAAGTTAAAGAAAGGCACCTTAACTTCGAAATAATTTGAGACTGACGTTTAACATTCTCTTAGCAGTAATGAAAAACAGTAAAATGAAAGCTTATTTAAAATAAAAGGTGATGTATTTATTTATTATCTGACCTGGTTGCAGGGTTTTCAGTGAAACCCTTACAATTAACCTTATTAGATCTATTGTGAGCAGTTGATCCTATATGTTTTTAACGTCCTGATTTGATTTAGATAGTCAGGTAAAAAAATAATCAGTGTATATGTATAATTGTATATATTAGGACTAAAGTTAAAGACAGGCACCTTAACTTCGAAATAATTTGAGACTGACGTTTAACATTCTCTTAGCAGTAATGAAAAACAGTAAAATGAAAGCTTATTTAAAATAAAAGGTGATGTATTTATTTATTATCTGACCTGGTTGCAGGGTTTTCAATGAAACCCTTACAATTAACCTTATTAGATCTATTGTGAGCAGTTGATCCTATATGTTTTTAACGTCCTGATTTGATTTAGATAGTCAGGATGGGGGTTTTACTACCGTCCATTTGCGGGAATCTTACCAGCTACCCACATTAACCTTAACCAGCCTAGGTAGGGCCGGAAATGCCGGCCCTTCCTGTTTGGAGGGAACAGATTATTTTTCGAAAAGTCTGCCATAATCGTGTATCAAACTCGGTATCACTGGACTACGGGCAATAGTCACAACCGTTACGTCACGGAGAATGGCCAGATAAATTAATTTCATTTCCCCTTCATCTGCTCTTTCAAATGTGTCACAGACAGATCCGAAGAGTCAGTCAGTCAACAATGGCTTACTAGGTAATCTAGGTATTTGTATTCAACACACATTGCCTGTAAATAGAAATCATGAAGTAACAAATAGTAGTTTTATTAACCCTTATTAACCCCGCGTTGCATTGACGCAACACTGGTGGTAGGCCTGGTTTTTGATTTTTTTCTTTTTTTTGGTTAGTACCTTCGCATTGAAATTACGTGATCTGCAATGTAAACAAAAGATTCTTATCACCTCGAAAGAAAACATGCTCATTTTGTAAAAGAGGTGCAAGCAGAGGAGACAAACGCCATGGCGTTTATTTTTCAAAATTAAAATGTCGGACCTTTGACGGTAAGTTCAATTTTACTTTTCAATTAATTTTATTTTTTATTGTCTGTTTAATTATTTAAATTAATGAAAGCCCCTGGAATCCATTATTACTTATTTTGTAGTCAAAAGTACAATTATTACTGCTCTATGGAACCCCATTTGAGTGTGTTGCATTCTCGCAACGCGGGGTTATTACCATGCCTATTTCATATGAGAATTATTACCCTGGAAAGATAATGCAGCAGTTACATTAGCTTCTACCATTCACTCTGTGCAACCCATCTCTGATGTAAATAGATACTCAAGTGATCTAAAACGAGTTGTAAAGGTTAGACAACCATCTGCAGTTACTGAATATAACAAAAATACATGGGAGGGACAGACTTGATGGATGAGAACATCAACAGACATCGCATAGCGATCCGTAATAAGAAATGGTGGTGGGCCATCTTCTCGTGGACACTTGATGTCAGTGCTCAAAATGCTTGGAATCTATATACAACATGTAACATGTTGAGAAAATGACTCAACTCCAGTTCGAAAGAGCCATTACAACCTCTTACTTGCGAACTCATGGTGTCCCTCCGACACAAGGAGTCCGACCGGCCCTCAGACCACAGGTGCTACTCAGACTCACTTGGTCGTGGTTAATGAAGACAAGAAACGCCGTCGATGTACTGGCGCTTATTGTACCAGTATAATGCACACACCCTATAGAAAGTGTATATAGAAAGTGATGTAGGTCTTTGTGTAAGTTGTTTCGAGACTTATCACAGGGTGAGACCCTAGTCTCACCGTTGACATTCTAAGCATAACCCCAGCTGACGCTGACATTCTGACCTTTATTTACAAAGAAAATTTAAAATTTAGTTGCAATAATTGTTTTTTTACTATTTGTTTTTGTTTATACTTTTATAACTATGTAAAATGATGATTAATAAAACTTTTTCAATTTGTTATTTCAGCTATTTAAAAAAAGTCTTTTTATACCACTCATTAGCCCCGCGTTGCATCTAAGCAACACCCCATTGTGGACAAACGGTAATATGGAGAAAAAAAAGTTAAGGGAAAAAGTTTGTTTAAATTGAGTAATTAACAAGATCCAATAATTTTTTTTATTACATTTTAAGAAAAAAAAACTCGGGTTAATAAGGGTTAACATGAAATGCCGTGCTGGACATGTTTGGTTTCTGACACCTAAATAGGTGTAATTTTATCAATGGAATAAAAATAGTACGATAAAATCCACAGTACCTACGTGAAGTGACTGGATATATAATAAGTAATAACTACAAGTATGAATACCTGGTTTTAAAAACCTGCCTGATTCATGAATTCCTCAACCACCTGTGTTCTTACTCATCGTATAATTGGTTCCGTGCATTAAAACTAGTCGTTTCAATGTACATAGGTAAGGAGACGAAATGTAAAGCGAACAAAGTTATTGATGAAGCGGTGAATTTGGCCAGACCTTCTGGTTCTGGGACTTTTGCTTTTCATAGTATTCTTTTGTACCAAACATGATGACTTTTAATCACGATTCTACCAAACTTAGGTAATCACGAGGTTAAATAATGCCGACCCCAATAGCAACATAAGATAATATGAGTAGAAGGCAAGGGAGATATAATTTTATTATACTATAGTTACTTCACGCTACGTCTCTTTACCCAACAGTGGATATTATTATACCTACAGTTTTTGAGTAGTAAGTATATACAGGGTGGTCGGGAATTTGTGAACCACTCGAATATCTGAAGAACGGCTTAAGATAACGAAAAAATCTAAAAGGTTTTTTTCAACGCATTAACTGGTGAGTATTTTGGCGTACTCAAAATTTGCAAAAAAATTCGCAAAGTTGCAAACTTTGGCACCAACCTTTGATTTTTAAATGAGAACCCCCAATTTTTATTTCATTTTTGAAATCAGCGTTAAATTTTACTTTTTAACTCATATTCACACATTAGTTTTCATTTCGCAAATTCCGCGAACAATCGCGAATTTAGCGCGAACGCTTGCAGTCACTTTGAACACCGAAGTGTAGCATATCAAATCACATTAGAATTTCGCAAGAAGACCTGTAGTGATCTTATTTTATCGAAAATTCAAAGACGTGTGGTGAACTTATTCATTTAAAATTTGCACTCTGAAACGATTTGTGTAAGTGCATTTTCTATTTCACTTACACAAATCGTAATGTCCAGTAACAATAATTCCAATACCGGCTTACTTTCAAAAATGGATGAAAAATATGCGATCTGAAGGGAATCGAACCATGGACACCCTACATCGAACCATGGATCTCGTCACTTCGGCTATTACTGTACGTTCTCTATCATAACAACATGTACTTGAGTGTGTTGATTCTGTGTGTACCCCAGGTAGCTAAATGGGGTATTTGAAGGCATAACATGGTAAGTGGTAAGGCATAACATCATTCAGGTAAACCTAGGTAGGTACCTTTTTGTAGGTACATAGTACCTACCTGATTGTTAGTTTGTGGATTTTTTTGAATTTGCAAGAATTTTCAATAAAATAAAGTCACTACAGGTCTTCTTGCGAAATTCTAATGTGATTTGATATGCTACACTTCGGTGTTCAAAGTGACTGCAAGCGTTCGCGCTAAATTCGCGAATGTTCGCGGAATTTGCGAAATGATAACTGATGTGTGAATATGAGTTAAAAAGTAAAATTTAACGCTGATTTCAAAAATGAAATAAAAATTGGGGGTTCTCATTTAAAAATCAAAGGTTGGTGCCAAAATTTGCAACTTTGCGAATTTTTTTTGCAAATTTTGACTACGCCAAAATACTCACCATTTAATGCGTTGAAAAAAACCTTTTAGATTTTTTCGTTATCTTAAGCCGTTCTTCAGATATTCGAGTGGTTCACAAATTCCCGACCACCCTGTAGATTATAGATAAACCTACAAACTAATAACAATATAATTATACGTAAGATGGGTAACCATTTCGTCCAAAACAATGCAAATAAAAATTTAAATTTCTAGACATTTCAAAGGAATTTTTATTCAACAGTCTTTGTAGCCAATCATTTTAAATTCTTGCAAAATGATTAAAAATTTAATCGTTTGACGAAGAAAATTATTTGAATCTGTAGAAAATTAATGACTTCAATGTGGACTACAATATGGCCGAACGTAAACAAGACTTGTGTTCACTTTTCACTTTGATGTACTCATTCTGTTCCATTCATTCAAGCTCCATGTCTTCTTGTACTCGTAGAGCGGGAATTTTTCAAATATTTTTTTTGAATAATCCTGTTTTTCAAATAGTGTTGTTCTTGATAAAGTACTTTTCAATTTTAACTACTGAACCATAATACCAGATCACCCATTAACTTCACCTTGTTGGACAACTCTAAACTTCAGTGATATTCTAAGAACTGGGGTACATAATAATATTATACATGCCATTAAAACAGGTAGGTAATTTATTTGATTTAATAAGTAAAGCACCCAACCTCAAGTGTTTGTGAGTCATGTGTGTGATTGGAATTGATAAATTGCTACTTTAGCTCACTATTCAAGTGGTCTCACGTCCACCCAGACTTACTTTTGATAGTACTTGCAAGTTTCAAGACAATCAATGATAAATAATACAAGTCCATAATAAAAAGGTAACTATCTAGTTTAGATGGCAAGCTTTGTACTACATTGTTTGACCAGAATGAGGGATATTTCACTTTCTAAAGTGTTTATTTGACTGATTCAGCTGTGTCAACTCTGAGAATTTCTTAGATTTGCATTACCAATGGTTTAAAAGATAATTAACAATCAAGGTTCTGAGGGGTTAGAACATGGATTGGTGACCATCATGATGTCAATCCACATCCTACTGGCTATTACCGGCCCCATTTGGGCTAGTTGAGGTTGTAGCTGAATTGTTTGCTCAGCAAATGGTTGACAAGCAACTTTTTTATTTGTTGGGGTGGTGTGCCACCTCACTCCTTAACACTTTAACCATCTTGAGACATCTTCATTTTGTCCTTCCCTACGTCCTACATATAATTACGATAGTGTAACACTAATGTCACACAAGACAATGAATGCCAAGTACACTATTGCAAACCATGTTTCAACGCAAGACACTGAGGTTTTGATCTCACCTATCACATTAGTATGGGTATGATAACCTAATTTATAATACTAATTCATTCACAAATTTGTGACAAATAAAACAAGTATTTTTCATTTGATTTTTACAGTAAAAATATGATTGTGTGTCTTTTTTATAATGTCTCAGGCTAGAGCTCTATATTGCACATTGTTGCTCTATTTCTTGAGAATCATAATTCCATAAGAAATACATTGTGTGTGTAACAATTGTCACACAAGACAGTTAAAGTGTTAACCCATTATTACTTTATTTCACACAGAAATTGTAAGAAATAATTATTGTTTTTCTCCTGACAATAGTGTTTTAATTTCATCTACAATCAATTGCAGGTCTAAATAATAAAATCATGGAAACCAGAAGATCTTCAAGTAGGTTGAAAAACCAAGCTACAAAGCTACCTTCAAAGAAGAGAAAATCTGCCAGTCCTGAGCCTGAAATTGAAATCAATGTCACAAGTCCTAAGAAAGCCAGAGTAGATGCATTTGTAGTTAGTAAATCAAATGTTTCTGATGAGGATACACCCCTTGGGTCAAAAATACTGGATAAAGCAAGACATGACTCAATAGAAAAGTGTGTTGCGGGTGCTGCTAGTGTAAACCTGAGCTCAGACAGTGAAAGTGATGAGAGTTCAGATGAGGCACCACAAAAAAAACCAATTCCGATAGATGTTATTGAAAAATCAACTGAAGAGCCTGAAGTCATGCAAACATCAGAATATTTTGATTTCAGCAAAATACTTTCAAAACAGAACTCCATCCATTCTCTATTAGCTCAAACAAAAACTGATGGGGATGAAAAATCGTCAATGATTTCATCTGGGCAACACAATCAAAATATAGTAAATGATACCTCTGAAAGCAATGTTGAATCCAGTCAAAAAAGCAACATTGAAATAACCAAAAAATCAGCCAAAAAAGAGAGTTCAGAAAAATCCAGTTCAAGATCAAGCAGTAGGAAAAAGTCATCTCATTCTAGTGGTACAAGAAAATCTAAAAAATCTTCTGAAATTAAAGACATTAAACCTAGATGTTCAACTGAATCTGTTCCTGATGAAGATTTAAATGTGAAAGAATTATTAGCCTTGGGTGAAGGTGTTGATACCTCTGATTTGGCTAATTTAGAAGAAGAAGAAGATTCCAAAGATGAATACAAGATACCTGAGAAAGTGGAGATTACATTAGATTTACCCAATGCTTCTAAAAAGAAGAAAAAAGCTGGGTTTGATTTAGAAGCAGCACTAAGGAGAAGGTTGAATTCAGTGAAAAAAGAACATCAGGTATTTGTTCACAAAGTTCACTTGTTATGTCTCCTATCCCATGGCTTTCATTTAAACAAATGTCTAAACTGTGAAAATCTCATTGCCATTGCTCTATCACTGATCCCTTCAAAACATTGTTATCCTCCTAAGCATGCAGACATAACATACTTGGAAAACTTTATATCTTGGTTTTGTAAGAAAATTTCAGTTGAAGATTCAACCAGTGTAAAGTTAAACATAGACTGTACAAGTATTACCCATCATTTGATATCATGTTTCAATGAGCACAAAGCACAAACTAAAGTGGATTTAATTCTCATGTTCATAGCTGTTATTCGATCTCTTGGACTTAAATGTCGACTTATGATAAATTTACAACCAGAACCTTTAAAACCTACTTCAGATATTTTAATTCCTATTAGTTCTAAAACTAAACCTGAGATAATTCCCAAACCTAAAAGTGAACCAAAAAATCCTAGGTTTGCCTTGAAAAAAGAGAAAAAAGGCTCTTTAAATGTGTCAAAATATTTTCCGTCGGAATCTGATGATTCCAAATCAAAATATTTCAAAGGAAACGAAAAAGAGTCTGCTAAAAGTAAAGCAAAGCCCAAATCTTCAAATAAAAAACCTGCCATAAAATCAAACAAAGCAAAATCCGATTTAAGCAGTCAACCTTCTTGTTCAAAATCCAAACAAGATACCAGTGTGGATTCTGATTACATCATGTCTGAAGATGATTCCGACGATAACGATTTTGTTTCTCCCAAAAAGAAATCCAATAAAAAGTCCATCACGAAAAATTCACCAAAACAAAAAGAAAGCAAGATTGATAGAAAAGTTCTTTCAAGTGAAAGTGAGGCGGAGAGTGCTACATCAAAAGCAGAGAAGAAGAAAGGGTTAGACCTGTGGTGTGAGATATTCTTAGAAGCGGAGGAGAAATGGATCAGTGTGGACATTGTGAACAAGAGATACCACTGCGTGGAGAAGCTGTATGCCAATGCCACACATCCCGTCTGCTACGTCCTGGGCTGGAACAGCAACAACACGGTGAAGGACTTGACGAAGCGTTATGCCCCGCAGTGGTTGACCATGACGCAGAAGCTGAGGGTGGACCCAGGCTGGTGGAGGAGAACCCTGAAACCATATACCCCACCCCGGAGTGTGTGGGAGAGGGAGGAGGATGAGGAGCTGGAGAGACATTTGAAGGATCAGCCTCTGCCTTTGAGTGCATCAGAGTGAGTAACTTACAAAGTAATTACATTTATTTGGAAACGTGCATCGATCTAGGTGACCTCTGGACCTGTGGGAGGGGCAGGGATTTGGCCGTGGCTCTTTGGCGAAGCGGAGTGCCCCGCTGCGGGTTTCGCTCATGTGATGGTCCACGGTGGCCTGAACCTGCCCTCAAGGTGTTTGCATCTGTGTGCGGGACACCCTGTATACATTTATATTAACATTGATGATATTTTTTTTTATTATTTTTATTTTATTTTGTTTTTTGTTTTTTAGATCTTAAATTTATTTTATAATTGTTTTGTAAACATACAACTTGTATCATTACAATAAATATTCATATTCATATTCAATAATAGGCAAGAAAGAAATAATTAGTATTCTGCACACTTCGACTAATGAAAAAATAAATAATATTTTTAATTTTTTGCACAATTCTGAAGACATTCCTTGAGGTTTGTAGTTTCTTGAAGAAAAAAAAAAAAAAAAAAAACACTTTGTTTTAATTGCCTAACATTATGTAACTTATGCAAGGGGTATTTTCATTTTCTCCTATGTATGATTTATGGCCATATTCTCGTTCATTCTTGCAGTTAATTTGGTAGATACCACTGTTTGATGGCTGAATTATCAAAATAAAAATAATGATAGCATTAAAAATATATTTTTTAAATACCTAGAAGCAAGATAACGACACAATCTCTTTAAAGTCATTATGAAATCAAAGAATTTTGTAATAAAAAGTAATACTTTTATTCAAATAAGATCATAGATAACTTTAATTTTCCCGTTTCTTCAGGTACAAGAACCATCCCTTGTATGTCCTAAGCAAGGACCTGCGGAAGTTCCAAGCCATTCACCCGCCTGACATTGCCCCGGCTGGGTATTTCAAGGGCGAGAAGGTCTACCCTAGGACGGCCGTGAAGGAGTTACATACCCGGGAGACATGGCTGAAAGAAGCCAGGGTAGTGAGGCTGGGGGAGACTCCTTTCAAGATTGTAAAGGCGAGGGTCAAGAAAGATAAGGTAAGTTAAAACAGAACAAACTATCGTTGACGTGAGGCTGACATTTCCGACCCGATCTTTGCTTTGCTTATTGTGGATTATAATTCATATCAGGATGTTAAATCCAAAACAGAATCATTAAAAATGGCAGTAGTCTACACACTGGCATTCATATAATCCTTCCACCACCACACCGTGAGATAGGTATCCTCATACTTTTGCCTATCTAACGGCATTATCTATTACAAACTTCTAAGATTATAAATGCGTCTCTCTCTGTGTTCACAGTTCGGGTTCCTGCCGACGGAAGAGAAGAAATCAGAACTGTTTGGGATCTGGCAGACCGAGGACTATATTCCTCCTGTAGCGCGCGATGGTATAGTGCCCAGGAATTCCTTTGGGAACGTAGACATGTTCCTGGAATGTATGCTGCCCACGGGGACTGTACATCTTCAGCGTGAGTTCTCTTTTGTTATGATTATAAATAACAAACAATATTGTATAATAAAATATTATTTTTTGACAGGTTTTTTTTTTACTTCAGTGGTCTGGTGGATAATCGATGAACGCGAGAGATTCACAATTGGGTTAATTATCTGACCTGGTTGCAGGGTTTTCAGTGAAACCCTTTCAATTTACACTGCGAGCTAATTAGATCTACATACAGAATTGGTATTACGATTAACCAAAATATGAAAATTTTTATTTTATAATTTTATTTTCCTATTTTCAGTGCCGCAGCTACAGAGGATCGCCCGCAAGCTGGACATAGACATAGCCCCCGCCATGGTGGGGTTTGAGCCCTGCCGCTTCGGGTCCAGGCCCGTCATGGACGGCTGGGTGGTGTGCGAGGAGTTCAGGGATGTTCTGCTGGACGCTTGGAACCAGGTAACTGAGGGCTGGGTGGTGTGCGAGGAGTTCAGGGATGTTCTGCTGGACGCTTGGAACCAGGTAACTGAGGGCTGGGTGGTGTGCGAGGAGTTCAGGGATGTTCTGCTGGACGCTTGGAACCAGGTAACTAAGGGCTGGGTGGTGTGCGAGGAGTTCAGGGATGTTCTGCTGGACGCTTGGAACCAGGTAACTAAGGGCTGGGTGGTGTGCGAGGAGTTCAGGGATGTTCTGCTGGACGCTTGGAACCAGGTAACTAAGGGCTGGGTGGTGTGCGAGGAGTTCAGGGATGTTCTGCTGGACGCTTGGAACCAGGTAACTAAGGGCTGGGTGGTGTGCGAGGAGTTCAGGGATGTTCTGCTGGACGCTTGGAACCAGGTAACTAAGGGCTGGGTGGTGTGTGAGGAGTTCAGGGATGTTCTGCTGGACGCTTGGAACCAGGTAACTAAGGGCTGGGTGGTGTGCGAGGAGTTCAGGGATGTTCTGCTGGACGCTTGGAACCAGGTAACTAAGGGCTGGGTGGTGTGCGAGGAGTTCAGGGATGTTCTGCTGGACGCTTGGAACCAGGTAACTAAGGGCTGGGTGGTGTGTGAGGAGTTCAGGGATGTTCTGCTGGACGCTTGGAACCAGGTAACTAAGGGCTGGGTGGTGTGTGAGGAGTTCAGGGATGTTCTGATGGACGCTTGGAACCAGGTAACTGACGCCAGCCTAAGGGTTGGGTGGGAGAGATTGTCGCAGGCAATTGCCCGTCCTTTTTTAGGTAGGACACTATTATTACTAAACAAATTCAATCAAACCTTATGTACAATAATATCAATACAAAAATATACAATATAATATTCGGTTTATCCTGCAAGAATACTACGGAGTCCCTTTACTCTCACAGTCTAAACAAAATCTCATTTATTGGTGACAGGTACAGGTATACTATTTACAAAAAACATAGTTTAAAATGAAAAGAAAAAAATGTTAACAAGAAAAAATAAATTTTAATGAAGGATAACACTTATTAGTTTATGGTGAAGTTCATCTCAACAGCGTGATGATTGTTTATCCGCAGGAGTTCGATGAGAAGACCAAGACGGAGAATGAGAAGCGGAGGAGGAGAGCTGTGGGGAACTGGAGGAGGCTGTTCAGGTGCTGGAGGGTGAGGAGGCGGCTGGAGAGGAGGTACCAGTTCAACCTGGAGCCGGGGCAGGGCTGAGTTCAGGTGCTGGAGGGTGAGGAGGCGGCTGGAGAGAAGGTACCAGTTCAACCTGGAGCCGGGGCAGGGCTGAGTTCAGGTGCTGGAGGCTGAGGAGGCGGCTGGAGAGAAGGTACCAGTTCAACCTGGAGCCGGGGCAGGGCTGAGTTCAGGTGCTGGAGGGTGAGGAGGCGGCTGGAGAGGAGGTACCAGTTCAACCTGGAGCCGGGGCAGGGCTGAGTTCAGGTGCTGGAGGGTGAGGAGGCGGCTGGAGAGAAGGTACCAGTTCAACCTGGAGCCGGGGCAGGGCTGAGTTCAGGTGCTGGAGGGTGAGGAGGCGGCTGGAGAGAAGGTACCAGTTCAACCTGGAGCCGGGGCAGGGCTGAGTTCAGGTGCTGGAGGGTGAGGAGGCGGCTGGAGAGAAGGTACCAGTTCAACCTGGAGCCGGGGCAGGGCTGAGTTCAGGTGCTGGAGGGTGAGGAGGCGGCTGGAGAGAAGGTACCAGTTCAACCTGGAGCCGGGGCAGGGCTGAGTTCAGGTGCTGGAGGGTGAGGAGGCGGCTGGAGAGAAGGTACCAGTTCAACCTGGAGCCGGGGCAGGGCTGAGTTCAGGTGCTGGAGGGTGAGGAGGCGGCTGGAGAGAAGGTACCAGTTCAACCTGGAGCCGGGGCAGGGCTGAGTTCAGGTGCTGGAGGCTGAGGAGGCGGCTGGAGAGAAGGTACCAGTTCAACCTGGAGCCGGGGCAGGGCTGAGTGTAAGTTCTGTGTTCAAAGTGTAACTTTTTTTGTTGCGATTAGTGACATAAAAAAAAAAAGAAAAAATCCTCCCCCGCTGGGAATCGAACCCAGGTCACCATGTGTGCAATGCCTAGCGCGCTAACTCACTCTGCCACAGTGACTACTACGCAAAAACGCTTGCATACGAGTCTGCAACCATTGGGACATTTTCATCTTTACTATTCAAGGTCTAAAACTTAACTGACCAAATTTCGTATTGTGCGCATGACACATACTTTTTCTCTTCTCTCTTTTTATAATTTAATATTTCGTTACATAATTTCGTTACATAATTTCGTCACATAATTTTGGTTATGTGCCAGAGCAAAGACATGAAAATGTCAAAAATATGAAAGTTAAACTCTATTCAACATTTATGAAACAAGTCTTACCACTATAAAAATTAAAAAGTCGCAAATATAGTCATCAGTGGCTAAATTAGACTTCTTTTCGAGGGATAAGAAAAGTTGTGTGACGTCACAACAATTTATTTATTGCGTAGTCATGAAACAGCAACTACTGTGGGCGCTTGGTGGTCAGTGTGTACTGTGCCCATCCCGCAGTATGCCTCCCCTAGGATGGGCGAGTAGTGACAGAATGGGGCGTATTCATGAAATAGAAGCAATCGCTCGTGAGCAAAAGCAAAAAGTCTGCTGGAAAAGGAAGAAATAGCAGTCGTTCTTTTTCGAATTCAAAACCATTTTCTTTTGCTTGTAATTATTTGCTATCGCTCCATATTTCAGTAGAGGACCCATTAGTAAAAAGAAAAGGTCAGCTTTATGAATATCCAAGTACCGTTTACTTACAAACAAAGAAAAGCTTTTGTTGCTCTCAAAATTTACTGAATATCGACTGAAACAATTACTTTGAATATCACAAAGAAAAGTTTATGCTTCTTTTTATAAATACGACCCAATACTTCCCAGTTAAACCCTGAAACCCAATTTAGAGTTATTGGCCGTGGGAGGAGCCTAGGCATTGGATCTCCGTGGCTCAGTGGTTAAGAGCATTGGTTGCTGACCCGGAGGTTGCGGGTTCGAATCCCGGCCGGAGCAGAAAATTCTAACCGAGTTTTCCGTTTCCGGAATGGCATGGATGTAAAGGTAAAGTGCTCTGAAGTAATGCGAAAGCGGTTCCGGGGCAAAATTACCTTTTTTTTTTAAAAAAAAAAAGGCATTGGATCTGGGAGTCCATGAAATCCTTCCACCACCGTTGCGTTGGAAGGATCTCATGGACACGACATTATTATCTCTAATTCTCTAATATGTCTGATTTGCTATTCATACTTGAGTCAGGATTCCATTTAAGCAACATCTTAAGCATGTGAATTTTTACAACCAATCTAGGTGTGATTCTCTTAATCCTCACATTGGACTAAGATAGCAGGACTAAGCATTTGCAGTGGCTGTGGTTAAGGCGCTAGACTTGTAATGTAAACAATCTAGCGCATGGATCCGGGGATCTGTGGATCGGATCCCACCCAATGCTTGTATTTTTCCTCAATTATTTGAGTACGTGACCACATAATAATAAGACTCTAAGGCTAAGGACTCTAAGTGGTAGAAAATGTTTTGAACACTAAACCTTCCACTAAAAAGTGTTATTATTATATTTATGTTATACAGGGTAGAGAAAATCTGTCTCACCTGTGAGTAACTAAAGAAAATGAAACAAGGAAGCGCCAATTTCTTATAGATAATTTTTATATTTATTTTTGTCATTTTTTAAATTGAAGGTAATAAAACTCGTATATAATTAAATACTCATTAATGAATATTCGTTCCGTAAAAATACAATATTTTTTAAAATAAATTCATTATTTTTTGTACAAATTTTCTTACTTTTTTATAGTTTCGAAAATTTATTTTAAAAAATTCGTT
Source organism: Bactericera cockerelli (assembly GCA_024516035.1). Lineage (NCBI taxonomy): Eukaryota > Metazoa > Arthropoda > Insecta > Hemiptera > Triozidae > Bactericera > Bactericera cockerelli. Next base: position 40,730,741 of record CM044960.1, on the reverse strand, counting down.
CGTTTTTACCTGTCTGCATTTTCATTGAAAACGAGAAGGTATAATTTCTAACTTTAATATGAAGTGTCTAAAATTTTACAACCATAGGGTTCTAGTTCTTAAGGCGAAAAGAGTTTCGGTAACTGGAGAGGGAATGCAAGATTCGTGAAACGTTAAATCACTGAAAGTATAGCAGTATTATTATGTTATTTCCACTGTCGCTAAGTATTTTTTTGTACCTGCTTAGATATATTGGATTTTTTTTTCAGTCTACCTCATTTGCAATGTTAGAGTTTTAATTTTAAGCTGGCATGCTTTCTATTCTATTCAATAAATTGAACAAATTAGTTTTATTTATGACATTGTTTTTATTTGTCTCAAACAAGAAATTCGTTGCGAACAATAGAAACACCTATCAGAATTCCCTCGGTGTCTTTTAAAATTAAATAATTAAATTCGATACATATTTCGATTTTTAAAAGCATCCAAGAGAACTAGAAAAGAAAGATATTTTAAAAAGAAATAAGAATAAATAAACTAATTATTATGGTATAAATAACGAAATATAATTGAAGCTAAAAAAACTTGAAGCTAAAACCAACTCACTAAAAAAAGTTTTTTTTCATTATCACAGAATGTCAGTGGATGCGATTGGTTGGAATGTGTTGAACGTCCAGTGATGATAAGGCAGTGGATGTTGTATACATTATTTCTATCTATTGTATAGATATACTATCTGTGCAGGCTATGTTCTATGTAGAGTTAGCGCCGTGACATGGACTGAAGTTTTATATATTAATTTTTGTTGTTGTGCATGTTGTAACATTAGTAAATTTAAAGCATCATATAGTCGGAAATTTAAATTGTATTGTAATATTAGTATAATATCTTGAATGAACATTGCTATATTGTCATTTAGGGGTAACACCCTAAATGATTTTATGTTCTTAAAAAAATAAATAATAATATCCAAAGTTATAGTTGTCCGTCGCAGAGGTTTCATCGGCTTTTCTAGCTCGTAAATCTGTCTTGACTCTCATCCATTGTGGGGGTCATTCGGTTTTCAATTTTGGTAGAGATGAATAAAACTCGTCCCTTGTCACGACGCTCGGGCCCTGCGCTGTGGTCGGCACGGCTTCTCATTACCAACACCAGTGATCTCACGAGAACCGGTCTAACAAGAATCCGTTGAAAAGAAGCGACTTTTCCAACCAACTTTCAACACTGACTTTTGCAATAACTTTGTCGTGAAAATTATAAAAAAAAACAAAAGCTAAACACAATACTTCCGATGTGTTGAAGATACAATCGAAAGTAATGGAATTGAGGCACAAGCTAAGCGGTATAAATTTATACAATTAAAAATGTCAATGCGCGCGAATTTTTAGAAGCGAGGAATCGCCGCGGGGCTGAATTTCAGTCATTTCAGCCGGGTGTGTAGTGATGCCGAGATAGCCTGAGTGCATGTCAGGGGCGGGGTTTAGGCAGTGGTCAAGGCACCGGCCCCTAGACCGAACCCACAACCCTTAGGGCCGAAGTTCTTGCCGTAGCAGCCGCGGCAGTAGATGTCATTGTCAGGGCCGTCACACAGGTTGGTTGAGTCCAGAGAGCGGTGGCAGTCCGCGCAAGAGAAACATCTTCTGTGCCATATCTGAAAGCGAACAGGGGGGGTTTCAAGTCTAGTTAATAAATAGCATTCGAGTTTTAGATCTTTTTGAAAACAGGGTTCTGAGCTAGTCCTGCTCAAAATTTCAAATATCTCAACATTAAAATTTCAAGTCTTGAAAGAAAAGAAACTAATTTCTGAATATCCAAAAAATATATCGATAGATGAGTTACGATGTTATAAAGATCTAGAATAATTAGTTGTAAAACAGTTGATGTGCAAAGTGTTTTTTTTTTTTTTTTTCTTCCTAGACATAAAACAGGAGCTACTATAGACGCTTAAGGTCTGTGTTGTATCTCTCTTTCCATAGTATGCCTCCCCTCTAATGGGCGAGAAGTGATAAAATACTACCTAGAAATGACGCACTGGAACATATCAAACAACTTCCAAAGTATCTTACCACTGAGCTAATCGAATAAACCAGGCACTCACCCTGTTTTTGCTGTTCATCTGCTCCGCCGCGTACACCTTGAAGCCACATCGGGGGCACCCGTCCCCATTTCTGCCCTTAGCTCCGGACATGGGTCTGCATTCGGGGCTGGAATGAGGAGAAATGATGGAAAATTCGCAATCAAAATAATATTTCAGTTGACATTTTATTTATTTTTTTTTTGCTCTCTCACTGCAAAATTTAATTTTTTTTTTTTTTCTTTAAAACTTTAAATATTTTTTTTAATTGACTTGTGTTTTACAGTATTGATGAAAATAATAAATAACTTTGAGTTCCAGCCGTGCACATAACGCTCTCGCTAAATGAAAAGTACCAGGCAAAACATTATAATTAAAATATTATTGAAGAAGAAATAATTAATGGAGGAATGATTTTTTTTAAATCACTCTATAATTTGTAATAAAAACAATAATAATTATTTATACATTTATACCAAAAAAGAAAAAAAAAGATTTTGTGGATAAATAAGTAAGGGCCGAAGTATAAAACAGGATTAAAGTTAAGATAAGTCGACTTCAGGGACATTCTGGCTTATTTTAATTTTAATAACTCAGCACTAAGTCTTGTTTTGTTCATCATATTTTGCTCTCACAAAATGAAGTTTGCAGTTGTCCACGAAACACAAAGTCATTAGGAATGAGACAGTGTACTTACTACTGGACGGTGGAGCCGCCGTTGGAACAGGTCAAGGTGGGGGAGTGTCCAAACCCGAAGCCCTTGGGTCCAAAGTTCTTGCCGTAGCAGGAGCGGCAGTAGATCTCCTTGTCAGGCCCGTCGCATGCCAGCATGGAGTCGAGTGGCTTACGGCACTGGTTGCAGCTGAAGCAGGACTTGTGCCACATGGTGCCCTTCGCCAGTTGCTGCTCCGCAGCGAACACAGAGCCGCCGCAGCGGGGGCAGCCCTCGCCCTTGCGTGCCATGATGGACGTGGTGTTGGGGTTGAAGAAGGGGCGACCGGAGGATATCTCGTCCTCGGTGAGTCCGTCTGTCTGCAGGAAACCGGAGCCGCAGGCGAAACCGTACCCGTGGGGGCCCCACTTCTTCCCGTAACAAGTCTTGCAGTAGATGTCCTTGTCTGGGCCGTCGCAGGCGATGATAGAGTCCAGCGTCTTGTTGCAGTCCTTGCACTTGAAGCACTTGCGATGCCACTCGGCGCCCTTGGACAGCACCTGCTCGGCAGCAAACACCATGCCACCACAGCGGGGGCACCCCTTGCCAGGCTCCGCCATGATGCTGGCGGTGTCAATCACCGTGGTCTTGGGGGCGTTGTTCTCTCTGGAATGGTCATCAGATTAATTATTATTTTGGTTTAAAATAATCACATTTATTTCTTCATAGATTCGTAAAAGCTTTAATTTTTTATTTTTCAAAACATTTTCTTTTCAAATTAAAAGATGATAAACTTTACTCACGACACTTACGTGAGGTGTCGTAGCTAACATGCAGATATCACCTCGTTTATATGTAGTATGTACAATTGTACATTACAATAGTAGAAACAATGAAAAGAAATGGAAACTCCGAAGTACTTTGTCTAATAAACAGTTCTTGGTTTAAAATAAAATCATCATGTGTAAAAAAATAATGACAATGCATGGACATCAAATGCAACACACTCTCTTAATTTGGATTTTATATATTAAGATTAGAAAGTGCGAATCTAGGTAAAGTCAATTCTCTGAACAATTTTATTCCTCCCAAACGCAATACCAGAGTATCCTAATTATCATATAGTAATGAACAATTTTTTTATATATAGTAGTATAGTAAAGGACCTAGTGCTTTATTTAGAATTTCGAATCGAGAAATGAAGTCCCATTACGCTAACAGATGTAGTGCTTATAAACATGCATTCATTGGGATTCGAACTCACGCCTCTCAGCACTGTCCTGATTACTAGACGTGCGCCCTAGCCCACAAGACAATTTTGCATGACAGTGTTTCATGCAGAAATAGACATTTATCTACCTGTCGTCGTTTATATCACACTGTAGTCCCATGAGAGATCCGCCACCAAATCCTATGCCCCGCGGTCCATAGCGTTTGGAATAACAGACTAGAAAATGTACAATATAGAGTCAATCGGCTGCTAGATGTGGCATGTGAAATATTAGGCTCGTAATAAATAATGTTACGTTAGTACCTAATGGCACGATTTAAGTGGGTATCCTGCCTGTAACAATAAAGAACTTGCTTGTGAAATCTGTTGTTCTGCTGTATCCATTACTGTATGCTGACTAAGAATTATAGTGCACGACTCTGATGAAATTATCTGATGGAAAATCTGAACATGACTTGTGTATCAAATTAAACTGATCTGATAAAAAAATCTAATATTCTTTATTGTTTGTAAATCGGAATGTGTGTGAATTACTAAAGGTAAAAAACAATCAGTCGTATTAATGAACAGAATGTTTCATGCTAAATATTTAGTTTAGTTTTAGTCTAACCGTATTTTTAGGTAAAAATATGTACGAGTAGTACATTGGAGTTTGTCCGTAAATTGAGAAAGTTACAAGATATGTAAACGATAAAAAATACTGATATCCCCCAAAAAACATTTCGTGTGCAAAAAATGCCAAGAAAATTATGACAATTATTATATTAAAAAATGCAGGTAAAAATAACACAAACATTACATAGGAGCGAATAGTCTTTTAATCCATTCTAGTCATTCCGTTCATTAATAAGACTGTTAGAAAGAGAACATATATTTACCCTTGTATGTAATTGAAATCGCTTTGCAAGGCCCCAGCACCTTGACCGTAGCCATAACCACGAGGCCCAAACAACTTGCCGTAGCAGACTGCATGCAACAAGAGAACCAAACACACATCAGTTACATGAGGATACAGGCATAGGGGAAATGAGGGTACATAGATGCAGATCGCAAAGTTCAAATAGGAGAAAAGTACACTCTTTTCTACATGATATTGTTTTTTTTTTTATATACATTTATGTATTTGAAAAAAAATAATGTTTCTTTCAATTCCTTATAGATAATAAAACTATAAAGTTTATAGAGAATTATTTTCATAAATTTCCTTATATTTCAGAACAAATCTTATATTATAAATTTCCTTTTAGGAATATTACGGATTGGGAATACAAAGCGAGACATTGTGCTCACGATGAAACAGATTTTAGAATCTCTCAGCTACTCTTAGTAACCTCACACAGCCTGAGTGGAACAATCAACAGAAATATTTCTTAAGGTCGATTAATGCAAAGCTTAAAACTTAGATAGGCGTCGATCCATGTCTTTTCCATTCTCAACGTTGCCTAACTTTTCCATCCTCAACGTTGCCTAACTTCAGTAATCTGCCAGGTACCGGTGTATTTCTAATTTTCAAGAAAATTGATCGCATTGAATTTGTTGGAAAATATTTACATTTTGACTTGAGAGATTTTATAGGAACATGTTTTGATGTCATTATCCTCAGTGAAATATTTAGTATTTTATAATGAAGTGAGAGAGATTCCAAGAACTCACCTCTACAGTAAATGTCCTTATCAGGGGCCTCATTACAACTCCTCGAGTCCAGGCCCCGTGCACACTCGGCGCACTTGAAGCACTCCTTGTGCCAGCCCTGGAATCATGCGACATGCAGGGGAGGATAGTAAGGTTAGTGGGAACGGGGGGGACAATCGAGCGTAAAGTGGGTTCATAGGGGAAAAATGGAATGGTAGAAATTTTGAGTTTTGGTCACAGGCACTTTTAATAATGGCAGGGTCGAGATCCCCCTTCTAGGTCCAAACTCATGTAGATGTAAGGTCACGCGATCAATTTGGAGCTCTGTGATTGGTGGAAATTGATCACGTGGCGTTAAATCTACATCAGCCGGGACCCAGCAGTCGCATCTAGACCGGGCCATTCGCTTGGTCACAGGCACTTTTTAAAATATTATTTGAAAGGGGAATTGTTTTATAACTTATTATATGCTAAAGGGAAAACAGGACAGATAATTTCGCACTCATTTTGTACATTTCCATAGTAAATAATAATCTCTGGACACTTTTCATAAGTAGGTAAGTTATTTGAGTTGCAGGAAACTAATTTTGTATGCGCGCCTGTAATCTTAACTGTGTATGCAATGTACAATACACGATTCACGCACAGGCAGGTCCATGCCGTTCTTACGAGTATAATTATGACATTAGTTCTTTTGAAAACCCGTTTCTATAAGGAGTTTAAAATGTTTTTTAAAGAAGGTCTGCTAAAGTTTTACATAACTTCATCATAGGTAAGAAAATATTCAAACGGAACAGAAAATTTTATTTGTCTTCATGCTATGTTCAGGATAGTACGACACATTTTATCGACATAAACACAACATGTAATTCAAATAGATGTTTTTAGTCTTCGTGCCAGATATACAGGGTGGTTACCTCGACAGTACACTTCCCCGTCAGGTCCATCACAATGAAGCACAGAGTCCAGAGTTTTTGCACAGTGAACACAGTGGAAACACGATTTGTGCCACCCCTAAAATTAAATTTTAGAGCTCTAAAATTGCTCCGATTTTATGAGCCTTATTCAGGTTCAAGTTCACAAATTAACACCCCTCTGTAATGACCTTTGATCAATTTGAGTATTTTTTTAGACTATGCTGAACAATTATCTTGAGTTGAAAATCCAACACATAAAACCAATTTTTCCTTCGAGAATTTAAGTCCATCCAATACATGATAGGTAACATAAATGACTCCACTCAGGGAGAATGGTGTAGAGACATTTGACATTTTAAATTTAAATTGTCTTCTATTTCCGGAATTATCTGACCTTAAGCCTAAAAAATAGATTTTATCTGCTTTTTTTACCTGGCAAGATAAAATCATGGACCATAATTTATTTGAGTGTCCTATCCCACTGTCTCAAAATAAAAGAATGACTATGTCATTAATTCATTGGAATAGACATTTCATTTCTCATTATAATAAATAGCTGCACGTCCAATAAATGAGTTCTTGAATAACATATTATACTCGAGAAGATTAAAAAAATGGAGTCCATCCAATTTTAAAGAGGAATATTATGTTAGAGCCTCAAAAGATATACATACTTAATTTGAACATATTTTCGCTTACGCGTTTTAATTATTATGTTTGTATTCTCTTAGGTGTTTGAATAAAGGATGTATGTTTCAGAACAGTTAGTTTGTATGAAAATGGCTGTAATATTGCTGAAAATCTGTTCTCTCTTTAAATTTTTAGCTTTTTTTGTTTGCTCCATATAATTCAGTAACAAATGTCTTTTTTTGTACCCTAAATAGTTTAAGATAACGGGCATATCCTAGAAATTTCAAAATAGTTCTTGTAATTCCAACAATAGCACTAATAGTGAATGGAATAAGAATGATGTTGATATAACAAACAATATATACTGTGAATTTTTTTAATTGTACTTAAAATTAAATATTGACCAACATCATAGCAAATTTTTGACTAGTACTATTTTGACCAAAATCGCCTATGGATGAAATTTATAATAAAATCAATGCACCTTTTATACCAACCAAGTCAATCTGATGTCTAGATTTAGCGTATATTTCTAAATGTGAGGAACTGACTCGAAATCGAACCTGTCAGTCCGTCAATTTAAAACAAATTGAGATTGAAAACCACTCTCATGATATTGAAGAGAGAGTTTTTATCCTACTATGGCTGGAAATTGCAAAAGCTACCCAAATGACCCTCACCTAGCCTGGGTTAAGTAAAAAAAAAAAAAATCGACCTTACGTTTTATTTAGTAGGCCACAGATTTTTTTATTGGAAAATTCTTCCCAATCTAGGTTCGAACTCCTGATGACTGAACGACGAGCAGAAGCTACAACTATTTAGACTACAAACACAAGTTACTCACCCTTCCGCGGGCCAGCATCTGTTCAGCGGCGTACACAAAGCCGCCACAGCGGGGGCACCCCTGACCCTCAGGGGCCTTGGCGATGGCGCGGGGGAGGAGGGGACCGCCAGGGCGGGCGGGTTCTCCGCCACTGTAAATAGAAACACAGGAGCTGTCATACAATCCGTCTCTTGATTGTTATGTAATCAGATTTTTTTTTGTTAGAAAATTTTCAAAAAAAATAATAATAATAGATTTAGAGCCATAATACGTATAGTTGCTAATGGATGAATTTAATTAGGAAAAATCATTGAACAAATTTATACGCATTCAAACGGCTGATGGTTGGTTAAGATCAAGATTAAATTCCTTCATTAGATACTATGCATCTGTGTATTAGAGTTTGTGGACCAGCTGGACCGTACTTTGAGTAATTTCGATAGCTCTAGATTTGTTCAGAGGTACGAGTACATAAAAGCTGTGATTTAAACTTTGTTCAAATAAACTTTGTTAAAATTTGAGTTATTGGAATTAGATTTATTTGTCTAAACCACAGCTTATTTAAATGTGTATAGTCACATTGGTTAGGATCTTATGGACTCCAGTGAAATTATTTCACAAAATTTTGAGATATTTCTCAATATTTTTATTTTCCATGAGAAAATAAACGTTAAGGACATATTTTCTTATATCTTTATGGGGGCAGAAACTCCAAAACATATTCATGGTACACTAGACATGGTTCTCTATTAGGGCGGTTAGTATAAGCTAGTGTTATTCTGTCAGTACCAAACCTGATTTACGAAACACCCAATCATTTAGTTTTAAATCGTGAAGTTTCAATATTTTTAAAGTTAAAATCAAGTTTATCTTGATATTTTTATGTAAATATTTTAATCAAAGGCAAAGAAATAGTTGATTATCTGAATTTGCAATTCATTGATACCTAAAACCAGTGAAAACCTTGAAAAATATAAATAGGTGGAGGTATATGAATAATTTCCATATGGATTTTTCTCAGAAACAAATCATGAGGTTATATTTTAAGAACGAATTTCTGTGAATTTTTCCACATTTAAAAATAGCCATTGTCCAAGACTAGCGGATGATGATGGGCTCCTATTTCGCTTCATAATTATGTCATGAGATGGAGAGAGAAACTGCGGAGTCGTGTTTTTGGCACGAGATTCTCAACACACAGCGAATGGCTCTGTGTTTACTTTCCCAAATTCTATACAATGTTTTGTTTGTGTGCTAAGAGGGCGGCCCAAGCGCCCAGCCCACTACAGTTTGTTCCAGTTTTTCAAATTTTCCACCTCGGCTCACCGTCGGATGCCAAAACAAATAACCCCGTGCACTTTGCTTCTATGTCTCCCAAATTTTTCTGTCAAAAACATCCGTGTGAAGGTCAAATGTCTTTGCCAAAACGTCATCGCGTCTTTGCACAGGAAAATGGTACTTTTTCCCCTCAAATTCAAAATGCTTCCGATTTCTAATTTAAGAAATCGGAAGTAGTGAGGGAACTTTTTTTCTGGAAATAATGTATCTAATTTTTATCAATGTGTTTGTACAGAAAATGTGTCACCAGCAACAAAATATTTAGTCAGTTATACAACAAAATAGTTCAGACAGATATACACAGAGTACAGATTAAATCGAGAATGGTTAATTTAAGCAAAGCAATAGTCTGACAGGGAAAGAGAGATAATAGGGATTGAAAAGTGACGTGCTGTAATCTGAAAAACATAAATACATCCAAATTACTTCTTGTTGTAATATTCTTCTCCTTTTCATAGGAATTGAAAAAATAAATAAAATAATAATAATCTGGAGATAGAACAACTCAACTATAAGCAATTCAACTTGAGTTAGAATTAGAAACATTTGACATGCAATAATATTATACAAAATCAGAATCCGGAACGAATTTTAAATGATGAAAGCGAAATAGAATTCACTGTGGGTCATAATTTATGAATTAATAATGTGTTCTTTGTATGTCATTTAATTAACTTTTTGTAATAGTTTAATTATAACATTTATCTTGCTTATAATATATCAAGAAATCATAAATCTACACTATGCGAAGAAACATAATAACTTTTAACTTGTTTGAAAATAACATTAATGACTTTTATTAGTAGCATCCAAATTATTTGTTTGAGCTTGAAATCATAAACTTTATTTGGAAATAACTCCAACAACTCATGTGAAAACGGAATTAAATGAAAATATTGCAAACTCACAAATCAATGTTTTTTTTCCGTGTCAACTAAAAGACCCACAGAAAAATTTGAAAAAGCTTTTCAAAATGCAAAAATCTCACAAAAATTATTTCAAAGAGAGGAATTTTCGCTATTCCTTCGTCGAGGCAAATTTAAAATTTAGAGAGATTTTCTAATTGCAATGATTGTGCGAATCAGTTGTTCTTAGAGTATGGAATCGATCTTCAAAATTCTGATTTGTATAATTAGAAAACTTTTAGTAAGTACATGAAAATTATTTTAGATTTAAAAGTAGGAATAAAAAAGCTGTTTCAAGCCCAACTCCTCTTATTGTTTTTAAAGGCATCAGTAGAAACAATTGCAAAAAGTGAAGAAAGAAAAAATAAAAATATATCTCACCAAATTTTAAACTTAGCTGACGAAGTCGCAGAAAACTCCAAAATATCTCTTTTTTTTTTTTCAAAAACCAAACTCTTTTTCAGTGTGTTCAATTAAGTCATCAATTATTTGGAAAAACCCAATGATAGTCGCGGTATAGAATCGGGAAAATGCTAGGTACTTCATACAGGGAATTGCAAATTTGAATATTTCTGATCTTTTAACAATATTTTAATTTTTTAGTTTAATATTTTATTTTTAAACTTTTGTTGTGTTTTGTTTGTCTGTAAATATTGCTTCAACTTTATATCATGTGTTCAGTAAAACCGAGTGATTCAATTTTTTTTTTGTTTGTTTTTTTTTTTTTTAAGATTTTAGCTTTTTGTGTGCAGCTACTGTAGTGTGGTTTGTACATGCATCTATAATGTTGGGCTTTTCCATAGGCTCCGTTCCTTAAAACATTCCAATAGTACAAATTCGAGGATCGAAACTTCGATGTAGATGCTTACCTAAAGGGAATGTTTGTAGTACGTACAAATATTCATTGGACATATCATGATCACTGTCAAATGAGCCATAAAGTGATAAAAAAATTGCTCGTTCAGAAATCACGGTAAAATCATAAGATCTATCTGCATGCACTTGCAATCTTGCAGGAAATAAATGCAATGAAATGGATGGGGAAAATTCAGTTTAAAATATTATATAGTTTTTATGTTCCAACTGCCATAATTATAGTAAAACCTGCCCCTAAATCCTTGAGAAAAAAAAAAAACGAGAATGGAAAACAAGTCCAAGTATATGGAGTTACACAAGAACAGAAAATTGCATTTTATTCAAAAATCCTAATATAAATTTACAAAATAAATAAATAACTTAGAGGTACATAGGAGTCTATAAAATAAAATTCTATCCTTTCTTTTCCTTATTTTTCATAGAAAAAATCCGATTTTTCAACAACAGAAACATTTCATGTCATGGCCGATAGGATATGTCCTTTGTTCGGTTTAGTGTCGGCTTTCTGTTATTCTCAACCTCCTCTTCTCTTATCTATCCCTTCGTTCCTATTAATGTTATTGAGATCTAACTGAGTTCACTCGAGGTTCTGACGTATTCATTTCCTAGCAAAACGGACTGGGTTTTTCTTAGAATTGATTTTCGATCAAGTTTGTTTTATTGCAGATATTTTGAGTTTATAAAGAAGTGGGTATCTTCCATTGATGAGTCGACAGTTGGAGGGGAGTTTGGTCTTATAATACTTTAGTTTCATGGAACGGGAATTAGTGACTGTGGAGAAAAGGGACGGGGGAAGATTTTGTTACTTTCAAAAACCAGTGGCGGAGCGCGGGAGCAAAAGACAAAAAGTGATTTGCAGAAAACACGATTCCATTTCGGGTTTGTCTGTAGAAATGTTTCAGTTCGTCTAAAGGCGCGGAAATAAATTTGACCAAGACGAGAATAACAAAAATCTCCTCAAAAACCACCATGCCTCCTCTAAAATTTCAAACCACAAAACGTTAAATGAATAGCACTGTCATATGCCAAGCAGCATGAACAATTTCCAAAATAACGCTAATGTATCTTTAATCTTTTAGCATCAATACTCAATTGTGTTAATTTGGCAGTGATGTACATTCCAAGCTACTTTGTCCACTTTACAACAGCTTGAAATTGACTTTTTTATTACAAATCTTTAAAAAGAACAACTTTTTTGGCTGAATATTGAATTTCGTAATGTATCGAAGCTCACTCACTCTCTGTACAATGAAGCATAAATTGTGCTAAGCTGCGATATTAAGTATTGGCATTATTCAAATAAATTCTTGTAAAAAAAATAACAATATGTGTTGCAAAATGTAATAAAAAAATATCAGTTTACAAAATGATGCTGCAGGGCTTGGAAAATCAGGTCGTTTACGTTTCAATTGAGTAGAGTTGTTAATTTGTTAAAAAATAAAGTTTCTTTGTATTTACAAACACAGCTGTGGGTATTCAGGAACACAATATTTACTTTGAATTCCAAAAATATACTTTGCAATTTCTCTGGGTAATTATAATTAACATGTGTCAAATTAACATTGGCAAAGTATGTTAATTTTAAATTGTTAATTTTCTCTGAATTTCTCTCAAAGAGACTTGTACAACATTTGAATGGACAGACATTTCTGCTAAGTTATGAGCTACCCACTTTTCTGACATGATGCAAGTCAAGTTATTATAATGCACCGTGAAATTAATATCATGTTTTTTGTTTTCACTTTTTGTCTTATTGCATCTCGTGTCTTCATTAAAAAGATGTAAAAATAATATTTAAAAATAAAATAAATTTGATTTACATGTTTCTTTATGGAGGAAAAGTGTAAAGGGGAGGTCCATTCAACACGCAGGCAAAATGTTTGATAATGGCAAAATGACTTTCAGTAATAAAAAAAAAAAAATTAAAAAAAAAAATAGAGGAATCTTGTTTTGGGAAATAAATGTAGCTCAATTTCAATCAAACTAAGAAAAGTACATTTAATATTTCACAAGATTAACAAAATTAACAAACAATTTTTGATGTTATGATCCTATCTCTTGTGTAAGAATCTCCCATTGGTAAACATCTTAACTTGTATACCTTGGACCAAATTTTGTGTAGTGATAATAATTTTGTACACTGAAATAATTTGAAATTATAAAAAAATAGATTAATAAATTAATCTAAATTTTAGAAAATGTCGAAAAAATCATCACTCATTGCACTCAGGATTTTTCAAACAATTTTATTAACTTTTCAACATGAAAAAAAAAGAAAAAAAAAATTGGACGTACTAAATAATTATGTAAATTAGAATTAAGTGTATCAACCTACTCACGAAGACAGAACTATATTTCAACGAAACTACAACATTTACTATGCGGACATTGAACTGTGCTTTGTGTTACAGACAACAAAAGTACTTAAATTAGACTATTAGAGGATAAAATCCACCCAACTTACAGAACTAGGCACAAAGCGTACCATATAACCTATATTTCGTAAGGAAAATCGCGCTGTTGCCAAAAATTCAAACTCCATCATGTCAGAAAAAGAGACCTGTGCTATTTATTGGCAACGTTAGTTCTCCCTCCGGCCCATATATTTTTTAACAAATCCAGATTTTCATACACAAAACAAAATTATAATGCAATGTACCTGTGATTATTTCCCAACACCCTTGCTTACGAAATCTCCCTCAGACTGCCTGACGCGACTCGACGACCACAAATTAATCATTGAAATCGTGGAAGCCAATTCTCTACGTAACAACTTTGTTTTTATTCGAGCGCAGACGGATCTATTTTATTTTTTCATGAATATTTATTTAAAGAGAGGTCTGTAACACTCAAGAGTCCTTACCCTGAGATGGATCTATGTTTAATTGATCAACAGAAACTTTTACTTTGATATCATATGGTTGGCATTCTAAGCCGTTGTGCCTTTCTGAAGTACAGTGATGAATTGAAATATTAAATTGAGAACCAATATACATTTTTAAGACTCTTTTTCTCTATATCTTCCATGGAAGAGTTTGTGAGGAGTTTAAATTAAGACATTTGGCTGAGAACCAAACTCATGGATTCCCAACGCTACTTATTGTCAGCTAGTGTCTCCGAATACTCAACCTACAAAGATACTTTGGGACCTTCGGTGTGGCTGACGATACAGATGGTGATATGCATTGTAACACCAATTTTCAGATCAATTGGTATCCAAATCAGCCTTTCAACCGACAAATTTCGTTTAAATAATGCATTCAGAAGAGATTTGGGGATTTTTAGAGTGCTTTTGGAGTGAGACCTTGGCCCTCCTTCAGAAAGCACTCTCGCTCTTATTATCTCCCTTTCAACCGTCACACAACTCACTCTGATTCGTTAATTTGAAGACAATAACCAATCGGGAGTGCATTGTGTGACGGTTGAAACGGAGATTTGGGCATTATGAGAGTTGAGAGTGTTTCTGGAACAGGCTACTAGTGATTTGCTTCTACGAAACTAGATCCACCTACGCTCGGATTTAAAAAAAAAGTTCAAGTGACTTAATCGATGAATTTGAAAGCGGCAAATGCAAGGTTTCGACTTACGTCAGGTGTTCGCCGGCGTCCATACTGAGACACCCGGCTCCGCCACCGAACCCGTAGCCCTTGGGTCCGTACTTCCTGCCGTGGCACTGTCGGCAGTACAGCTCCTTCTCGTGTTCGGTGCAGTTGGTGGAGTCGAGGAATTTGCTGCACATACCTGGGGACAGGGGGATAGAAAGGGCATTAATGGAGGAAGATAATGATTGTACCCCTTAGGGACTAAAACTAGCTCTTACAGTAACAGCCATGTCAGACCAAATAAGACACTAACACAAATCATAGGCGTTCTCACGAATTGAGAAAAGGCAAAATAAAAGAAGAAAAGATTGAGAAATGTTCATGACAGCATACGAAATAAGCCCATGACAAAAAAAGACACGGAAAGTAAAGTTGGCTTGAATACTTGGTTTGTCAAATTCTGGGACAATTGGGAAAAGCGCAAGTGAAGAAACAGGAGGAGAAAACAAGCACACGAAGAGTATGTACAGAAGTTGTACTTATGTAGAAGTACTTGGAATTCAGAACCAATGTAGAGTATTATGTACCTGGGCTAGTTCCAGAAAGCACTCTTATTCTCTAATTTTAAAAAATCGCCTCCCTTTCTTCAGAACCTATCGGAGAAGTTCATAAAAAATGGGTTTTTTATTTTCTCAACTATTTTTTTTACACGTTGAACACCACACCGATTTTTCAGTGTTCCTGTGGTTATGTGGTTGACATCTATCTTTTCTCTGCGTACCCTGTCAACCATATGTGGTTGACACGAGGTGGACATCTTCATGTTCCTGTCATGCTGCTATGGATGACATTGGAACGTATTATTTCTTATGGGATTTTAGTTCCATGGAATGCTATTATATAGCATTCCATGAAATTGACTTTTGGCTGTGGTACACAGGGTACTTTGTGTTCAACGTGTTAATGTATTTTGGAGGAACCCCTCCCCCGTCTTGGATTCCCTTAGATCTGAGATACTAAATGCTAAAGATAGTCAATGCTGAAAAAAAACTAAATCTGAAGAACTAAGCAAGCTATCCCTTAGATGCTGAAGATACGTAAAGCAAAGGCTACTCACTGCACTTGAAGCACATCTTGTGGAATTTGTACCCTCCGGCCACTCTCTCCTCTGCGGCGTAGACTGACTTGCCGCAGGCGGGGCACTTGGGGTTCTCGGCGGGGACGAAAGGCATGATGGTGTCTAGTTTCTTCTTGTGTTGTTCTGCAAGCAGGCGAAACAGAGGAGGACGTTTTTCTTTTACAGAGCACATTTGTAACATTATGGTTAAAACTAAAAGTATTCTTTTCCTAATATAAATTCACAGAATCAGCAATTCTTTGGTATCATATCGACGTTTTATTTGGTGTAGAGTTTTAAATCCTTAGTACATTCATAAGACAGTTTAGTTGTTTACTACCAAACCTTTCTGTGAACTGTGAAATTACATATGTATGTATGTATGTGCTTGAATCATGCTCGCACGATATTGTAGTTGGAATAATCTTCAATGTAATTTTCTAATCCGTTCTATTATTATTTATTATTTTAATGGCAAACTATGAACTCAATAGAATATGCAGTGAACCAAGGGCGAGGTTAAAGCCTGTGGCTTTCTCTTCTAATACATAAAAAGTAAACTGTAAAATCAATGTCGCAATTTTTCGGTCTACCCAGTATGAAGTAAGAAATACGAACCACCTGTCAAAACCAAGGGGCCGCACCAAATTTGGCAATAGTATGAAAATCTCCTTAGTGTATATTACTCGTGAGAGTACGTGCTTGTCAAAAGCAAAATTATGGCAGAGCGCCATTTTTTCCCTCAAAACTCGCCCATCTCTCACAGTTTTTTTTCCGATCATTTTCGTCACAAAGAAGAATTTTCTTTACGTTTTTTTGCTTTGACTTGTTGAAAGTAATTTGAAGTATTCGTTAAAATAATAAATGTCATCTGCATTAATTCAATTTATTGAAAGCAAGCGAAACTCCAAAATATTTTCGGAGCCAAATCGTCACCTATTTTCGACATGTGTGAACTGCTAACCTACATTATTCGATCATGCGAGGAGGAGAGTAGGCGAGAATTAGTCTTGCAATCCTAAGGGCTATTTATTCATGGTATCTCTTTATCTTTAGTAGTCACTGTGGCAGAGCGAGTTAGCGCGCTAGGCATTGCACACATGGTGACCTGGGTTCGATTCCCAGCGGGGGAGGATTTTTTCTGCTCTGTACTTGGATGTTCGGGGTCCACTCATACCTCGTGAGGAAAAATGAGTAGCTGCTTTAATGTGAAGCAGCGACCAGTGGCAGAATCTTAGGCAAAAAAATAATACAAGATATTGTAAATTAAAGTGGTAAAGTCCTATGATTCTGCGCTACCCACTAAAATTGTGACATAATAACACAAAGAAAAAGCATTATTATTATTATTATTATTATTATCTTTATTATACATTCTGAATAATAATTTTCCAAGCCGAGGCTCAGTGGTTATTAAGAGCATTGGTTACTGACCCGGAGGTTGCGGGTTCGAAGATATTTCCTTTCCGGAATGGCAATGGTGTTAAGAGGTAAAGGACCCTGGAATAATGCGAAAGCGGTTGCGGGCACACTTACTTTTCTAAAGGGGCCACAATTACTTTTCAAAAAAAAAAAATCTTTTTAAAAAAATGTAGTTTGATTGAAAAGACAGCGTAAATTTTTGAAAAAATAGTTTGAGTAATTTCAAAAAAAAAAAAAATGTATATAAAAATTAATCCTTTTTAAAACTGATCATTATAAAAGAATAATAGACGAGAAGAGTCAGAATTTCTCAAATGTTTGTCATGTATAGAACTCGAATCACCGACCTCCAGGTTACCAGTCCTTTAGCTTAACAATCGCGCTATTGAAGCGGCGCAGCGGGTGTCTTTTCAAAATAATAACACTTAACAGCTTATGGTAATAAGTGGAGACATAGCCAATTTTTAGACAGATGTATGATCTTTTTGCTATGTTTGTATATTTTTTGCCAGAGACTTTTGCGAATAAAAAAAATGATAGTAGTAAAATATACGTCTTTTATCTGACCTTTGATATAAGTCATTTTTCATGCTTTAGACATTTTCCAAGTATAATGTTGTCACCTGAAAGTTCCATACTTACTGACTCTCATTTTGATGTCTTTTTTGTCCTTTTTTTTCAAACAAGAAGAATGTGATTTCAGAAAAAGTCACTTATCTCACAGAGAACACGTCTATGTTATGCAATATTTCACTGGTACCTATGCCTGACCGGGACTTTCGCAACTAAATGACAGCGGCTATTCGCGGAACAGATTAGCACTGATGAGATGAAGATTAAGCGACGCTTGATCGGGAATATTGATTGGATGGAATGTCGCGGGGTGTCGCTGTCGCTGTCGCTAGACACATGTCGGATAGCAGAGACGACAGCGACAGACACACCTCCTTGGAAGCAGGACCGGATATAAGGGTCTAATGAATGGACAGGGTATAGGTCACCAACCTCAGAAGTTTGATCGTTAAGGCGACGGACTTGCTGTTTTGATATCACTATTGTGATTAAAATAGAATGACTTTTTTTAAGTTATTGTAAACGGGTAATTTTTTGTGATGGTCATCCTATTTGGAGCCTAAAGAATCATTTCTCAAAAGTAAAATTGAGTCTCCTGTGGACCTCATAATAAAAAAATTGACTTTTGTATCTCTCGTTTTGGCCTTCACTGTCAGAACCCGGTAATAATAGCTAGATCTCTCAGCCAGCATACTCATAAACTAAATAACGTTCGTTCGAGCTCCAAGCAGGGTGAATTTTAGTAAGGCTGATTTGAGTGACTCGTGCCTAACACTCTTGTGAATAACCCAAATATAATATCCTAACCTAACCTCTTAGTATAGGTACCTAAGAAATACAGCCCTGATAACAAATGGATGCATTTTTCAAGTGCATGCCAAGGTGCCAGAGATTCAAGGCGAAATGTAAACAGTGCAATGCTCCAACTGCAGTTATAAAACACGATTTTCATTTTATAGGTTACCAGGGGGAAAGCCGGGTGCTCTTTGGTTGTTTAAAATAGCTTAAGGCAAGGCATGGCTAGAAGTAGATTCCTAATACTCAAGCCAGATTATATACTTTCTTATCGCGACCAAGACAAATAATGGATACTATACACATCACCAAAATACCTACTTTCTGAAGAAAATTACACCAACTAGGTATCAAACCCGGATCAGCCAGTGTCACGTTGAATACACCAGTTCTCGGTCCATCACTGATGTTAAGCAACGTCCAGCGATATTACTTGGATGGGAGACCATTCGAACTCTCATGATACTGGGTGTTCCTGGACCGGCCCAGGCATGTTGAGGTAAATATGGGTAGCTGGTTTTTGAGTTTCCAACGATTGGAGGGTAAAACTCTACTGAAAACACCCGGATCACATGACAAGTGCCTCAACCATGGACCATCAGTATTCTCGTATACCTACATTGTCTGTACCGGTAGCTCAGTGGTCAAGATGTCTCTCTGGTAATCCAGAGGTCGCGGGTTCAAATCCCCGCCGGGACATCACAATTTATCCTCTCATTTGGGATTTTGACCACATAATAATACGTCTTGGGCTTACTGCTGGAATAATGGGACTCATTCGTCCTAATCTGGGCAGTATAAATAAGGCGATATATTATTATTATTACATTGGTTCACAATTCAAGGTGAAATCATCTCCAGGCTACCGTTAACAAAATATCCAAATTGAGAATCACATCACCGATATGGAGTGATAATTCTCTTGTGGTGATTCATACTTATGTACTTAGTCGGTTCGTGTTATCATAAGGCCAATAAGTAAATACTACAGGTAAGTATACGTATACATACATATACAAATATACATGAGTACACAGTATAAACTCATATACAGACCCATTGGCTGTGTCGTATAAATTATCAACCGGTCATATTATGAATCAACCGTTCTGTTGTTGGACAATATTGAGTCCTTATAAGGTCTCGTACACTAATGTGAGGTACTGCCTTACTGAGCGAGATATCACAGATTATTCTGCAAGTTATAGCAAGGCTTGTTCCCCTGTTCTGCTACAGGAGACATTGAATTTTAGATTTTTTCATAATTAGCAGGTCTACGAGTATGTATGATTCTCATTCTAAATACATATACAGGGTGTCCGAGTTTTTTTTTTTAGATACTTTCAGAAACGATTCAAGGAGTCAATATAAGACTTTTTTCTCTCTAAGCATATACCGAGAAATGCTTCCTAAGCGAGATAAAAAGGAACAGCTAACTTGTCATTGAAGTTCCAATTAGATTTCTTTCTCTGGGGTGCTCTGAAAAACTTGGTCTATGCCACTCCCGTCAATGATCTGGAAACCCTTCGACATAGGATAGTCTCAATAAATTAGACCCTATCAATGCAGAGTAGCAACACAATCACTGGTGGAAAGGGCAAATGTGTGCTTACGGAATGGTGGAAAACAGTTTGAACACTTGCTGTGAGAATTCTTATGATGAAAATAATATTACCATCATCAATTACAGTGGTAGTATATTTAAAAGAAAAAATATCTCAAATAAAAAAACACCTTTTTTGTTACTTTTTATCTCGCTTAGGAAGCATTTTTCGGTATATGCTTAGAGAGAAAAAAGTCTTATATTGACTCTTAGAATGGTTTCTGAAAGTATCTAAAAAAAAACTCGGACTCCCTGTATAGTTATTATAAGATGTAGCTACACCGTGGTCAGGTGGTGTAGCACACTAGCTTGCACGCACGGTGACCTGGGTTCGAATCCCAGCGAGGTCGGAATTTTTACTTTGGAAGATGCCTAGCGAGGAACAAATGAGCTATGGCTTCTATGATGTGAGTAGCGACCAGTGGCGAAATATGGGCACATAAGATATGTGTGGGTTACAGGATATTAGATATACGGAGAAGTCCTATACGTCTGAGCTACCTGGTAAAATTGTGAGATTATAAAACAAAAAATTAAATTTATTTATTTATTATAATTCATTGATTCTTTATGCTGAGTATAAAAGAGTACACTCAAATAAATGTAAATTTATCTACGTTAACATGTGTGTAAATTCTTTTATTCTTATAGAAGATCAATTCACTCACGAATATAATACTTTCTATACTTAAACGTAGGTAATAGGAAGTAAAAGAATCAATTCATGCTTTTTAGTCAGGATATTGGAAAATGTGAGCATTTAGACGTCTCCACTAACAGGGCCTACGTCCTATCGGTATTAAAGAAATATAAGTCAAAAGTAAGTCATGCCGCCGTGGTAGAGTGGAGTAGCGCGCCTCTAGGCTTGCATGCCTGGTGACCAGGGTTCGAATCCCGGCTGTGTAGATAACTTATAAAGAGAACTCCGGACAATCCAGAGTCCTCTCACACCTTATAGGGTAGTACTTACTTGAACTAGTAAATTTTGAAATGGTTAATAATAATAATATCGCCTTAACACTGCCCGATTAGGACTAATGAGTCCCATTATTCCAGCAGTCAGCTTAAGACGTCTTATTATGTGGTCAAAATTCCAAATTGGAAGATATCTTGTCATGTCCCGACTGGGTTTCGAACCCTCGATCACTGTATTACCAGTCAGACGACTTTACCACCGAACGACAGATATGTAATGGTCGCATTTGAATTGATATGTGGAAAGTTGCCAGATTTCATAAATATGTGATCTTACGAAATATGTAAGTACAAAGTAAACTTTAATTGAAAGTATTGAGAAAAAATTACACTTTCAAGTCAACACAAACAACACACTACCTATAGGACACAGAACATTGTTTCTGGGCGTACAGGGTGCAAAAAGCCTCCCTCCATTCACCAACCAACATGAACAAAAGACAGCAAGACACCCACCCACACTTTGAATATTTTCTTCCTCGGTTTTCTATCTTTTATTAACCCTTGCATGCATGGGCACAAAAAAAGAAGAATGAGAGCACATCACACATGTTTTTCTCCACTATAAAGGGCAAGTTTTCACTAAGGACCATGTATTGCCGTCTATAGTTTTCTGATTAAAAATGATTTCGTGGAATACATCGGGCTGCTAACCAGGCCATATTTTTATTTCTGTTCCACACTGTTATATTTCACATGTTCGAATATTAATCATACATATTTATTTTGTTATCAATTATCAATGTCAACAGTCTAAAATCAGTCAGTTTAAATGAAGAGTTTCAAAATAACGTCAAAACTAATTCTTCAACAACTTCATGTATGGAACTATCACGAAAGGATCCCGGTAGCTCAGTGGTAAAGGCGGCACTCTGTGAATCAGGAGATTTCAGAGGTTGCGGGTTCGAAACCCAGCCGGGACATGACAAGTTATCCTCAAATTTGGGATATAGTCATAATCGGGCAGTATAAATAAGGTGATATTATTATTAAATTAATTTACGATGCAGAAATATCTCTTGTTTTGACCACTTTGACTATGGTTGTTCAATACAGTAAAATTTTACTATGGTACTGTGCTGTTCCGACAGAACAAAATACAATGACATACAGACTTTTATGATCAAAGTTTGTTTGCAAAACTTTAAATTAGGTAGGTAATGTGAATTGAAGATAAAATATGATTCATGCATCACTTATTCAAAGATCCAGTTTTTAAATAAGTTTATTTGACTTGAGTCATCAATTTCAAGTAAAATTAAGTCTAGCTTTTGTCTTGACTATATTTATGGAATCACAAGTTCACAAAAGAGTTTTGTAAAAAAAAAAACAGTGAGTTTATAATTATTTACAACTTTGGTAACACAGTGGTTATGAACTAGGAAAATCTTGCGTGGATTTTAAATAAAGTTAAAAGAAACATCAATAAAATCAAGCATTGTTAAACTTACCCCTCACAAGAAAAATATTAACTTTTGAAACGAAAAAGATCTACCTTTTATATGAATTTCAAGTAAACGCGAGTCTCAAGTGAACGAAGTTTATTGAATGTCAGAAAAATGAAAGCAACAAACAGCTGAAAATAAATCGTTCAAGTCTTCTTACCTTTAGAGAAAGAGAGAAAAAAATCGAATATGTATCGGATTTAGTATAAAAATTTAGAGTAGAACTCTAATCGAGTGAACTAACAATAATGGAAACCAACGCTGAAGATTTGATCTAGCAGTCTTCTGGCCTTCCATGTCCCATGGCCGGACGAAACGTAGCACCTCCCTGGGGTGGGGGAAAGTGACGAGTCATATTATTTTTATTTCGACAGCCCTTTAACTTCGAGATACTACTTTTTCAGTGGAATGTATAGAGACTTGAAATTTGTAAGCCTCTTAAGTACGACAGTAATTTTATTGACAAAACCGACATCAGTAGCTTGATGGATAAGGCGCCGGACTTGTAACCTTGAGGTCGGTGGTTCAAGTCCCTCTTTCAGCGTAGATTTAGTAAATCGAGTTTGAGTAGTTGTGATACCACGAAAGTGATTAACACAAATACGATAACTTTCAACTTTTCAGTGATTGACAACAATATAAAGCAGATATGCAGCATTATGCATATTTTATTCCTAAAAAGTACAAAAAAGGAACACACAAAAGGAAACAAAACATATATCTGTAATAAACATTAGGTATTCTATCTTGATTATACTAGAACTCATCAGAAAAAGATAGAGACAGGATGAATGCAAGGTTCCAACAACCAAGTATTGGTTGAAGACCTCAAGCAGTTGCCAATCAGATGCAGAAAAAAGCGAATAGTAAGCTGGACGCTGTCCATTCACAAGCAATGGTTCAAATTGGTTGCGCAGTCTTTGCTTCCTTTTTTGGATTGGTTATTCCGCCCTCAGTAAACCATCAATAAAAGTAACAACCATTACAATCTGAAAATCAACATCACATTACCACCATAGTGATTTCTAGGTCAGAAACAATCTTGGAGGTACAAACTAAAAATCTTACCTCACATTGTTTCTAGATCTTGTGGTTGAGAGGTTGCGAGTTCAATTCTTGGTCCAAGGTGATTTTTTCTTGACTGATCGATTCTGCAGTGGTTCATTTTCAGCCATTTAGCTGATTTAGCAGAGAATCTGCTTTCTTGACTCATCGCTTCGCTGTAGTAGAGATGTTGTTTACTCCGAAAATTGTAAGGATGGTCTCTTAACAGTTTAACTGATGTTGTAAATCCTGATTTGTCCTGCCCTATAGGAACAAGTGTGTCGTAGGACTAACGATCCTTTGGACGTGCCACTTTTAATTTTCATCATTTTGAATCCTATTATACCAGCTAGGTAGGCCGATCAGGAAATTTTATAATGGACTTCACTTTCATTATTTATATCGTTTTGTAGGTTTAGGTAAATTTAACAAAGAGATCTTTGAATTTTCTTAGGCCCGAATTATGAAACAGAATTAAATATCCAGGATTTGTTACAACTGATATGAATGCGCTGTGATTGGTTGAAACTCCCACTAGAGGGCGTGTTGAGTGCAAGCATTATTGGATTAATCTAATCCTATATCATAATTCTGACCTCACTCTTTGGAATCATTTGGGATTACACCACCAGCGCCGCATTTCTGCAACAGTGCAATCCCTTCGGTAGCAAAAGGCCACCAATAGTTACTCTGCGTTTAACGTACATACTTCTCTTGGCTGTTTCATTTTCTTATTTTTACCTCAAAACTCAGAGTTTTGAAGAAATAAATCCCCCCATACGTACAGACCCGAGTACCCTACCTACATAAATAGAACATGGGAACTTGTCTTTTATTAGTGGGTTTCTAATTATAATTGTATTACAGCTCATTAATTATTAATTTACTCTCTAACGAGTGCTAATGTTTTTCCACAACAAGCAATACCGGAAGGTACTACTCTGAAATATCACGGTTTACATCTGTACAGCACCAATTTGATAAGGAGCTTTATCACTTTAGCATATAATTATTCACTTCTTATTTATTTATTTTTCTTAGGTCTTAGTAAAATATGTGTAAGCAAGGTATGTTGTTCGTAAAAGTTTAGGTACTCTGTGTTTCGGAATAAAATTTTAATAGATAATTTTAGTATTTAATATTACACACATTCACAATATTTTTGATTTTATTATTCCATATTATTAGCAGATAGTTAGTACATTTTTGAGCTATGAATTTCCCAGTGAGTTGGCTTGATAAAGTCACAAAACACCTGTAGGAACTTGTATATCACAACACAGAGCACTTCTTTTCGTTTTCAAGAAAATCACTTTTCTAAACTTCACATTATTAATTTATTTTAGCGAGCGCGTCGCAGAGAAAACAATACGTACGAGTTGTGGCAAGCACGAGATACGAACTCTCACTATGCGGACTGCTCGACTCCGCTGGTTGGCATTGCCCCTTCCCTGTGGTCCGTATTTATTTTTGCCTTTACAATTTCAAGTGCGTTAATTAATTGTAATTTATGTGTTGTTTTGTCTTTTATTTTATCAAGGCAAGAATAATATCAAAGATTGTAGGTGTATCAACTATCAACAGCCAGCATCGATGGTACCGTGAATACAACCAGTTCTCGTTATGTGTCTGAAGTTAAGTAACTTCCAACGAGGTTAGGACTTCAATGGGTGACCATTCAGTCGTGGCCCCACTCGGACTGGGTAAGGTTTATTTGAGTAGCTTGCTTGTGAGTTTCCAGTGAATGGAGTGTAAAACCCTCGTTGTAAATATGATCATGCAGTTGAAACGTTAAACCCCAAAAGAAGCTCAACTGGTGTTTTACCTATGTATAACTTCATGACGTGCAAGACTCGATTGTATCTTTAGCTTTCAATTCTTCATAATAGATACAATTGTAAAATTATGTAGATATTTTTCTTTGTCAATTTCTCTCTCCTCCTCTGTCACTCCTCAGAAGTTTGCATAAGCTTAGGAGATAATATTAAGAAATATTATATTGTACAAATAAGATGAACCATATTATTCAATTCAATTCAATTAAAAAAAATCTAGTAAGGAGAGCTCCGCCCCGCCCATTTAAAAATTCAGAAGATCCCATATGTTTTACGTCACAACACTGTGCCAATTTTACGTCTCTGTACCCGAATTATTAACTTTGTAAGCGTCCTCAGTAGCTAGACTTGTAACATGAAGTTCAGTGGTTCATGTCAAGTTATTCCGCTCTCTTATATGTAGTAGAGCTTCTCTGAAAACAAAAGACCTATAAAAAATGTTTAACTCTGGTCCACCATGTTTTGTCACCGATCAATCAAAAGATAGGGTGGTCAATAAAGTAGGAATTAGGGCCGAATTATGAAACATAATTAAATTTAATCTAAGTGGACAGAATAATCATTATTATTATTGAATATTTTATTAGAAGGACAAATACAAATAAATTATGAAAACAAATAAATTACAAAATGAATAATAATTAAAACAAGAAAGCAAGAAAATACATTCATACAATATATACATATGTTCTAACCAAAGGACGGGGTTATTGCGTATGGCAATCTCTTCCACCCAACCCTTATCAGCTGACTCAGGCTATCAGCTGGCTAGTGCGCTGTGATTGGTTGAAATTCCCACCAGAGGGCGTGTTAAGGGATAGTGTCCATTTATATTAAATCTAATCCTGTTTCATAATTTAGCCTACATTGGAATGAATTCAGTTTTTTTTTTCCAGAGACTATGAGGCAGACCTCCCTATTAAGAAAGTATTTAAAACAAACCCTTTATGCAAAAAATCTCCGTTCAAACTATTTTCCCCCAAACACCAAAAATCATTGTTTCTTTCCGTGTTTTACTGTTGCGATTACATTGTTCGACCAACTGGTATTTCTATTCTTAGCGCAACTGCATGTCCAGCCCACTACTGCAGGGTAGACAGGGACAGATATAAACAGACCCACACACTGGCGAAAACAAAGTAGTGTTGCGATTTTCTCAGGAAAATTTATCGACGCTCAAATATTTTGACATCAGTATGTTAGACTCGGAGCTAGTGGAATTCTCTCAACTCTTATATTGTTGCACTCAATAACAATAACAGAACCCAATGCAGATAATGAAAATTTTGCATTCAAACTGTTTTATGTTTTTTCTTTCTTTTTTTATTATTATTAATAATAATAATATAGAAACATGATGTACAGTATAAATAATGATTACAAGGAAATGGACAATTACAAAACACCTCACAACACTAATCTCACGCAACTGAGTGGGGCTGGAAGTAGCTATTATAACGAATCTTGGGTCACCTATCAAGTCTTCACCACGCTGAACGAAAACTGTTGTCAACGTGTCATCGACAGCTGTATGAGACTCCTAATCACAATACATCATTTCCCAAGAAACTCATTGTTTCCTTGTTATGGCACCGCTGGTCACTATCCTTACAAAAATCTACTCATTTGTCCTCACGAGGCAAGAGTAGACCGACCAAAAACAGAGCCTAAAACTCCGACTCCGCCGGGATGCGAACCGTCGAGTGCGAGTGCGAGTCGAGTGCGTTAACCACTTGTCCATTTTTATTATTATCTGACCTGGTTGCAGGGTTTTCAGTGAAACCCTTACAATTAACACTGCGACCTAATTAGATCTATTGTGACCAGTTGATTCTATTTGATTTTAACGTCCTGACTGAGATAGATAGTCAGGACGGGGGTTTTACCCTCCATTCGCTGGGAATCGTACCAGCTACCCACATTAACCTCACCCAGCCTGGGTAGGCCGGAAATGGCAGCCTCACGTGTTTGGATGGAACAGAATTTTCTTCGAAAAGTCTGCCCCAGCCGGGAGTTGAACTCGGGAACTCTGGACTACGGGCAGTAGTCACAACCATTACGCCACGGAGGCTGCCACCACTTGTCCATAGTGGTTACTAATAATGTATGTTCATGTGGGACCTCCCTCCAGATCTAGGACTTTGAATGGTATGACTTCCGGAAATAAAACCAAGCCATATACAAAGCATTTCTCGAATGAGAATACGTAAGTAGCTTCTTAATAGGCACTTTGCCGAAACAGAAATGATAGAGGATGATTTTAGAATGAGTTTTATTACAGAATGTAGAAGATTTTTTTTTATCTGGGCAGGTGAATGCGGCGAGGGAATCATCTAACATTCTGAATGTTTTAATATTATAAACTCTTTAAAGTGGTTAAAGTCCCGAATTCAGCAAAAATTTAGTAAAGCGAGTTTGAGTAGTTGTGACATCACGAAAGTGATTCACACAAATATGATAACACTTTTTTAAGTATTAAATTTGAGTTAAATATTCGCGGACCTACGATATTCCGGCCGCACTCAGGCTGGTAGAGATTTATGCGGTTGGTTGGGTTGATTGTCCAATCAATGGAAAATAGGTGTTTGTCGACAGATTATATCACGATCGTGATAATTATAATCTGTTAGGTACCAAGGTTCTTTTTTTTTTTTTTTTAATTGTGGTTTAACGTCGCTTTCAACTGCCATGGTCATATCACGACGGGGTTTTACCCTCCATTCGCAGGAAACTCACAAACCTGCTACTCACATTGACCTCACCTAGCCTGAGTGGGGCCGGGAAAAGCCAGCGTCACGAGAATTAGAATTTGAATGGTCACCCATCCAAGTCTTAACCTCGCTGGATGTCGCTTAACTTCGGTGTTCTGAAGGGAACCGGTGTATTCAACATGCCATCGACGCTGGCTGTACCAAGGTTCATGGGCGCCCATAACGGGGGGCAAGTGTATCTAAGTGTCCTTTGTGGATCAGTGCATTTTTTTTTTTCTGAAAAAATATACAATGCCATCAATATCAGGGCGACCATCTTACATGGTCCAAGGTTCAAAACTGAAATTATATGAGCATTTTTTACATGTTTTTTTTTTTGTTAGAAAGATAAAATATCCCTTATTATAATAAATCTAGTTAGGCCCAATAATTGACTATGAAGCCCAGAACTTTAAATTTTGAAAATGCGAGAGAAAAAAAAAAAAAAAAAAGAAAATGTAAACGTATTCATGGAAAAACCTTTCCCTGAATACTTATAAGAAGATAGTATGTTTTATGTAGCTTTATGATTTAATACCTACTAATTTTATACCAGGGTGATGATTTTTATATTATAATTATCACACACACCATCCCAGAAAAAGTCTAAAATAATGAGAAAGGTACACATTTAAAATGAAATCCCTGTCAATATAATGTTCTCTCTCTTTGAAAATATGATAAATGTGCCAAAATGTTATGCATGAAAATAAATATGACCTTTAGGGAAACAGCATGGACAGAGGCGAAAGCGTCAGTTTGAGCATGTAAGAGTTTCTGTGTAAAGAAATGTATTTTGAGGAAGCTAGTTGAAATTCTTAGTACCGACCCAACCTCCTATCTGTAGATGGAAGTTCTCTAGTGGTGCTGTGAACTGTATACCTAACTCGGATTCTCATTTTGAATTAAAAATGTTCTTTCTAGCATTTGGATAGCAAGACCTTTCCTTCAATTCCCCACTCTATGGATTTCAATCATTTGTAATTTAATTAATAGTTAGGAAAGGATATTTTACTGTATCATAGGTAAATAAATAAAAATTGTACAAATTACAAGTCAATTTACAATTTAGAAATCCAGACAAATGAACATGAGTGAACTTTCAAATTTACTTCATGGTCCATCTTAAAGTACAATTTTTCATTATTGTTAATTTCAGGTTCTTCTGTCTGAATTTCAGCTTGTAACTTGAAGACATTTTTGTTGAACCTCTTTCTCATACTTCAGATTGTTTGGTTCATTAAAACTCGATTTGAACAAGAATGTTTTTATAGACCGTACCAAAATTAGATAAATGATAGGTGCAAAAGTACTCTAATTAAAATCGGCCAAAAAATTAAGAAAGTGGTAAAACACAAAAATGCAAGATATTTAAGGGTAAGTAGAACTGAAGTTTTGTTGTAAAATTTTGGCTATAATATCTGCTTGAGTACGATGGAATGTTTTTTTTTCTCCATTATTTATTATTTTTTTATTTATTTATTATTAGTCTTGAAGAAAAATATGAAAACAAAGTAAAATATTATTATCGTAGGTATAATTATTATGTAGGTACGTAGATAATTATTATCATATACTTTTATTATCAAGTATATCGTCATTGAGAATTTTCAATGTTTTTTAATGTCGTTAATAATACTTATTATATGGAGTAAATATTTTAGCATCAGAAAATTTTCAAATAGGGAGAGAAAATAGCACAAAAAAAAACAAGTTATCGTGTGCCAAGAATAGAACTCATCATCGTGACAAAACTATTTCTGGACCAAACAATCATAAGTTTGTAAACTCTGCTACGAGACTCTTCCAGGCCTAGAATTTACTTAGATTCTGCCAAAATAATTGAACGAGGATTGAAGAGATGGGTATTTTTATTCAGAATTCGTAAATACAATATAATACTGTGTTTATCTCGCGAGGATGAGACTAAAGGGTAACTTTACTCTCACAATCTATAAAGTGTGAATTTTACCTAATAATAATACTATTTATTTAGTGGAAGTCAACCACTAGGCAACGTGAATGATCAAATCATGTTCTACCACCCTCAGATACCTATTATTGTGTGGTCACATACTGAAATAAATGAGGAAAAAATCAAAGCATTAGCCAGCGTCGATGGCATGTTGAATACACCGGTTCCCTTCAGAACACCGAAGTTAAGCGACATCCAGCGACGTTAAGACTTGGATGGGTGACCATTCAAATTCTAATTCTCGTGACGCTGGCTTTTCCCGGCCCTACTCAGGCTGGGTGAGGTCAATGTGAGTAGCAGGTTTGTGAGTTTCCTGCGAATGGAGGGTAAAACCCCCGTCGTGATATGACCATGGCAGTTGAAAGCGACGTTAAACCCCACTTAAAAAAAAAAAAAAAATCAAAGCATTGTGGTTGTGTTTCAAATCCGCGATCTCTGGATTACCAGACCGACGCCTTGACCACTGACCTGGCGGAACAGATTTGTGTCTAACTTTTTCTTTTGGTTTAAGGTCGCTTTCAACTGCATGATCACATCACGACGGGGGTATTACCCTCCATTCACTCGGAACTCACAAAGCAGCTACTAAAATTAACCTTATCCAGCCTGAGTGGGGCCAGGAATAGCCAGCATCACGAGGTTCGAATTTAATGGTCACCCATCCAAGTCCTATCTTCGCTGGACGTAGCTTAACTTCTGTGACTGAACGAGAACTGGTGTGTTCAACAATCAACGTGCCATCGACGCTGGCTGTATCTAATCTTTATTGGGGTACCTAAAGCTACTCAGCTACTGTCGTGCAAGGTAGACTCCAAGGGTATGATGGCTGCCACGTAGGATTAGTGGCCTCATAAATCTCGCATCGCACTTCTGGAAGTACCGTGGAGTGGCGGGTGGCGGACACTGCTGAGATAAAAATCGAACGTAACCTAATCTTCTGGTCCACATTTGCCGCGGGGGCCAAATTTAGAATGTGTGGAGAAAAACCGTTATATTATGAGAAAACGGAGTAAAGTAAAATGCGTGGGCCGGGGGCAGTGTAGGGGGTGGGGGGGGAGGGGGGGGGCGGTGAGTCACGGAGTAATGTGCCACCAGCATCTGCCAACAAACCAGTGGCGGTCGGCGGGATGGCTTTCCAGTGCCGGACACGGGCTACCCTCCTCATAATCAAAACTATTCTGAACTAGTCGTTTGACCGTACTTTGTAACGGGACTAGTACATTTAAATGAACTTGGCCGTTCTTGGGCAGAATTAAGATTTTTTTTTATTTTAGAACATTTCTCACATACTTTTTTCAAATATAGATCATAAGCTCCCTCTTCCGTTATTTGTTGAATTTTTTTATCTTGTTTCTCTTAGTTTTGTTCCAACTGCTCTAATTATTGAGAATTGGGTTTGTGTTAAAACCCAATTTTTCACTCTCGAAAATAATTTTTGTGATTTTTCAATACCTAAGTGAAAAATCACAAAAATCATTAAATTTCACAATATGCGATTCATGACAATACTTTTTAAAATTCTCTTGGCAGTTTAAATTTTAAAACTTTTAAAATTAAAACTTTAAAACTTGGCCGTAAATTTCAAACTTGGCCGTTCTGGTGATTACTTTGTACTCACGTCTGTAAGTAAAAGTACGCTTTAATGTTAGCCAAGACATGGCGTACTGGAATGCCTTTTTGTATTGTTTTTCGAGTAACGATTAATTTCATGACGACTTTTTTGTTATATCTCTTAGTGTCTTAAAATTATCCGAGGCATGGCCGTACTAGTGCATACGTTTACGTCTTTTTGTACTTTTTATATAATTTTTCCAGGTAGTCAGGACAGTCCGTAATTGTAGCAGTCCGTAATTTCCCTTTCAACTGCCAAACTTCGTTTAAATAATGCATTTGAGTGTGTTATTTGAACGAAATTTGACGATCGAAATGGATAATTTGAGAGTGAGAGCGCTTTCTGAAGTGAGGGGTAGGTCTCTGATGTAGGTTATATGAGGACTAAGTCAGAGTACAGGTTAGTTCTAATCTAGTTTGTCCTATAAAACAACTTTGGAAGGTAAAAATAGATCTGTAAATTGCTACATTGAAAGTGGTTACAAAAAACCATGAAATACACTCGAAGAACATTGTGGCCTTGAAGGTAATTTCACGCTCCTCAAATTTGGCCGCGCAGAGTAACCCTACTCTTTGTCAATCACATTCGGCCATGCCTCGGAGACCATGGCGGATGACTTAGAGGCCAAACACTACAAAAATATTAGCTACAGTGTAGTGTAATGTATTATTTTGCAATGTATATTATTATTATTGCAAGTATTGCAACAGTGAGAGGAGTTAGAGGAAAATCTGCACTGGTGGTGGCGGGGAGGGGAGGAAGGGTAGTTGGGGAGACGTCGCGTTGCCAAAAAATACCAAACTTGGAGAGGACACGTTTTGGAAACGTATGCTCTTCACGATATAAAATTATCAGCACTCGTCAGCTGTCAGGGGTTCTCAAATGTGGAACCTCTGGTGGAAGGAGAGGAGCTCGTCCAAGATACACTTCGGTGTGCTGGATTTAAATTATAAATTTTATTTAAAATTTAAATAAATGCCTGAAGTGAATGTCTGAACGTTTTGTTTTGAATATTTAAGCTAAGGAAACCATTGCTCAAAACGATTCTTTCTTACCTACCTATTGCTCAAAGTTTGAGAACAACTGAGCCCATTTTTTCTTCATAAAAATTATCACTGTAATTACCTTACATAAATTTACTTCATACTTACACTCGGAAATTCACAGTTCCCAAAAAAATTGTAAACAGCTGCAAATAACAATGACATATTAAAATTTGGTTACAGTTGTTTGTAAAGGCTACAGTTGTACCTTCCGGTAAGCTCGTCTTGATACAGCACCTAAAGGGAAGGTATTGCGTCACTTCTCGCTCATCAGAGGGGAGGTATACCTACTACGGGACTTCTCGCTCATCAGAGGGGAGGTATACCTACTACGGGACGGGACATCTACAACACGGACCAAAAGCTTCTTCATAGTAGCTGCTGTTTCATGGCTGCGAAATAAAAAAGGATGTGAAACACTCATCTTAAAATAATAATAAGAATAAATAAATGGCATGATTTGTCGCGGTATTCGCAGACATAAATCGCGGTGTTCACGGATCTATCGTGGTTTTTGCATTTGAGAACAATAATGGCGATTACAATAAACTACTTACCTACCCACATACATAGATGATTGGAATCAATATGTCTAGTAGATTAACGAACTTCATAATAGGAGCAAGGACTCTTATTGTTAAGTCACCTCTGTAAATAAATATCATAAAAAAAAAAATAACTTCATAATTTTAGACTTGTCATTTGAGCAACAAATTGTTATTTTTCTCTTTTCAAACTTTTTCCAGGATCCTTTAAGTTACTAAAAACTACTCCAATTTTTCGGTCCAGGAGACCCGGGATTGACACACGTGAGAGGTTTATAATAATAATAATACACTTTAGTGGAAGGTAACCACCAGGCGAGGTTAATGCTCAAAGCCTTTCTACCACCTAACTCTCACAGTCTTATTATTATGTGGTCACATACTCAAATAATTGAGGAAAAATTCATACTTCAGCAACCTCTGTGCAAGGCAACGTGAAATCCGACCATTCCTCAGCATTGTGGCCTGGAATTTGTTTTCTTCATTTGATAAATAAATAAATACGAGAAAAAAAATTGCATACCATGGGTAGAGGGTCGATGTGTGTTAGCCGTATGACGTCACGACCTAGATCTGAATGAGAAGTGTTTGATGTTCATGGAAGAGGCTATAAATTTGCTTCTCAGAGAATTAATGGAGAAGACAATGATGAGAGGACAGGGCGTCCAAAGAGCGTTGAGTCACAAAAAAACGGCTACATCATCGCCTGGAGGTTACATTCCTCTAGAGAGTATTACTAGTGGTTCTGTGGACTGTAAACCTCACAGAGATACACTTATCGAATTAAAAAATGTTATATCAAGCAGCGAGCAGAACATCAAGACCTTTAATTCAATAACACACTCAGGGTTCAATTATCAACCGTCCTACTTTTAAGTTGGCCAAGCGGCCCGTTTTTTTAACAACTGTGTGGCCCCCTTAGTTTTCATGAACACATAAATTCACCAATGCATTCAAATGTTAATTTTTATCCACTACAAATTTTCAAGAGCTTTGCTTTATTTAAAAAAAGTACAAAAATCATTTTCATATTTAACTAAAACGCACTCTGTGACCAAATTTGGTCCAAAATCAATAAGTAAAATTCCAGGACCTCAATGAACATGTATAAAGTAAGTAAAAAAGTATCCGTTCGAGAGTTATAGAGCTACCTATAAGTTTTAGAAATAAGTGAAAAAGTAAAAAATGAACAAAGAGGGCGCTGAATTAGGGGTCTCGATTTCTTAGCTCACCTGGGATTCTTTGAAACTTTTGTCTGAGAAGTCCCCGAAGTATCCCCAACACGATTTTTAAATAATATGTATTTCCTCCGCTTTGCCCTATGACAATCTATGAAGGCATTAAGCCTGTACGCGGTCTCAAATGGGGTCTCTTTCCAAACTCTGTACAAGGGAAAAGGTCAATAATTAAGAAAAAATGTATAGCACCAGAGTTATTGTTTATTTAGTTGTCTTACATTTTAAATGAATATTTCTTCCGTACGGTGTACCTTGCTTAAGAATCAGGTGGAAATGTAAAAAATAACCAAAGAGGGGTCCGAATTAGACGTCTCTATTTGTTAGCTCACCTGGGATTCTATGAAACTCTTGCCTGAGAAGTCTTCGAAGGACCCCAAACACAATACTGAAATAATTCCTTCCACCTTTTTGGCCTATAACAACTTATCAAGTCATAAAGCCAGTACGCGGTCCCAAAATGAGGTCTTTTTCCCAACCATGTATAAGCGAAAAATTTAACAATGCAGAAAAAACCTAAATTATTGCTTATTTAGCTGTCTCTATTCTTTATTTCTGATCATATCATCTGTAGTATAGTCCCCTCCGCTAAGCAAGAAGACACAACACTCTCGCAACACTCTGTTCAAGTAGGGCTGAGTGACAAGATATTTTTTTTTTAATTTGTCCCCAGCTCCATAGCGCGGAACTGATATATGAGATATGAGAATAAATGAAAACACAAAAAAATTAGTAGATTCATAGTAATCTATTCTTCGTAAATTATCATCTAAAAAAATTATCACAAAATTTAATATAGGTATTATTAATTTATTAATTTTTTTTTTTTTTTTTTTTTTTTTTTTTTTTTTTTTTATACAACATCAACACTTGCCAGCTTTTTAGGGCTAGACAAGCAATTACAGATGCGAATATATTTATTGTGTGTTTAGTACAATCATATAATATATAGGTATACAATACATACTGATAGCTTAAAATTAAGGTGAATATAATAAAACATAACATAGAAGAAATAAACAAGGTCTAATATTAATCTGGGCACTATCTAGTTGATTCTACTATGATTGCTGAATGATAATGAATTGTACGAGTGGAATGTGCATATCTATATTAAACAATCTACATATAGTAAACAACATTATCATGCTGTCAATGTCTTAATCTGATGAGTCAGATTACAGAGATATAGAGTTACTTATGTTTGATGTTCAAGTGTTGTTTATTTTTGTGTTGATTACTACTCGTATGGATAAAACAGGTCTGGTTTGTTTTCGATGTTATTATAGACATTCATTGCAGCTATTATTGGAGATTTAAATAAATTTGGATGAACAGCGAATAGTGTGGTTGGGTCAGTACGGAGTCTTGGATTAGGAACCTTAATATCAATTTTGGATGTGAGATATATGCTATTAATTTTGTTTGTTAGTAAATTTTTGAGAAATTTAATTTGATTGTCCCTAAATCTGGATTCAATAGAGTCAATGACTAGATGTTCAATCAGTAATTTGTAGTTTATGTTGGAGGGGTATTTAGGGTAAAAACCATTGATTTTTTGAAAAAGGTATCGTACGAAATTAGCTTGTACTTTTTCAAGTTTCATAATTTGGGTTTTTGTTTGTGGAGTCCATAGAGCAGAACAATATTCTAATTTCGAACGCACTATACTTTTGTATAAGAGTGTAATAGTGTCTATATCACTAATGGGGGTGCAGCATCTTATGACCATCCCTAGTCTCCGGTTGGCCGCACCTATTATTTTATCTATGTGTGCATCCCAGTTCAAATTTGAGCTAAATGTGACACCAAGATCTGTAAATGTTTCTACGTTTTGTAGGGGAGTTTTTATTGACTTCATATGGATTTTGTATGGTGTTCTTTTTAGTGGTTAATGTCATTTTGAAGCATTTGTTGGGGTGAAAGTGTAGACCAACCGATGCAAGCCACTTTTGTGAGGAGTTTAAATCTTCCTGCAATAAAATACAGTCGTTATAAGATGTTATTTTCTTGTATATTTTTAAGTCGTCTGCGTATAATTGAAACTGAGAGTTTTTTATGTGCTTTCTGATGTCATCAAATGTTAGAATAAATAAAAGGCTACTAAGTTTTGAACCTTGCCCTACTCCTGATGGTGGATAGAAGGGTTTAGAAAGGTGGTTTTCGAACAAAACTTGATTTTTTCTCTGACATAGATAGCTTTATCTATGTCTAAACGCAACCTTACGAAATCATGATCTGTCTTTATCTTAAAGTTAACGTCATGGTAAACATATTAGAAATTAATGCCATTTTTGTACAATATCTACAAATTAACAAGTCAACATTAAAAAAAAAAAAAAAAAAAAGATGACAATAGGAATTATGGACTTAAAGCTATCGAATCGAAATTAAATGTATACAGAATACAGACAAAATTAACAGTTTGTATATACAATAAAATTAGTAAAAACATAATGATAACAATTAAGAGTCAGTTAAAAATAAAATTTGTTCATTTGACTAAAATCCATACGTAAAACAATAATTTAAAATTAAAGCAAACAGGAAAAAAGTGCATTGCTAAATGCATTCTACAGAGCACACAATTCTCACAATACACGTCTCTATCTCTCTTTAAATAAAAAGTATCACAAGAAAATAAAGCATTAAGCACAGCACATAAAAAAGCAAGAACTTCAGTATTATCTGAAGGATCAGGAACAAATTTTACCATCTACAAAGTCATCTGAACCTAAACATACAATAATACTTGTCTAATTGATATTAAAACGAATTTTAGTATCAACAAACACATCTCTGAACCTATAATATTAAAAACTAACACATCTTGCCTAATTAGTTAAAATAATTAGTCATAAACAGAAACAATATTTTTTGGTACATTAAGGTATGAGTTTGGTATACTTTTCACATGGCAATATTGTATAATATGACCCTCGCGCAAAACATTAATTTGCACGTTATTCTCTGTATCTATAGCGATAATATTATAACGATCAATTTTATATGAGAAGTGGTAGGCCAACTGCTGAAAATACTTTATAGCAAACACGTGTAGATACTGTAGAGTATGGAACAATATTATGGTATCCAAACTCAAAACTAGAATCAACAATGGATACTGTAGAATGTAGATAGTCCAGCTCTCTGTCACATATTATTATAGACGCTCTTATTTAGGAGAAATCCATACTGAAAATAAATTTTGTGTGTGTTGATAAAGTACCGAATTTGATGGTTTTTATTTACTTAGTTGGAAAAGGGAACACATTATGACACGAAAAGCAACCACTAAATAATAATGGATAACTTTGGTTTTAACTTGACGATTAGTTGTACGAAAGTGTCAAATGTTAAGAAGACGTTAATCATTCGGCAATGGGAGTCACAAACTTCTTCTCACACAACGCACTTGAGAATATTGCCAGTGGTTGCAAGTAATCTGTTAAGCACAGAGGGTCAATGAACACAGGCTGGTATCCACAGAGACACAATAATAATAATCATATCAGTATAAACAGAAAAGTGAGAAGTTGTATTAGATGTACATGAATATCAGAACATACCTGACAGCTGTTTCGAGCTTATTTGCTTCATCACAGGTAATAGTTCTGAATTCCATGCCATCAACTAACCTCTCTATGTTAATCATATATATATTGCCTATTTATACTTCTCGATTAGGACTAATGATCCTATTATTCTAGCATAAGCGAACGACGTATTAAGATGTGGTCAAAATCCCAAATGGGAGGATAATCTGTCACGTCCTGGCTTAGTTTCGAACCAGCGAATTCTGGATCACCAGACCGACGCGACGCCTTGACTACTGTTCTAGTGTTGTAACGGGAATGAAAGCAGGGAACCCTAAGCAGCTGCCCAGTTCTGCGAGGACCACAACAACGCAAAGTACCCCTCCCTCTCCTCCCTCCCCTGGGGGGCGTCACCCCCCGTGTACCTGGCTATGAGGCTGCGGTAGCCCCGCCCCAGGGTGACAATGTCCCCTCCCAGGGGCACGATGGCACTCACCAGCGCCTCATGGGGCCGGAACACCGTGAGGGGACACAGGGAGGCCTGGTCCGCCACCACCACACACCCCCACGCGGTGCCAATGTACAGGCACTCGCCCGCCGCCGCCAGGCTGGTCAGGTGGCACTGGGCGGCGAGCAGTGGCTCCTCCAGCAAGCTCTCCGAGCAAGGAACCAGCTTGGAGCAGTCCAGCTTGTTGCGTATGACTCGCTCCGCAGCGTCCCACTGGTACAGCACACACCCAGGCGCCACGTAGGAACACACCCACGCGCCGCATGCCACCAGCAGCGTCACATCCATGGGAGTCTGACTGTCCACAGCACTGAAATGACTCACGGCTTCGTGTGACGTCACGCTACCCTCCCGCATGGTGTACACAGAGATGTTGCCGCCACTCTCCCCGCACCACAGCTCCCCCCCCGCCCAGGCGGCCGCATGCAGCACGGGACTGGCTCCCAGCTCGGTCAGGACGAAGCTGCCCTCCCCCTGCCCGGATGAGGCTGGTGGGAGGTCGGCAACTAGGAAGATACGCCCGTTGGCAAGTCCCGCCGCCACGCGTTGCATCTCGGGCAGGTGCAGGAGACAGGTGACCGGGCAGGGGTCCTCCAGCAGCAAGTAGCTGAACAGGTGGCGGGCATCCGCCGCGGCGTACGCATGCAGCCGCCCCTCGCTGTCACCCAGCCACACGCCGTCCGCAACCACACACAGAGCAGTGGCGGGGGCCGGTAGCTCCAGGCTGGCGTACTGGCGCCAGGCACGCTCGGACGCCAGCAGTAAGTCCACGTGTGGACCACCGGCGGACACCCACACCTCGCCGCCGCTGCACGCCGCCGCCACCACGTCTGTCTGCAACTCTATCACATCCTGCAGGTGAGGGAACTCCGGGGCAGACGCGATGGAGACTATCTGACTGGCGGAGGGGCGGCTCCGGGGGCTGTGCGCCCAGCAGAGCACCATGAGGTCCAGGCAGTGGGCGGGGTGCTGGGTGTCGCGGGGGGTCAGGGGGGGGCGGCCGCCCTCCAGGATGCACTCCTTCACCGCCTCGTGGCTCTCGAAGGGCTGGCGTAGCGACAGCAGCTCATACAGGAACATGCCGAAGGAGAAGCAGTCCACCTGAGCAGAGGAGAGAATATGTTGTAATTGTATTTATGGGTCAAGCCCAAAGGTAATAAAGCCAGTATTGAGGGCATTGTTCTATTCAATGCAACTTTAAATGAATTAAACAAATGTGACCTTTTTACCATTTAATTTAAAGATATAATATTTTTGTGTGTGTTTTTTTTTTAATATCATATTTCTGTTAATCACAATAATGATATCATAAGTACTCATAATAGCTTTACAATGTCTGTCCCGGTAGCTCAGTGGTAAAGGCGGCACGCGGCACTCTGTGAATCTAAGGATTTCAGAGGTCGCGGTTTCGAAACCCAGCCGGGACATGACAAGTTATCATTTGGGATTTTTACCACATAATAATAAGTCTTGGTTTTACAGCTGGAATAATGGGACTTTATAGTTCTAATCGGGCAGTAAAAATAAGGTAATATTATTATTACTAAACTTTTGCTTAACTTGGGTCAAATTACCGTCCTCTCGATTTCCATGCCTTTTCGATCAAGCTAATGAGGTCGGTTTATTTTACAAGTTTTATATAAATATGTCAAGTTTTATATAGAGATATGTTTAACGATTTTAAATAAATGGATGCAACCGAGTAAAAGAAAAGGCTACCTTCTCTGTGTACTCCTCCTCTCCGTTGTAGCGCATGATCTCAGGGGCCATGAAGCCCTCTGTGCCGCCGAACCCTTTCGTTCCCGACGGCAGAGTGAGGCGACTGATGCCGTAGTCCGCCAGCTTGATGTGCACTGGCACGTCCTGGGTGGTATCGAAAGGCTGGGGCATGGACCAGACCAGCACGTTCTCACTCTTGAGGTCCCGGTAGATAATGTGCTGCTGATGCAGGTACTCCAGAGCTTTGGCGACCTGGCGAGACACACACACGACGTGATTTAAAATTGATCACTGAAACCAATTGGTTCTCCTTGATGCTGGCATTCCCGCCCAACCCAAGCTGGGTGAGGTTAATGTCGCTAGCAGGTTTGCGAGTTTCCTGCGAATGGAGGGTAACACGTCCGTCGTGATATGACCATGCTTTTGAAAGCGACGTTAAATCCATATTTAAAAAAAAAATCGTTCTCCAGCCAGCCTCGATGGGACGTTGAATACACCAGTTCTCATTCAGTCACAGAAGTTAAGCAGCGTCCAGCAAGGCTAGGACTTGGATGGGTGACCATTCGAATTCGAACTCACTCAGGCTGGGTGAGGTTAATTTGAGTAGCTGGTTTGTGAATTTCCCACGAATGGAGGGTAAACCCCCGTAGTGATATGACCATGAACTTGTTCCGTAATTATGACCATGAACTTGTTCTGTAATTATGACCATGAACTTGTTCCGTAAACTTTTCAAAAAAAAAAAAAAAATGATGCAATTGAAAGCGACATTTAATTTTTTTTTTTCTTCGTAATGACAGGGAGGACTAGAATGACTTGATCACAACGGGTTGTTATCCACTCACCTGTAGTATAGTCTGCTGCAGTATGCTAGGCGTAAGCGTGGCGCCAGAACGTCTGTAGTGTCTCAACATGGCGTCCAAAGCTCCCAGGGGCGCCAAGTCTAGCACCAGGGCCAGGGGCCGGGTGCAGACTCCTGAGGAGCGGATGGAGAAGCTTCGAATAAAACACTGAAGGGGAGAGACTAGTAACACTACTACCAGTATAACAAAAATCAATTCAAGCTGAATAATTAATTTCGTTAGGTTAAATCTATACATTTTTACGGATTGTACAGGTGTTAAATTTACAATTATTTTAACAAAAAGGAGGAGAGAAAATGAGATTTATATAAAATATTTTGAACGTACGGACCTGTAATCTGGAGGTCGGTGGTTCAATTTCCGAGTTGAGTAGAAATTTAGTAAAGCTAGTTTGAGTAATGGTATCACATTTTTTTTTAAATGATATTTATTTACAGAGGAGACTTAACAATCAGAGTCTTTGCTCCTGTATGAGGATTTTAATCAATACAAATATGATAACTTTCTTACTTCTATAAATATATTTTTTTTGTTTTTTTGTATTTTTCTTTTTTGAAATGAAATTTCTGATTTGTAATGGTTAAATTGCCACATACCCACAAGCGGCACAATGTTGCTGTGCCGCAGCGACAGCAGGATGTTGAGTTCCTGCCGGGCGGTGGTGTAAGCCTTGCTGGCGTACTGCAGAGGGTCGCGTGCCCACTTGCCTTGGGCTCCCTGCCAGGCTAGCTGGGCAGACTCACTGGCTCCGGGGCCCGGCTGTACTGGCTGCAGCATCTTCATAGCCACGTCTATGCTGCACCCACGGGCCTTGCACGAGCCTGGGATTAAGTTCATACAGTAAAGTTATTATTGACATTTTCATGTCTTTGCTCTGGCACATAACCAAAATTATGTGACGAAATTATGTAACGAAATATTGAATTGTAAAGGGAGAGAAGAGGGAAAGTGTGTGTCATGCGCACAATGGCGAAGTATTGAATTGTAGAGGGAGAGAAGAGAGAAGGTATGTGT
Source organism: Bactericera cockerelli (assembly GCA_024516035.1). Taxonomy (NCBI): domain Eukaryota; kingdom Metazoa; phylum Arthropoda; class Insecta; order Hemiptera; family Triozidae; genus Bactericera; species Bactericera cockerelli. Next base: position 40,688,533 of record CM044960.1, on the reverse strand, counting down.
CATGCGCACAATACGAAATTTGGTCAGTTGGGTTTTGGACCTTGAATAGTAAAGATGAAAATGTCCCAATGGTTGCAGACTCGTATGCAAGCGTTTTTTTTCCTTCTCTCTCTCTCTCTCTCTCTCTCTCTCTCTCTCTCTCTCTCTCTCTCTCTCTCTCTCTCTCTCTCTCTCTCTCTCTCTCTCTGCACATTTTTAAGATAAGTGTTTCACAGCCGTTTTTTACTTTGTAGCCATGAAACAGGAGCTACTGAGGACGCTTGTGGTCTGTGTTGTAGCCTACCCATCCCGTAGTATGCCTCCCCTCTGATGGGCGAAAAGTGACACAATACTTCCCAATTAGGTGCTGGGTCAACACTGGTATGCCTACCCATCTCGTAGTATGCCTCCCCTCTGATGGGCGAAAAGTGACGCAATACTTCCCAATTATTGTTAAATTATTTAATAGACAACAGACATACATATGTACAGCACAAGTAACAATTACAAAGAACAGAAAAAATGGAAACAATAAGAAGGAAGAAAAAATAGATAAATATATTCACACATATGTCCTAACTTAAGAGCGGGGTTATTACCTATGACAATCTCTTCCACCCAACCCTCTTTCACCCAACCCAAAAGGATTTGGGTGGGAGAGATTGATAGTTTTTTATTCATAGTTTTCTATTTAAGAAATCTCATATTGTTGAAATTATTGAGAATTAACAAAAAAAGTTCACATCAAATGTGAAGTTTAGTGTGAGTGATAAAAACTTAACCATACCCTGTACATTTTCATTTGTTTTTCTTTTACTTACAAGACACAGGTATTACGTTTTTCCTTTTTATAATTCAACCTGTGAAAATGTATACCTAGTATAGGATACTGATTGTAAAAATAAAGTTTTCAATTTACAATTACAATTAAAAATGTACCTAGTAAAGATACTATCAGAATAGAAGATGAGAATGACTTAAATAAGGGCCCAGTCATAGAAAATAAGGATGACTTGAATAAGAGTTCAGTGATATAATATTGACATGATACTCACATTGACAGAAGAAAATTTAAACAGATAATTAAATTTTATTAAAATGCATTGACCAGATGAAGAATATTATCATTTTGAGGGACATTAATTATTGGACTAACCAACCTCAGTAGCTCGTTCAACAAAAATATGACGACTGAACTTAAAAGGTCACTCATAATTATTTTTATGTTTTAGTATCTTATCAGTGAGGAGATGATAAAAATCTAAAGGGTGCTTGACTGCGTCATGAAAGAGAAGCACCAACAATACATGGTCATATCATGACGGGGGTTCACCCTCCACTTGCTGAAAACTCACAAACTAGCTACATACTCAAATTAACCTCACCCAATGAGTGTTTTTTTTTTAAGGTAGCGAACTGTCACCCATCCAATTCCTAGCCTCGCTGGACGTTGGTGCACCTAGCCGACAGTTTAAATAAAGCACTAGTAGTGCTACTACTACTACTACTACTACTACTACTACTACTAACCTTTGAACACAAACCCAAAAGCCCCGCGTCCCAGCAGCTTGCCGCGGCTGATGCTGTGAGGCCGGATGAGGTGCCTATCCCCCAGGTCCAGGAACATCGTGTCCGGGGCCACGTGCGCCAGCAGCGTGTCCCCGTGCACGGGACACTTCACCGTGTCCCTGTCATACGCGGCCAGGATGCACTCCTCCACCATCCAGGAGTACTGGGGCGCCACGGAGAGGTCACTGACCTCCTCCGCCAGGCCCAGCAGCGGGTGACCCTCCATGGACGGCTTGCGGCTGAGGAGAACACAATAATAATAATACTCTTTTTTTTAAGCTGATAAGAACAGATACTACACTTTGATCTTAGCCAAAAGGCCGAGAATCCTCCCCCGCTGGGTTCAATTCCCAGCGGAGGAGGATTTTTTCTGCTCTGTCCTTGGATGTTCGGGGTCCACTCATACCTCGTGAGGAAAAATGAGTAGCTGCTTTAATGTGAAGCAGCGACCAGTGGCAGAATCTTAGGCAAAAAAATAATACAAGATATTGTAAATTAAAGTGGTAAAGTCCTATGATTCTGCGCTACCCACTAAAATTGTGACATAATAACACAAAGAAAAAACATTATTATTATTATTATAATAATAATAATACTCTTTAGTAGAGGGTAACAACCAGGCGAGGTTAATGCTCAAAGCCATTTCTACCACATAACCCACCAAAACACAAAACAAAATAACTTTGTTTAGTAGTAGAAAAGTGATGGGGGCTCTCACTAAGAGCTCTTAGTAATGCTGCGCTACCTATTTTGCGAAAATGCTCTTGCTTCACCACAAAATAATCATGCTGAAACGTTAACTTTTTTTTTAACTTTATGATTATTATTGGTTGTTGTCGATATTTTTGCTGTTGGAGTTGTTATATTACTGTTGTAAAGAGAATTCATTACATTATTTCTGGGGTTTTTTTCTAAAAGAAATTCCTATGCGCTGCATCGAATATTTAGAACCATTGCACACAAATAAGTAGGACACTCACCTAGAGCAGGTGCTATCTCTCCCCACCCCGCTGTCGCCATCACTCGCGTAGCTCTCCTGCGACTTCCTGCCCCCCCTCCACTCCCCCTCCCGCTCCCACTGCTCGTCACTCCCCGCCGGCACGCTGCTCGGGGGTCGCGGCGGAACATAGGCCGGGTCCACACTCTCGCTGGAGCCGCCAGTGACGAGACAGCGCGGACACGGGATGAGTCGCGTCACCAGGAACTTGCCCTCGGACGTGTGGACGAACCTTGTGCCTGGAAGCGACCGAGGAATTGGTTGTGGTTTTCCAAATGAATACATCAAAACATGGTAAATATTTTTTGAAATTTTGTTAAAAGAATGAGCAAGGAATATTAAGAGAACAAGTCAGTAATCCGCATTCCAAAAAATATATGATGGATAGTAAATGGTTTCTCGCCTTTTAATTAATAATATTTTTCACCATACAAGGTATAATAAAAATGGTCTTTCGCCTAAATGGGCTCTTCCCTGACATATTATGATAATAAATGGTTTCTCACCTAAAATGGTTTCTCAAATAACCATATGACCAACCTCAGTAGCTTGATCGATAAGGCGGCGGCCTTGTAACCTGGAGGTCGGTGGTTCAAGTCCCGGTTTCAGCGTGGATGTAATTGTGATATCACGATTGTGATTAACACAAATATGATAACTTAACTTGGTTTCTCAAACAACACCGGATAATAAATGGTTTCTCACCTAGCGTGGGATACCAGTCCTCGAGCAGCACATCTATATGGTCCACCGCCAGGGCCAGCAGCTGAGCCGTCCTCTCGGGCGAGGGCTCCAGCACAATGGCCTGGTAGCCGATGGGCTCGTTCTCGTCTCTGATTGGTTGCTTGATCACGATGGTGTCGCTAGGCAACAGAATCTCTAGGATGGACGCGGAGGCGAGGTCCACCTCTTGCCAGACCCCTTCCTGCTTGATGCGCAGACTGGGGGAGAAAGCAAGAGACCATTGAAATTAATATAATAGAAAAAATATCGCGTTATTTATACGGCTAATGAGTCCCATTGTCAGACACCTCTCTCATTCTGAACTCCATACCTCAATAGTCCTCACTACAATAGAATCACTCACTTCATAGCTCTGTAGTCCACACTGCCAGGCTGGGCAATGTCCGAGACCTCCCTCATTCTGAACAGAACTGTATCTGAGAACCTGAGCTTCATACCTCAATAGTCCTCACTATAATAGAATCACTCACTTCATAGCTCTGTAGTCCACACTGCCAGGCTGGGCAATGTCCGAGACCTCCCTCATTCTGAACAGAACTGTATCTGAGAACCTGAGCTCCATACCTCAATAGTCCTCACTATAATAGAATCACTCACTTCATAGCTCTGTAGTCCACACTGCCAGGCTGGGCAATGTCCGAGACCTCCCTCATTCTGAACAGAACTGTATCTGAGAACCTGAGCTCCATACCTCAATAGTCCTCACTACAATAGAATCACTCACTTCATAGCTCTGTAGTCCACACTGCCAGGCTGGGCAATGTCCGAGACCTCCCTCATTCTGAACAGAACTGTATCTGAGAACCTGAGCTCCATACCTCAATAGTCCTCACTATAATAGAATCACTCACTTCATAGCTCTGTAGTCCACACTGCCAGGCTGGGCAATGTCCGAGACCTCCCTCATTCTGAACAGAACTGTATCTGAGAACCTGAGCTCCATACCTCAATAGTCCTCACTATAATAGAATCACTCACTTCATAGCTCTGTAGTCCACACTGCCAGGCTGGGCAATGTCCGAGACCTCCCTCATTCTGAACAGAACTGTATCTGAGAACCTGAGTTCCATGCCGGTCTGCCACAGGATCCACTCTGCTCTCTTGTCTATGGCTTGCGAGAGTTTGGCATTCTGCAGCACCTGGGGGGAAAGGGGTAGTTGGTGCTTTAGTTGTTTGGACAGTCCAAGTAGGACAGTTAGTTCCATTAGCCGACCTCCATGGCGGAGTGGTTAAGAGCATTGGTTGCTGACCCGGAGGTTGCGGGTTCGAATCCTGGCCGGAGATGTAAAGGTAAATTTCCTCGATGTAAAGGTAAAATGCCCTGAAGTAATGCGAAAGCGGTTTTTCGGGTCACAATTAGCTTTAAAAAAAGGTAGTGCGATTAAATCAACTAATAGGCACCTATATGTGGAAGAAAAAAGCCGGCAGGCTTTAACCTCGCCCCTTGGTTCATTACTTATTCAATATTGTTAAAATGTATCAATCAGATTTGTATTATGTTTGTAATAAACTAATAAATAATTAAATAATAATAATAATACATGACAATCATTCTACAAGTTGCAATTGTATTTTCAGGCACATTAAATTGAAATTTAGCAAAAAGTAATTGGTGAAAATACAAGTAAAAGGTTTCCTGCAGTTAATTTGATACTTGGAATGAGCTACCTGTGATTTAGGAACTGAAGTTAATGTTTATATTTCCATAAACACATGCAAGAGAAATTGAAGATAAGATCCATAGGTTTGTTTGAAATAGTTCAGTCAGAAAAAGAAAACATCTAAAACTACTTGAAGAAACTAAACAGAGAAACTAATTTACAACAGGTAGAAACTAAAAACACGTACTTATTTTTAGAAGAAATAGAACGTTAAAATTGGAAAACTAGTTAATTATCCTAGTACAGACATTTGCATTTTATATAACGGATCACTTGCAAGTCTATTTTTTTTTTTTTTTTTTGCCCTATCTATGTTTTTCTCTTTTTTTTCATAGCCAAGGAACCTGTCAACAAGATGTGTGAGGCCAAAAACACGATGAAAAATTTGGTAGAAAAAAAATTCCACAAGAACGTGTAGACTGAAAAATCTACCTAAGTAAATATGACGTCACAGTTTTTTTCGTGGCTTTGATGGCGAAAATGGCTTTAATATTTACAATATACCAGATATTTACAATAGAATCACACATTTTCAAAACTTTTTTTTTTCAATTTGCAAGTGATCCATTGCAAACTTGTAAATATAGTGCGTTGTCTGAACTTTGCTATCCAAAAATTAAGCTAACTAAGTAGCATTCCGAGTTAAATTTAATAATTATTTCTCATACATACAAGAGCTTACATGTAATGCAATAAAAGTAATAATCAGGATTTAAATGTGCAAGCTTAGATAGCTCTAACTTTGAGGATTTGAAGCAAGCACCAATATTAAGGGCGAAATTAATAGACAAAATTGAGATCTTAAGTAATGACTTAACTTTAGTTTTTTCACATCTAAAACAATACACAAAAGCTAGACTTAGCTCCACGGAGGTATTACAAAAACATCTATTAATTCCGCCCTAAACCTCGTACATATAAATCACTTACCCAACCCAAAGTGATAGTTGGAGATGAAGAAACCTTGCTATAAATTTTGAAACGGGATTTATATTTTGTACATAAAGTATGGTTAATCATTCCTTGATAACATTTGTATTCACATCAACACCTTCAAATCCAAAAAGATTTTAAAGATTTTTTTTTTTTTAATTAGAGGGACTTTTTTGTCACATTTTAATCTAATAGTAATTCACTTCTTCATTTATTGAACTTGTACATACAGGGTGGTAACAAACGAAAACGGGTAAAATAACATGATAACAGAAACATTTTTTTCCTGAGGTGATTTTGTATTTGGCCTTTCGTTTCCGGACGGCTATTAACCAAAGGCCAAATACAATATCACCTCAGGAAAAAAAATGTTTCTAATATCATGTTATATTACCCGTTTTCGTTTGTTACCATAGAGCTGAAGCACCCTGTATAATATCATACGAAATTAAGTTTCACACTAAGGTCCGAATTATAAAACACGATCAAAGTTAAGAGAAGATTGTCACCCAACTCGGGCTAGAGTGTGATTGGTTGAAACTCCGACCTGAGGGCGTGTCTGGCTTATCTTGATTCTAATCCTGTTTCATAATTTGGCTTTAGGTGTTCCATACTGTGAAATCATAATTATTATACATAAGTAATGATAAAAAAAATCTGATAAAAACTGTCATAGTAAGCTTTTCAAATTCTCCAAACATTCAGTCGATAAAGGCTGGCATATTCAGGAGAGGGTGTACATTATTATATACAGTGTAAGTTCTAAGGACCCCACCCCTAAGTAGCCAATATAAACCATTGAGTGGGACTAAACAAGTCCACAGTGAAAATGATACCATTGCTTTTAATGGAACAGCATCCATTGGGGAGCCAAGAAATTAGAAGAAATCGTGGCTGCCTAGTTGGTATTTATATCAATTCACACCAAGCTTTATTTACAAAATTCTATACATATACAATGAACGTAATATAATAATGATAATATTAAACAAAGCCTGATCAAGGGTGGTAACAATGCCTTCGGCATTCTCTTCCACATTCAGTTGGTATTCTTCCATAGTAAGCAATGGTTCAAACTGGCTGCCTAGTTGGCATTCTCCTATAGCAAGCAATGGTTCAAACTGCCTGGATAGTGGACAAGGGTCTAATAAATAAGAAAGCAAGCAAGAGGCGTCAAGACAAAGCTAAGAAACTCAATAAGTAGAGGAAGAGCAATCTACATGCTCATGCTCGGAGGGAAATTTTCCTTTGATGGGAGAGGGAAAAATAATTTCCCTCCCGTGGGATTTTTGTCTCGCGTCTCGTCTTACTTGTTTGGGTATGATAAAGAAAGCTCTCACTATGTCTACGATGGAGTCGTCAGCCAGAATGCGAGTCATGAGCCTAGACCAGAACCCTGAGGGGAAGTAGGAGAGGAGGAGCAGACGGCGGATAGCTGTCTCGGGGTCTCCCCTGGTGGAGAGCTCTATGCCTTCCTCTCCCAGCGAGGAGAGCTCTACAGTAGCGGAACTGGGGTCTGAGGAGAGAGTGAATCATGGTTATGCAGATGGGTTGAAGGCCTTTGTAAAGTCACAAGAGGATATTAGTCTAAAAAAGCTTTTCTTTGAGTTTAACGTCGCTTTCAACTACATGGTCATATCGTGACGGGGGTTTTACCCTTCATATGCTGGAAACTCAAAAACTAGGAACTCAAAATTAACCTTACACAGCCTGAGAGGGGTCGCAAATAGTCAGTATACCAGCAGAACAGGAGTAGGTGTATATTATTATTAACAAAATATAATATCAATAGAATAAAACAAACATAAAGTTAGAAAAATATTATAAATAATGAACATATACATCACACTTAGAAAGAGAGTGGTAAAAAAAGCATTTAAATATTAACAGGGCATAAAATGTAAAGGATTAAAATAAATATAATATAGATGAATATTGTAAATAAAATTAAAAAAAAAAAAAAAAATGGACACATTATTTTTATTGTACTTTTACTTTTGTTGTTGTTCTTTTACATTATCTATTTGTTATCAACTCAACTCTTATTACTTTTAAATGTCTAATAATACTAAGAGATCTCACCGTGAGTAGGGGTGAAGAAAGGTCCCCCCGTGACATTACTAGTGGCGGATATCTTCTTGTGTCGCACTGCCCAGCCGCGTGTTCTTACCGGGATCTTCACCTGGAAAATAAATCATAGAATACAAGAAGGTCTACAGAAAACGATTTTTCTAAATGAATATGTTTAGAAAGCAGTTAATTACATGAAAAATATTGCAAGATTCTTCCTGACATAAAATTATACATGACAGTACTGTAGTGGATAGGTGAATAATGTCTGAGCCAGACTAAAGAAAGGAATTTTTTATCATGTAATAATATAAATTGTTAATACTGCCTGAACTGAACTGAAAATCCCTTATATTCCAGCAGCTATTTTAGATCTACACTCATCAATATTTGGTCAAATTTTCAAATATCTAGCGTTTTAACAACTTCGACCACCAATGAGCATGACTTACCAGGGATCAGCAAAACTATACTGTACCACGTCAGAGTAATGGCTACAACTGCTGACTGACTCATGTCACAGCTGACTAAAGTAATAATAGCTTACCTTGACAATCTGAGCAGCAGAATCCCCCAGGTCAGGTTCTGTAGGCAGCAGAGATGGAATCAGCAGCATTCTACTGTCCCACGTCAGAGTAATGGCTACAACTGCTGACTGACTCATGTCACAGCTGACTCTTAGCTTACCTTGACAATCTGAGCAGCAGAATCACCCAGGTCAGGTTCTGTAGGCAGCAGAGATGGAATCAGCAGCATTCTACTGTCCCACGTCAGAGTAATGGCTACAACTGCTGACTGACTCATGTCACAGCTGACTCTTAGCTTACCTTGACAATCTGAGCAGCAGAATCACCCAGGTCAGGTTCTGTAGGCAGCAGAGATGGAATCAGCAGCATTCTACTGTCCCACGTCAGAGCCACCTCGAACTTGTTCAGCAGATTTACAATGTACCTGGAGGAAAGGTCAATGAACCGAAATTAGAGTTGGCTAGTCAGTTCTCTGTTTATGGTCCTCTAGCGAGACACTGGTCTTTTCGCTGATTAACGTACCCCAGTCAGACAGCTTTAAGGTACATTTAAAACTAATGGAAATAGTTTGATTCTTTGGCGATCCAACGAGGTAATGCTACCTGCATGTTAGGTACATTGTCTCATGCAAGTGGGATGGATCAAGTCTATCTCCTGTGATTTTAAAATTGATCAATTTAATAGATAAATAAACTGTTAGTTTGATTACAGAACAAATGATCTAAATGTTATTAGAGACTCCTATTTTAGTATGACCCCAGTAATTTATGTTTTATACTATCATTGTGAATAATCAATAACATTCACATACCCTTTCGTGTCGAGCGAGCCAATCCTGGTGTTCTTGAAGACCAGACTCAGATCGCTGAGCTGCATGAGTCCAGCGCGCGCGAAAGGGTTGATCTCGCGTATAGTCACCACATGGGCGAGCATATCGCACAGCCACTGGGGGTCTAGAAAGTAGAGGTCCCTCAGAGTGACGTCATCGTAGTGCAGCAGCACTCCATTGTCGTGCAGGAACAGGGTGGCTTGATGCAGCTCCGCCGCGTCCCTGGGAGATGGAAATGATAATAATAGAATGATACATTTCTCACCAGGGCGATTGATAACTCACCATAGAGGTTGTTTACTCACCAGAGCGATTTACAACTCACCGGAAGGTCCTATGGCAACGATTACCCGTCTCCACGGTGACCAGCACGCTCTATTGCTCACTGCTCACCAGAGCGATTGCTTACTCACCAGGCCGATTGATTACTCACCAGCGCGATTTATTACTCACCGGAAGGTCCTATTGCAACGACTACTCGTCTCCGCGGTGACCAGCACGCTCTAATGCTCACCGCACACCAGAGCGATTGCTTACTCACCAGGCCGATTGATTACTCACCAGCGCGATTTATGACTCACCGGAAGGTCCTATGGCAGCGGCTACTCATCTCCGCGGTGACCAGCGCGCTGTATTGCTCACCGGTGAGCACCGGGTCGAGTCCCTGTGTCTTCCTGTCCGCAGCTAAGTGCACCACCACATCCTCCAGAGCAAGGTACGAGGCCGGAATCTTCTGCTCTAGCAGGAGCTCCTTGCTACCGGGCGGCCTCAGGCTGGGGAGTAGAAATCAAACATTCAACTGTGGTTTCTTTGTTATTTTTTAGTTAGAAATTTAATAGATAGTTCAGGTTAGGTTCGCGACTTTAAACTCCAGGTTGTAAAACATTCATCATTATTTTTTTTAAATATCTTTTAACCTGTGGCGCCGAGTTCTAGCCCGAAGCGATGTACGGCAATGCCTCATTGTGTAGAGCAGAGTTAGGAATTTAAATATAGGACCATACCTCGGGTGCAGACCCACCCATCACTACCGGTAGTTACCTGAACACAGCCGACCTTCGTGGCTTAGTAGTTAAGACCCGAAGGTTCGAATCTCGGCCGGAGCGGAAAATTCTGACCGAGTTTTTCCGTTTCCGGAATGGCATGGATGTAGAGGTAAAGTGCCCTGAAGTAATGCAAAAGTGGTTCCAGGGCACAACTTTTCAAAAAAATAGACAAAATAATAATAATAAAAACAGTTACCTGAACACAGTGTCGTAGATAAGGTTGCAGAGGAGCTTGATGTTGTAAAATAAATAGTTACCTGAACACAGTGTCGTAGATAAGGTTGCAGAGGAGCTTGATGTTAGTTACCTGAACACAGTGTCGTAGATAAGGTTGCAGAGGAGCTTGATGTTGTAAAATATATAGTTACCTGAACACAGTGTCGTAGATAAGGTTGCAGAGGAGCTTGATGTTAGTTACCTGAACACAGTGTCGTAGATAAGGTTGCAGAGGAGCTTGATGTTGTAAAATATATAGTTACCTGAACACAGTGTCGTAGATAAGGTTGCAGAGGAGCTTGATGTTGTAAAATAAATAGTTACCTGAACACAGTGTCGTAGATAAGGTTGCAGAGGAGCTTGATGTTGTAAAATATATAGTTACCTGAACACAGTGTCGTAGATAAGGTTGCAGAGGAGCTTGATGTTGTAAAATAAATAGTTACCTGAACACAGTGTCGTAGATAAGGTTGCAGAGGAGCTTGATGTTGTAAAATATATAGTTACCTGAACACAGTGTCGTAGATAAGGTTGCAGAGGAGCTTGATGTTGTAAAATAAATAGTTACCTGAACACAGTGTCGTAGATAAGGTTGCAGAGGAGCTTGATGTTAGTTACCTGAACACAGTGTCGTAGATAAGGTTGCACAGGAGCTTGATGTTGTAAAAATATATAGTTACCTGAACACAGTGTCGTAGATAAGGTTGCAGAGGAGCTTGATGTTGTGTCTGGTCTTGCAGCTGATCTCTATGGTGTCCAGGACCCGGGGCAGACCACACTTCTCGGCGTCCACTATGTTGATGAATCTGAGGGGGACGGAATGGGCGATCATGAAAACATATTAATAGTTAACCCTGCCCTTTAGTTAGGACATAATGCAATAATAACACTCTTTAGTGGAAGGTAACCACCAGGCGAGGTTCATGCTCAAGCATTTTTTATACCACTTAACCCTCAGAGTCTTGTTATTATGTGGTCACAAACTCAAATTATTGAGGAAAAATTCATGCACTGGGTGGGATTCGAACCATACGCTACCTGGATTACCAGACCAGCGCATTAACCACTTGATTAGCAGTGCGCGAGTATGTGTGTATTACATTTATCTATTTTTACCAACCTCAGTAGCTTGGTCGATAAGGCGGCGGACTTGTAACCAGGAGGTCGTTGGTTCAAGTCCCGGATTCAGCGTAGATCTAGTAAAGCTTGTTTGAGTAGTTGTAATATCACGAAATTGACTAGCACATATTAATATGAACGCTCCGAACGCAAAAATCCTTAGCACCCGCCGCGCCTGTCTCAGGGTAGTAATAAATAATCAGTGTGTCACCTGTCGCGTATGAGCTGCTGCAGATCCTCAGAGCGAGAGGCAGGGAATCTCTCCTGCACCTGATCGTAGTGGGTGCCCACTATGAGACACGGGGAGTTGGGAGCTCTGGCCTGGATGTTGACCAGCCTGTAATGGTAAGAGATACAATAGGTTTTAGAATGACATTTTGAAATCGGAAAAAAACAACGAAAAAGTACAAGAATTGAAAAAAAAGACGAGGATTGAAAAAAAAAACAATGAAAAAAAATTAATCTGAAAAGTCAAGAATGTCTACCTTATTACTGTAAAAAAAACTCTCTCGGGTTACTGACTACGACGTCTTGAAAATGGTGGACAATGACTGACGTTAGGGTGGGGTCTGTTTGAGTCTGTGTTCAGTATAGATTGTTGGATTTAATTTTATTTAAAAAAAATACTAATATTTTATTTTTTCAAGTCTCTAATGCAGACAACATATTTTTATACATTTAAAATGAGACTATTTCAAAAGGTATAAATAATAAAATCCCCATTACTTCCTGCATGCTACTCACCACTGCATGATCATTACTTCCTGCCTGCTACTCACCACTGCATGACCATTACTTCCTGCATGCTACTCACCACTGCATGATCATTACTTCCTACCTGCTACTCACCACTGCATGATCATTACTTCCTGCATGCTACTCACCACAGCATGATCATTACTTCCTGCATGCTACTCACCACTGCATGATCTGCTGTATGGCGGGCTGGCCGTCGGGTATCTTCCACACCACCAGGTAGAGGCTGCGCTTGCTCAGGAAGTACTGGTGCGTGGCGTAGTACTCGCGCTGCCCGCCGAAGTCCCAGGTGCGGAACTGCACCGCCCCTCGCCCCCCCCGCCACCCCCGCCCCGCCTCTCGTACACCCAGTCCCCTATATCCACGCCCACGGTGGACATGTTGGCGCCTGGGAGGGGAAGAGAAGACACTTCGGGGTTAAGCAGCGGAGATGCGGAAGGTTCCAAAATTTGGTTGCAAGCTTGCGCTCAAATAATAATATTGACATTAAAAATAATAATATTGACTCTTTATACCTTTTGATCATTTTATTTTTACAGAATTTAGGGGGTCCAATCCCATCGACAGGTGCAAAGGAAATCTCCTTTGGCGTCTGTTCAAAGCAATAGATGGAAGAAAAAAATCACAAAATTTACAATAATCTTAATACTATTTATTAATAAATAGCTAATGTAAGCTCACGATGGCACTCGCTTGCCATGCGAAAGGTCCCGGGTTCAAGTCCCAGACCCGACAAAAAAATGTATGGACATTTTGGTTACAGTTATTTGTAAGGGATACCTTCCGGTGCGCTCGTTTAACCCAGCAGCTTAGATGGAAGCATGTGTCACTTCTCGCCTATTACAGGGGAGCCATACTACGAGCATGGACAAAACAAGCGTCTACAACTCTACAGTAGCTGCTGGGACAACTATATCGTTCAGTCAGCCTACCGGTAGACAACTAAAAAGTTAAATTGTCCCTTAGTAATAATGATTATCTTTAATATTTTCTATATGACCATTCAAATTCTAATTCTCGTGACGCTGGCTTTTCCCGGCCCCACTCAGGCTGGGTGAGGTCAATGTGAGTAGCAGTTTGTGAGTTTCCTGCGAATGGAGGGTAAAACCCCCGTCGTGATATGACCATGGCAGTTGAAAGCGACGTTAAAAACCACTTAAAAAAAAAAAATATTTTCTATGAAGTACTAGTGCACTTTTCGGGAAAACTATATCGTCTACGTTGTTAAGTTGTCCCACGGGTGAGACAGGTCGTGTAGGGGTTAAAACTCCTCGTGTCTTACCTCTGGAGTTCTTGGTGTTGATATTCTTGTTCCCCATTCGCTTGGCCCAATGCTCAGTGGGTTTCTTCTTGTAGGATCTCACGCCCTCTTGCCGCAGCTGCTCCAGGAGGGAGGTCTTGCCTATGCCTGGAACCCAGAGTGGACTTAGGAAGTGTAATGTAATACCTCTGTCGAGCTAAGCTTGCGTATTGTCTTAAACGGGGAAAACTAGTGCTAAGTCATGACTTAAGATCTCGATTTTGTCTATTAGGGCGAAATCAATAGACAAATTTTTATATCACAAGTCATTGCTAAGCGTCCGTTTTCCCTATCTTACACAGTACGGAATCCGTGACTTAGTGCCACAGAGGTATTAATTCCGCCCTAAAACATGAGAACCATTCCAAAGGTGTTTAATGACTTATAAAAAAAAGCCAAAGTTCTTTAGTTCATATACACCGGGCTCAAGCCAGCATCTCCAGATGAGAATTCAATTCTTTATAGTGAAAAATAACCTCTTTATAAGAGAAACCTTGGTATTAGAGAAAAATTTCCAATCCCTTGAGTTCTCTTATATCCAGGTTTGACTGTATTAGATACTAGCGGGCTGTCGCCCGCTTTGCGGGCCGAGGCATGGCCGTGAAAGCAAAAAGTCCTTTTTCGCCAATGGCAGGTGTTGTAGTGGGAAATTCGAAAAATTGCACATCTAGACTATAAGACAAAGCTACCTACCAAATTTCAGCTTCCTAGGACTTACCAGTTCGGAGAAACAGTGATGATCAGTCAGTCAGTGACTTTGACATTTATATATTAAGATGTCTCTTTCTTTGTATAGGCGTTCTTCACACCTCGGCCGAGGTGTTTGATTCTTGGACGTAATAGCACTTTTCTACTGTTATACATAGAGTCAACAGTCTAGAGCTCCATCTCACCTTGCACGCCGACAATCATCAGCTTCATCCTGGCGTAGGGCTTGGCGTCCTCCAGCACGGACTTGAGGTAGCCCAGGATGTCCATGGTCTTGTACTTGTTGGACTCCAGCATGGACCTGAGCGGCTCCTGCAGACAGCAGCCTCGTGTGTTGAGGTTCCAGAGCCGGTGCAGGAGACCCATCTGGTAGGGAAGCTCGGTGATGTCTCGGTTGTTGGAAACGTTGAGGACGGAGAGGTTGGCTAGCTCGTGGATGGCGGGCGGGATGTCCCGCAGCTGATTGTTGCTGAGGTCTAGCATGCCTGGGGGTGGAATAGAATAGAATGGAATAAGCTGAGGTCTAGCATGCCTGGGGGTGGAATAGAATAGAATAAGATTATCTGTTTACAGCTGGTTGTTGCTGAGGTCTAGCATGCCTGGGGGTGGAATAGAATAGAATAAGATTATCTGTTTACAGCTGGTTGTTGCTGAGGTCTAGCATGCCTGGGGGTGGAATAGAATAGAATAAGATTATCTGTTTATAGCTGGTTGTTGCTGAGGTCTAGCATGCCTGGGGGTGGGATAGAATAGAATGGAATAGCTGAGGTCTAGCATGCCTGGGGGTGGAATAGAATAGAATAAGATTATCTGTTTATAGCTGGTTGTTGCTGAGGTCTAGCATGCCTGGGGGTGGGATAGAATAGAATGGAATAGCTGAGGTCTAGCATGCCTGGGGTGGAATAGAATAGAATAGAATAAGATTATCTGTTTACAGCTGGTTGTTGCTGAGGTCTAGCATGCCTGGGGTGGAATAGAATAGAATAGAATAAGATTATCTGTTTACAGCTGGTTGTTGCTGAGGTCTAGCATGCCTGGGGGTGGAATAGAATAGAATAGAATAAGATTATCTGTTTACAGCTAGTTGTTGCTGAGGTCTAGCATGCCTGGGGGTGGAATAGAATAGAATAGAATAAAGTATAACAGCTGGTTGTTGCTGAGGTCTAGCATCTGGTAGGGAAGCTCGGTGATGTCTCGGTTGTTGGAAACGTTGAGGACGGAGAGGTTGGCTAGCTCGTGGATGGCGGGCGGGATGTCCCGCAGCTGATTGTTGCTGAGGTCTAGCATGCCTGGGGGTGGAATAGAATAGAATGGAATAGCTGAGGTCTAGCATGCCTGGGGGTGGAATAGAATAGAATGGAATAGCTGAGGTCTAGCATGCCTGGGGGTGGGATAGAATAGAATAAGATTATCTGTTTATAGCTGGTTGTTGCTGAGGTCTAGCATGCCTGGGGGTGGAATAGAATAGAATAAGATTATCTGTTTACAGCTGGTTGTTGCTGAGGTCTAGCATGCCTGGGGGTGGAATAGAATAGAATAAGATTATCTGTTTACAGCTGGTTGTTGCTGAGGTCTAGCATGCCTGGGGGTGGAATAGAATAGAATAAGATTATCTGTTTATAGCTGGTTGTTGCTGAGGTCTAGCATGCCTGGGGGTGGGATAGAATAGAATGGAATAGCTGAGGTCTAGCATGCCTGGGGTGGAATAGAATAGAATAGAATAAGATTATCTGTTTACAGCTGGTTGTTGCTGAGGTCTAGCATGCCTGGGGGTGGAATAGAATAGAATAAGATTATCTGTTTACAGCTGGTTGTTGCTGAGGTCTAGCATGCCTGGGGGTGGAATAGAATAGAATGGAATAAAGTATAACAGCTGGTTGTTGCTGAGGTCTAGCATGCCTGGGGGTGGGATAGAATAGAATGGAATAGCTGAGGTCTAGCATGCCTGGGGTGGAATAGAATAGAATAGAATAAGATTATCTGTTTACAGCTGGTTGTTGCTGAGGTCTAGCATGCCTGGGGGTGGAATAGAATAGAATAGAATAAGATTATCTGTTTACAGCTAGTTGTTGCTGAGGTCTAGCATGCCTGGGGGTGGAATAGAATAGAATAGAATAAAGTATAACAGCTGGTTGTTGCTGAGGTCTAGCATGCCTGGGGGTGGAATAGAATAGAATAAGATTATCTGTTTACAGCTGGTTGTTGCTGAGGTCTAGCATGCCTGGGGGTGGAATAGAATAGAATGGAATAAAGTATAACAGCTGGTTGTTGCTGAGGTCTAGCATGCCTGGGGGTGGAATAGAATAGAATAAGATTATCTGTTTACAGCTGGTTGTTGCTGAGGTCTAGCATGCCTGGGGGTGGAATAGAATAGAATGGAATAAAGTATAACAGCTGGTTGTTGCTGAGGTCTAGCATGCCTGGGGGTGGAATAGAATAGAATGGAATAGCTGAGGTCTAGCATGCCTGGGGGTGGAATAGAATAGAATGGAATAAAGTATAACAGCTGGTTGTTGCTGAGGTCTAGCATGCCTGGGGATGGAATAGAATAGACTGGAATAAAATATAACAGAATGGAATAAGATTATCTGTTTAATAGGTCTCGCCGCCAACAATTTACAATAACGAACACTACAGCTCTGCTATGAACCTTCATAATGACATATGCTTGAAAGGTTTTTAAGTACCACAAATACATATTTAATTCACATAATTAGACCCCATTCTGCTAAACAGTCTAAATCTCAACAGAAAGAAAAATAAATCAATTGTGCACTAAATTAAACTTTAGCTATTCGTACAAAAACTAAACCAATAATTTATTGCTTAAATTCTTCTATCATCATCAAATACGCAACAAGTGTTTATGCTTGTACACCACCAACTAGCTAAATCCCGGAACTTTGTCGCCGTTGAGGTAATTGCCCGTGGCTGGCGTCCTATTTGAATCATTATTGAACCAGAAAATCCCAATATCTTGAAAATGGTAATAGATATTTTATTTTTGATTACTTTCTAGCAGTGTTTTATTGGGGGTCAAGTCTCATGAAAAATTCAATATCTGTTACCGTTTGGGCTGTGGTATTGTAAACAGTGAACCCCTAAGGGGAAACAGTCAGCCACGCACAGATCTACACTCACTCAGGTTGGGGAACATAAGGCGGGTCCGCATCAGGCACACCTCCCCCTCCGCCTCCTCACTCCCCCCTCCCCGTCATCATCCGTGCTGAGCTGGATTCTAGTTACATTGTTGTCCGCTAGGAGTAGGGTGCGCAGTGAGTCTAGGCGCAGGTGACGCCTGTGTATACACACGGAGGATAGGACAGAGGTGCGCAGGCTTTGTCTACCGCGCAGCAGCGGACCTGGGAATTTAAGCACTTCATGTTATACATACAGGCTTTAGAAAAAAATAAAAGTAAATTGTAGGTAAATGAAGAATTTTAGTGCCTTTCTACATTTCACAGCAGAAAAGAAAAGAGAAATTGTGTGCAAGAGAATGCCTAAGGCATTAACTTCGCCCCGGATTACAATACATTGTACATTTAAATTTAAATATTTTTTTTCTTCTATATCTTATTTTGTAAATACCTATTGTTAATTATTTTTATCTTTGTTAATAATTTATTGTTGTATGTATTGTATAAAAAATAAAGTGTAAATAAATAAATAAGAAATTTTTAATTAAAATCATAGACCATCTTAATATACCTACTTAATTTATTGTAAAGTTAAATAGTAACTTAACTTCTTTGTCCATATTATTATGATGTAAAAATATACAATACATACATGATTTGAGTATTTTGAGAAAAAAAAACTAGTAAAACAAATTGCCATAAGTGAAGGTCGAACTTTTTTAGAAGTAGAATGGGGCACTGACCTACGCTCGGGTGTGACTTGCTCGAGGCAGTGTCAGGACAGTAGCAGGTGACAGCGGCCAGCTCCATGGGATCAGAGCTGTCTATCTGAGGTAGCGAAGGCCAGCAGGAGATCTTGTTGTGAGAGAGGTCCAGCTGCTTGAGAGAGTTGGGGTAGGAGGTGATGTGGGACATGCTTCGGAGACTGAAACCAGAAGTGGGTTGGATATTTTTTATCTAGAAAAAAAAGACTTTTATTAGCGAAATAAGTGATTTCTTGCCAGAAACAAACTAGAATCTCACCTGTTGTACGCCATTAGCCGACGTCCGTGGCTCAGTGGTTAGGAGCATTGATTGGAGAACCGGAGGTTGTGGGTTCGAATCCGGGCCGGGGCGGAAAATTCTGACCGAATTTTTCCATTTCCTAAATGTCATGGATGTAGAGGTAAAGTGCCCTGAAGTAATGCGAAACCGGTTCGGGGCACAGCTACCTATTTTATTTAAGTATCTCACCTGTTGTACGCCATGTTGAGTTTGGTGAGGTTCACAGCCAGGCACGGGAGCACGGGGGGCACGGAGGTGAACTGGTTGTGGGCCAGGTTCAGACTCAGGAGGGGGCAGCAGGGGGTCTCGCTGCCCTTCTCCCCGCCTCACCCCCGCCTGAGTGGGGCAGGGGATGCTCGGACACCTCCAGGCCGGCGTGACTCCACACGTTGTGGTGTGTGAGGGGGAGCAGTCTGGGGGGGAGAGAGTGATAATAATAAAGTTAAAGACCTATCTCAGTAACTTGATTGATAAAGCGGCGGACTTGTAACCAGGATGGGTGGCAAAAATTTACGGGAGCGAGCTTGAGTAATTGTGATTAACACAAAATAATTATAATAAAGCTATATAAGTAATACATACAGTCTAACTAACAGTAGCTGCTGCTTCATGGCTACGAAATTAAAAAGGCTGTGAAACACTCATAGGAAAGATAAAATATAACAGTACGTACTTTATGTTGGAGAGTCGGGTTTCCTTAAATCTAGTATCACAGTCTTGGGAGGAGGGGGCGAGGGGGTCAGGGTTGGATTCCCCCGACCTGGAAGATTCCACGGAGCATACGCTGCCTGCATCGCTCATGGTATCCTGTGGGGGAGAACACAGCATTTTACTATTTATAAATCAGTTATGTTGTTGTTGGTGTAACTAGCTTGTCTGCAGCTGAGGGGAGGGATGATCTCCAGCCAACAAGTGTACTTTTCAAGAAGAAGAGAGGTGTGTAGAATTTAGGGGGGGGGGATCATTATCTGGGTTGGGTGGAAGAGATTACCAAAGGCACCAACCTTTTAGTTAGGACATGTGTATATATTTTTTCCATTTATTTTCTGTTTTTCTTTTATATTGTTTCCAATTTTTTATATTAATTTATAATTATCTGTTATATGTGTATAATAATAATAATTACCTCAGAGTTGTGGATAGCGGGCAGATCCTTGAGCAGGTTGAAGGCCACATTCAGTTCCTTCAGCTTAGGAGTCCTCCAGAGCTGAGAGGAGAGGCTCTGCAGTTTGTTATTGGAGACGTCCAGGGTTAGCAGGGATGGGAGCTGGAATATTTCATCTGGGATTGATTCTAGCCGGTTGAACTGGGGAAGTAAATGGGGAAAAAGTTAGAATAGAATGAAAAGGTTATATTGAAACAGAAAAGATTTTAACAACTATTGTATAGAGCCAAATTATGAAACAGGATTAAAGTTAGAGCAGTACTGAAAAAAAAAGTTACAATCCGTCGGACACTCCCTCAAGTCGGAGTTTTAACCAATCACAGCGCAGTATAGCCCGAGTTGAGGGATAGTTTCGCTTATCTTAACTTTAATCCTGTTGTATGATTCGGCCCCTAAAGACTTGAAATAGTTCTTTTGAAAGTTAGGTGCCATCTGTTATAGTCCTAGTACATTCTGAAATAATTTATATTTCACACTAACAAAGAAAGTTATATCTCTTTATAGCAATCATGGCAGCTTGATATTCGATAATCTACATGAAAAATTTATTCTATGGCTACTTTCAAAATCTATTAATCATAATTATAAGAAGCAACTCCAATAAATTAATTTTAAAGACAGTACAAAAAAAATCTACAGTGTAACATTTTTCCTATTTTTTTTTTTAACTTCAAAAAATCCATTTCTTAATATTGACTCGAACGAGTGAATCCAATCTCGCGTACGTCACACCACTCACCTGCAGATACAACTCCTCCAGCAGAGGCAGCCAGTACCCCCGCGGGGTCTCCTTACTCCTCCTCGCCCCGTGGAGGGGGGAGGTCTGCTCAAAGTCGCCCCCCAGCGGGGAGGGCAGCCGCTCTATCTTGTTCTGGGCGAGGTTGAGCACCCGCAGGGAGGGGAGGAGGAAGAGGGCGGGGGGCGCCCAGGGCAGGGAGTTGTGGGAGAGGTCCAGGCGGGTGATGGCGGTGAGGACCAGGCCTTGGGTGCGGGGGTGTAAGCGGAGCTTGGGGTTCACGTGCAGGCCGGCGTCGATCTGGAGTGGACGGATTATATTAGTATTTCGAGCCAGGCACGCGCCGGTATGGCTGCAAGTCCTGCGCTCGAATTTCTAAATTTTCCATGTTAAATTTTTAAGTACATATATGAATTTAAAAGGAAGCTGAGCCCAACTATCCAAGATATGAAATATACTGAAAATGAATCCTGCGAGAAGATTGTAAGACAGAAAAAAAGGCAATATAGTTTGCGAAATAATTATATGAATGAATATAAATCTTTATTGTTTCCAGGAGTCTGAATAAGTTGGCCATGCATGACTAACATAGGTACTGCTGATTGATAAATTATAATCTTATTACTATTTTTTTTAAAGTAGGTAGGTGTATATACATTTATATTAACATTGATGATTTATTTTTTATTATTTTTTTATTTTATTTTGTTTTTTAGATCTTAAATTTATTTTATAATTGTTTTGTAAACATACAACTTGTATCATTACAATAAATATTCATATTCATATTAGGAAGACAAAAATGTACAATATTTACAGAATAACATTAAGGTGAAAATAAATAAAAGATAAAATTGTTATTATTAAAAAAGCTTAGTTTTAAATAGCATCGTCTTTTAAAATGTAGACACTCATATTACTCAGTCAAAAATAAAAATCTCACCAGCCACTGGGCTCGAACCCGGGTGAGCTCGCAGCGCTGGGCGTGCCAGTTGATCATCACGGGGGTGTGGGGCGCAATGCCCGTCCGGTAGAGACCCGCCCCCTCGCTCTGGGCCTTCTTGTTGATCTTGTACTCGGGGTCCGGGAAGGCCTTGATAGCCAGGAGCTTGGCCGTGAGCACATCGTCCCTGGAGGACATGAAAGGGTTAATAAGATAAAAGGATTCTCTTTTATTTCTTTTTATGAATGAGATATGAAATATTTTTTATCATATTTGTGCTGATCAGAAAGGTGATATCACAATTACTCAAACTCGACAACGCGGACTTGTAACCTGGAGGGCGGTGGTTCGAGTCCCAAGTTAAACAAATACTTAGTAAAGCGAGTTTGAGTAATATTGATCACTATAGTGATTAAGTATAATAACTTTGATCCAAACTCGACTTGCTTTGTAATAGTAATACTTGAAATTCGAACCACCAACCTCCAGGTTACAAATATATTTATTTATTTTTATTTATTTAGAAACACTTTATTAGTAGAACATACAGACAAATTCAGACAAATAATGGGAAAAAGTAAATATAAAAATGACAATAATAATAATATAACACAAGAAAAAAATAAATAAAATATATACATATGTCCTAACTAAAGGGCGGGGTTATTGCCTATGGCAATCTCTTCCACCCAACCCTTAAAGTTTCCCTATCTAGATTATCAAGTATTAAATAAAATAAAATAATAATAAATAAATAAAAATATGTACATGGATATATATACATAAAAAAAGTAAATATATATATAAATGTAAGAAAGAAAGAAAGAAAGAAGAAAAAAAAAAAAAAAAAAAAATAATAATACCTAATAACACTAATAATAAAAAAAAAATTTTTTTAATAATAATAATTCAATTTTCCAAGAAATGTTCCTTCGTCAAAGCTTTAAATGCCAAGCGATTTTCCAAGGTTCTAAGTTCATCAGGCAATTGATTCCAGGATCGAACAGCATTAACTATAAAACTATTACCCATATGGTTTGTGTGATGAGGTGGAATGGAGAGATGAGTGGAGCGAGTGTTATGGCTATGAAATGAAGAAAGTGAGTGAAATGAAGAATGAAGATATGGAGGTGAACCCTCCTTCATTATTTTCCATAGTAAGCCCAATCTCTGGTGTTCTAACCTCTTATCGATTGGTAGCCATTGAAGAATTCGTCGATTTGCTGAAACATGATCGAATTTCTTCAACCCAAAAATGTATCGAACACAAGCATTCTGATACGTTTGAAGTTTTTTAAGTAGGTTCCCAGTGATATTTGACATAGCAGCTCCAGCATATTCAATTAAAGGAAATATAAGAGAAGTACACAGGAGCCGCTTTGTCTTTCCGGGCAAAAACCTTTGCAAACGTTTCAGGGAATGAAACTTTCGATACACTTTTTTACCAATGTGAATAACCTGAGAGTTCCATTGAAGATCTGCATCAAAAAGTAAACCAAGATTTTTTACACAAGAGGAAAATGGGATTGCTTCAGAGTTGAAAATGATGGGAGGTATATGGGACTGAGATACCCGATGTAATAGTGGTTGAGACCCTATAATGATGGATTGAAACTTTTTTGGATTTGGGATTATACCATGGTTTTGAGTCCAGGCCTTTAAAGCATTAAGATCTGTATTCATCTTGAAAATAGCTTCATTGATATCATCCACATAAGTTTCAATGTAGAGTTGTAAGTCATCAGCATATAGATGATATTTACAGTATTTAAAAATTGACGATATATCGTTGATAAATATTGAAAATAATAGTGGCCCTAAGATACTGCCTTGAGGTACCCCTGTATTGATAGGAAGTAAGCAAGAGCTTGAATCTTGGTTAAAAACATACTGCTGACGACCCCGTAAATATACTGCCTTAGTGAGCAAGCTACCCGGGTTGGTTAACTGATTCATATTATTTTTTATAAGAGGTTATTTTCCCTTATGAGAGGTAAAATTTGAGCTGGAAATTGTTCTCTTATATCCAAGTTCGACTATAATTACAAGTTAAAGAAGAAAGCCTCTTGAAGGGTTGAGGTGGAGCCTTTAGCATCCTCATTCTATTATGCTCGGCTCTCACTCTACGTGACTAGGGTTCGAATTAGGGCGGCGTCGGAATTTTTTCGGCTCTGTACTGTGGATATCGGGGCCTACTGTAGCCTCGTGAGGACAATAGCGGTAGTTATAGGGTGTGCAAAGACCAGTGGCGGGATTACGAGATGGATATTAGAATATGATGGTTGGAGATATGATGAATTAGCATTAGTTCTCGTTATGTCGATGCTACCCACTAAAAATTGTGACATAACAACACATATAAATAGCTCTCTTTATCTATATATTTTTTTCAAAGTAAAAGTACAATCGTGTTTATACTTTTAGTAGTAAACATCGTTCATCTTACTTAGCGGCCACCACCACAGCCAGAGCCTTGCAGTCGTCATCCCTGGCTCCCGCCCGCAGCAGCAGATCCACAGTCGAGAGGTCGCGGTTCGAGCAGGCCAGCACCAGCGGTGTCACACTTTCCTCGCAGCCTCCTCGCGGGGAATTGGACTGAAACATGAGAGTGGATGCAGGTCAGTCACAATGGTCAGAGTTAATCAAGGAAATAACTGCATAAATAAGAATAAACAAGTTTAGTTGTATTGTTTTTAAAATAAAGTAGAATCCCGCTAACTCGAAATTCCAAGGACAGAAGAGTGAGTTCGAGCAAAAAAACGAAATTGACAAAAGCCGAAGAGAGAGAGAGAGAGAGAGAGAGAGAGAGAGAGAGAGAGAGAGAGAGAGAGAGAAAGAGAGAGAGAGAGAGAGAGAGAGAGAAGAGTTGACAGTGCATGAATTTTTCCTTATTAATTTGAGTTTGTGACCACATAATAACAAGACTTTGAGGGTTATGTGGTAGAAAATCCTTTTAGCATTAACTTTACTTGTTGCTTACCTTCCACTAAAGTGTTATTATTAGTATTATAGTTCTTTCGAGTTCACGGCATTTTCGACCTATCGGGATTTCGAGTGAGTTAGATCTCACCTGGTCGCCACTGTTAGGCCGGGTGCTAAGGTTCACATTGGCCCGTGCTGTGTTGACCAGACCCGTGGCTATCTCATGGTGCTTCCCCCCCACCGCGGCGTGTAGTGCTGTCTCCACCCCGTTATTACAGTAGGCATCCACCCGCCAGGGGGAGAGGAGCTTCTCGTTGGATTCTGGGAGTCAGAGAAGAGAAAACAGAATTAAATTTCTCAATATTCGAAAATAATTCGTAAAAAATATAATAATACTACCTATTACTTCCTATTTTATATATTTGACTATAAAATACAATACAAATGTACATATTATACATCTATAGTCACCGTGGTAGAGTGAGTTAGCGCGCTAGGCATTGCACGCACGGTGACCTGGGTTCGATCCCCAGCGGGGCAAGATTTTTCTGCTCTGTTCTTGGACGTTCGGGGTCCACTCATACCTCGTGAGGAAAAATGAGTAGCTACTTTAATGTGAGCAGCGACCAGTGGCGGAATTATAGGCAAAAATAAGATATTGGGACATTACAAGATATGGAAAAGTCCTATAATTCTGCGCTACCCACTAAAAATTGTGATATAATAACACAAAGAAACACATTTATTATATAATATTGTACATCTATGAACTATGATCGATTATAATTAATTAATCTGATTTGTTTGATACTGCCCTACTTGAACTAATAATTCTATATTGTATTGTACTTTTATGAACATATTGTACATCTATGAACTATGTTCGATCATAATTAATTAATCTGATTTGTTTGATACTGCCCTACTAGAACTAATAATTCCTATTATTTCTCCTGAATACAAATCCACATACCAGTAGGTCTGGAGATTAGACTAAGCCGGGACATAATAGACTGAATGCTAATGGCTCGGAATAAAATTCAGTCATGGGATTCGAACCCTAGTACTACTGAATACAAATCCACATACCTTGACCAGTAGGTCTGGAGCTCAGACTAAGCCGGGACATAATAGACTGAATGCTAATGGCTCGGAATAAAATTCAGTCATGGAATATGAACCCTAGTACTACTGAATACAAATCCACATACCTTGACCACTAGGCCTGGAGCTCAGACTAAGCCGGGACATGATAGACTGAATGCTAATGGCTCGGAATAAAATTCAGTCCTGGGATCTGAACCCTAGTACTCCTGAATACAAGTCCACGTACCTTGACCGCTAGGCCTGGAGCTCAGACTAAGCCGGGACATAATAGACTGAATGCTAATGGCTCGGAATAAAATTCAGTCATGGAATTCGAACCCTAGTACTCCTGAATACAAGTCCACATACCTTGACCGCTAGGCCTGGAGCTCAGACTAAGCCGGGACATAATAGACTGAATACCGTCCGATATCCGACGCCGTGTAGGGCTCAATATGTCCGCACCATCCGGGTTAACACCTTCGCTGCCATCCCCGGCTTCTGACTTCTCTGCCTGAGAATACAGAACATAGGTGAAACATTGTGAGAAACAGATTTTGATTTAAAAATAATAAAATGGTCGTTACCTACTAATAATAATAACCAGCCAGCGTCGATGGCACGTTGAATACACCAGTTCTCATTCAGTCACAGATGTTAAGCAACGTCCAGCGAGAGTAGGATTGGATGGGTGACTATTCAAATTCTATGCTATTCTGACTATTCCCGGCCTCACTTAGGCTGGGTAAGGTTAATTTGAGTAGCTGATTATTGAGTTCCCAGCAAATGGAGGGTAAATTCCGCGTCGTGATATGACCATGTAATTGAAAGCGACGGTTAACACCAAATAAATAAAAAAATTAAAAAATATTCAAATAATATTAAAACAAAACAAAGAAACAATTCCGTCGTGATATGACCATGCAGTTAAAAGTACATCAACCGCTAGACCAAGGTGACCACTAATAATGTACTATGATAATAGTAATATCATGTGACTCACCTGGGGCGGGGGTTTCCTGCTAGCTTTGACCTTGAACTTGAGCAGAAGGTCGACCAGCTTGGCATGTCCCAGGAAGCAGGCCAGGTAGAGAATGGTCTGGCCCGACACATCCTGCAGGTTCAGGTCAAAGGGGAACTGGTACTCCCACTCTCCGTCCCTGAGAACAGACAGATACCTCGCGTTAGCTTGCTTTTGGACAGCAGACAGAAATCAGTCGAGGCGTCTAACCAGTGCCGGATTAAGGCTGCGCGGGGCCCTTGGCATTTTCAAGGAGCGGGGCCCCAAAATTGTACTGAGTTTTTTCTAAAATACTATTTTTAGAACCTTGAAATCGAAGCCAAGTGTCCTGGGTACCAATCCATAGTAGACAATTTTATTATAACACCAAAGGCAACATTTTTTCCGAATAATAGTAGAAATATCTAAATATATATAATGAAAAGAATATGTGAAGAAAGGTGTCATAAGGTAAGATGTGTAGAAAGAAGATCACCGATTACTATGGAGATTTTAATGATAGGATTGAATGCTATTTTTTTAAAAAGGTCACTGGCCAAAATAATTCCAAATTATCAAAAGGCACTTCGAAAATGCCCAAACATTTTTTTCTTTTAATGGTACTAGAATTGCACGTCTTGAAAAACAATACAAAACATCGAGATATAAGTAAATTTGACGGCGCCGCAGGCGAAATTTTTGAAAAGTTATGGGGTAAAGTACACGTAAAATACATACAAAAAGATATCTTGAAAAAAAAAACATAAGCGTCGCAGGTGACTATAATGAAGATCATTGGTTCAGATGTCGATAAAGCCGATGACTGAGCTCTCAGAAGACACTTTATGGGTTTTGATGGCAGAGATTACCTAAGGCATTAATTAAGTCCTTTGTCAATATTATTCTTTTCAAATACGAGTAATTATATTATATTATATAAAGAGTCGCAGGTAAAAGCTATAGAGATCTACCTATTTTCATATATGTGGTCGATTTTAAGGTGGGCCCCGTCGTTTTTCTTTTAATATTTTGCTCAACTGGCTGTGATTTTATTTAATATTAAAATCCAGAAAACCCGACTTAAAGGTCATTCAAAAACACTTATAATTTGTGTAAGCTGCCCGAAACGCGGGGTCCACAAAACCGCGGGGAACTTGGCATCTACCAAATCCGCCATTGGGGTAGGTAATCCGCTAGTGTCCATGTGTTTGATCATTGTTGATTCGAGGAGTAGATAGTAAAAGGGGGCCCTGGACTCTTCTTCAAAATTTATGTACTTTGCTGTGAGTGTGTGTTTTTCCCCCTTTTATTTCTACTTCTTCTTACTCATTATCCAAAAATACCTAGCGTATAAGCTTTTAAAAAACTCATAATACCTAGTGCAAGCTTTTTAATAATCTCATAATATCTAGTGTAAGCTGCTCAAGCGCGGGGCCCCCTAAAGCGCGGGGCCCTTGGCATCTGCCAAATCCGCCATATGGGTAATCCGGCACTGCGTCTAACTGGTAATCTAGAGGTCGCGGGTTCAAAACCCAGCCTGGACATGAAAAGTTACCCTCCCATTTGGGATTTTGACCACATAATAATACATCTTGGGCTTACTACTGGAATAGTGAGACTCCAGAGTCCTAATCAGGCAGTATAAATATGGCGATATTGTTATAGTAACTCGGTACCAAATATGTGCAATTTCTAACCAGAGCTATTCTCACTTTTTATTACCTATATTCCTATAAGGTATCTAAGTACTGTTTTCGGTCAGTTTTTTTTAGTATGAAAAAAGTAAAAGAAAAAATATATTTGAGATTAAATAAGGATAGCATCGTTAGGTTAAAGAAAGGGGAAAAAATGGACTCTTACTTATTTCAAGAATAATAGAGAGCAATCACCTCATGAATATAATTTTCCCATATCTGTATTATTAAAATTAAAAAAATATTGCAAAATTTAAATTTAAAAAAAAAAATCCACGATCAAGACTCGAACCTAGGATCTCGGGATCACCAGGCAGTGATACAGTCAGTCACTTACTTGCACGTGCTCATCAAGTGGGACGAATAAGGGTACTTGAGAAGGAAATCAGTGAGTGCTAGACAAAATTACCATATCGATGGCAAAATTAATTTATTTTTAACAAAAAAAATAACCGCGACCACGATTTGAACCTAAGACCTGCGGATCACTAGGCAGTGGTACATTCATTCACTTACTTGAACGTGCTCATCAAGTGGGGCGGATAGGGGTATTTGAGTATGAACTCCGTGACTGCCAGATGACCATTGATTACTGCCGCGTGTAGGGGGGGCCATCTCTCCACTGTATACTGCTGGATCAGCTCTGGAAATGTCTTCAGGAGAACCTCCACGATATCCTTGTGACCTGGGCGTGATGAGGATTTCGTTTATACATATTTTACATACGTACATAAAGAAATAATTATTTTTGAGCTCTGATAATTCAAGGAAATCCGAAATTTTTGACAAAAGAGTGTACCAAATAGGTCTTGAACTTGCCCCTACAGAATTTTTTTTATATAAATCAGTATATATCATGTGAAACAAATTTTAAGAGAATCGGTTGAGAACTTTAGGCATGTGATTAAGTAAAAAAATTCAGAATACATTAATAGTGAAAAGTCGATATAATTTAAATCGCCAAGTGTTTACGATGTGAAAGATTCATGAGGAAGTATTGTGTCCATCATTGTGATTAGGTCAAGTTAGGGAAATAATCAGAAATATAACAATGTTTCTGATTACTTTCCGTTAGTTAAGAGCTGGAATTATATTTTCATGATAATATTATATTGTTCGTGTGAGCTAGCATTGATGGTACATTGAATACACCAGTTTTCATCCATCAACGAGATAAAGAAACGTCTAGCAAGGTTATTTCCAGCTCAACTAAGGCTGGGTGAAGTTAAAGTGAATTCCTAGCGAATGTAGGTTAAAAACTCCGTCTTAAATAGATGTTAAAGAGACGTTTAGCACAACAACAAAAAATCAATAGGTTTAGAGGAAATATGTAATCTGTATTTAATTAGACCTTTGTTCTATTACCTTGCATGTCATAGCGGTGACGGTGAATTCAGCCCCAAAAAGATGTGCGGCAATGCCTCATTCTGTAGAGTAGGGTTAGGAAAAACAAATATAAGGCCATGCCTCGGGCCCCATCTTGGGTGCAGCCCGACATGGTAGCTCAGAATAGTGAGTAAGAAAAATAAGAATACCTTTATTAAGTCTCTAATTGTAAGACAAAAGAATCAAAATTAAAAAGATTCTATAGTTAAAAGTACCTTTGCATTTATTTTCGTACACAGTAGGTTTCAATAAATGTTTCTATTGTAAGAAATACCTTCCTATTTTTGCATATTCGGTATTTTGCATGGAGGCTATTCTCCTAGGGATTTTGTACCTATTCATAATTCTTTTGTATTCTCTTTGTGTTGCAAATGGAAAATAATTTGCGCTATAATAGGTTTGCAGATCCTTTCTTTATCTCTCTACATCCCTTTTTCTTGGAAAGCCTACAGCTGCTCTCCTTCTTAGGATCTGTCCTAGATAAAATTGAATTTTTATAATAAGTATTAAAAATTGCGAGCTCAAATTGAGAAGAAGAAAAGGGAGTCTTTTCTTCGTATGTTACATAATAATTCGATCAGAAATACAAGGGTTATTTATATTTATTGTATTGAAATTTCCACAATTACTATTGTTCCATGTTTACACTATTTGTCGCCATGGACGAGTTGGTAGCGCACGAGGCTTCTACGCAGGTGACGCGGGTTCGATTCCCGGCAGGGTCAAAATTTTCAGCTCTGTGCTGAAAGTGTTTTTTCAGTTAAAATGGAACTTGCCCATGAATTTGTGTAATATAAAAAATATTTGGTGTTGTTTTAGTATGTTATGACATGAAAGGAGCCTAGACATTGGATCTGGGCGTCTATATAATCGTCTCACCAAAATGACACGATTATATGGACACCATGTATCTGTGCCTATTTCACGGACACGGAATTATAATTATCATAGTGGGTAAACAGCATACTGGTGCCTGTTCTTTGTCTAATTCAACCAATAGGCTGCACCCGAGTTTCCGTCTAAGGCATGGCCCTATATTTTTCCTAACCTTACTCTACAGAATGAGGCATTGCCGTACATGGTTTCAGGCCTGGATTGAGCGCCTGCGCACTAACAGGCACTCACCCTTGAAGGCAGCTATGTAGAGGGGGGAGTACTTGGTGACAGGGTGAATCCTCCCGTCAGCTCCGTGATCCAGGAGCAGCTTCACCAGAGCTTTCTTACCACTCTCTGACGCACTGGAATACAAGATAATAATAATAACACTCTCTAGTGGAAGGTAACCACCAGACGATGTTAATGCTCAAAGCATTTTCTACCAGCTAACCCTCAGAGTAGTATAATTATTATTATTGAGGAAAACTTTTTGCACTGGATGGGATTTGAACCAACGGATCCCAGGCTACCTGGATTACCAGAATAGCGCGTTAAACACTTGACTACATGTGCACTGGAATAAAAGATAATAAAAATCGCCTTATTTATCCTTCCCGATTAGGACTATTAATGGCCGGGTCAAGACTCGACTGCTGGGTTCCAGCTCATGTTGATTTAGCGTCACGTGATCAATTTGGAGCTCTGTGATTGGTGGAATACCCGGTATTAATACATGGTAAAAATCTCAACTGGTGGATAACTCTTCATGTCCCGGCTGAGTTTCGAACCCGTGACCTCTGGATTCACAGAGTGCCGCCTTTACCACTGAGCTACCGGGACAGATGGAAAACAAGATGAGAAGCACAGCTTTCTATAAGTGAGTTTTAGCTCCACAACAAGGTAGAATTATCTTAGTAGGTGATATATTCTATCAATAGTCATAGGTGTAGTGAATAAAGAATAAAATCAATCCGTGGTAAAATACTCGCTTGCCATGCGGAAGGTCCCGGGCCGAAAAAAAATTGTATTCAAATTTTGATTACCGTAGTTTGTAACGGATGCCTTCCGGTGCTCTCCTGTTAATCCAGCACCTGAATGGGAAGTATTGTGTCACTCTTCTCGCCCATCAGAGGGGAGGCATACTACGGGATGGGCAGGTTATAACACAGACCACGAACGTCTACAGTAGCTGCTGTTTTATGGCTACGATAAATTTCAGACTTCATATTGAGGACCAATTTTTTGTTTCAAGGCCCTCCTCACTTCAACCGTTATCGAGAAATAGAAAGTGTCTAGGTGGTATGCTACTCACCAGTACAGCAAGGTGGTGGCTCCATTGGGCGCCAGGTTGACTATAAGCTCCGCCTCAGGGGTGAGCTCATGCAGCACCACCTTGACTAGGTTCAGGTCCCCGGAGAGGACAGCTTCGCGCAGGGCCTGGTGGGAGGCGTGGCGAGATAGCTCGCGGGCATCTGAGGAACACACAAGAAACATGGCTTTCATTATGTGTTTCTTTGAGTTATTATATGAAAAATTTAGAGGGTAGCGCAAAATTCAAGGACTTCTCTCAATTTTTTTCCGCCACTGATCGCTGCTGTCTCTTATATTTAGATTGGACTGTATAAAAACATTTGTTATTTTTGATAATTTGACATGTATTTTCGATTTTTTTCAAGCTTTCATTTCTCAACAGTCTCCGTCTGTTGAGAAATGAAAGCTGTATTGTTAGAAGTAATAATAAAAAATAAACTCTTACTCATAACGTCCGAATAGGACCAAAGTATTTATTTCATCAGTTGATTTGATGTCAGCATGATTGTGGTCAACGTTTCAGATGGATGAGGAAATCAATGCATTAGGTGGGATTCGAACCCACGGATCCCTACCTGGATTACCAGACTAGCGCCTTAACCAGTTGAACCACTAATGCTAGAGGAGTGACTTTCTAGTACAGTTACAACAACGATTCACACGATTTGACTCAGGGTCTCACGACCTATGGGAACCAGGATGTTCCTTTACTTTCTCGACAGCCGCATTTCTGAGCAGAATATTTCATTGTTCTTATGAATGTCTTAAGTATGATTTCCGATGGTTCATTGGAGAGCACATCAGCTTTCTTATGCAAATCAGCCTTGGTGAGGCCGGGAATAAAGGAATAAAAGTTAAAGGTTACATATTTGTGTTGATCACTTTCGTGAAGCAAAATCTTTGCTGAACTTGGGACTTGAACCTAGGGGTCCAGGTTACAAGTCCGCCGCCTTATCGATGAAGGTACTTAGGTCGGTTAAGGCCGGGAACCGACAGCATCACGAGGGTTCAAATTTGAGTAGTAACCCATCAAGTTCTAACCTCGCTGGACGTTGCTTCACCTTAGTGACCGAACGAGAACCGGTGTTTTCAAAGTGCCATCCAAGCGCGACGCTACGCGCTGGCTTTATTCCTTGCCTTAACTTTATGTATTAGTGGTTCAGTGGCCTGAGGCACTGACCACCGGATGGTAAACAAATGATGGTTCGTGAGTTTGAGAGCAACCAATCAATGACTTTTCTGTTCTTTTTTTCTCTAAATAAAAACATTGGTTAGTTCATAAAATACATATTTTAATATGGTTAGTAAAAGTCGAATTAAAATGATCTCGACCTTTTTATTGAAAATGGACAAAATTGTAATTTGATCGATTGGTTTTCTTTAAGCCAAATTATTACTCTCATTGAGCCAGCAAATTTTTTTTGCAAAAATATTGGAAGTTAAAAAAGAAATATTTTCCATTCTATCGAAATTTTTAGTGCTACAAAATTTTGGTACAAATGTTGGTCATTGAAAAAACTGAGGATCTAGAAATGTAACGCCCAAGACGCTGAATTTACATTGGACGGTAATGCAGGTACAGGTAAACAGTCACTGCGTTGGCGTCACTGCGTTACTTAGGCCTGAATTATAAAACAGGATTCATCATCATCATCATCATCATTGAGTAGCATCATCGTGTTCGATGGTCGCCAAACTTGATATTTTCATAAAGTTTATACAAGGAGGCTAATAATTAACAAGGGCCTCCAGAACCAAAAAGAAAGTCTGAAGTTTTCACTTCTATACTGACTTTGCTCAGTACTGAAACAGGATAGATTAACTAATCCCACACTATCCCTTAACACGATCTTTAGTGGAAGTTTATAATAGTATAATGAGTGCTGTATACTCGTAAGATTATGTTTAAAAAAAAAAAAAAAAAAAAAAGTTTCAACCAATCAGCGCATTTATATCAGCTGTTAAGTGAGAGTGACTTGGATTGACAAATCTTAGATATTTAATCCTGTTTCATAATTCGGCCCTCACTATTCGCGTCACTCTTCCCTATCAAGGTAGTTTGAATTATTTGTGTTAAAACAAGACGCTCTACAGAGTTTGTGGGTAGCACAGCATCACTGAGAGCTCCCTCTTATTACTAAGCCCGGATCCCCCTGAGCAACATTTTGTCACGCAACGTTGCAAAGCGTTTCGCTACGTTTCATGCTCCGTCCTTGTTTTAGGTCAAATGAGATGGAATCAAAAGCGCGCGATTAGCTCAGTGGTTAAGCACTCGCTTGCCATGCGGAAGGTCCTGGGTTCGATCCCCCGTGCCGACAAAAATTTGTATTCTTAATTTGGTTACAATTGTTTGTAAGGGATACCTTCCGGTGCGCTCGTGTTGACCCAGCACCTAATTGGGAAGTATTGTGTCACTTCTCGCCCATCAGAGGGGAGGCATACTACGGGATGGGCAGGCTACAACACAGACCACAAGCGTCTACAGTAGCTCCTGTTTCATGGCTACGAAATAAAAAAGGCTGTGAAACACTCATCTTTAAAAAAAAAAAAAATCCTACTGGCTGAAACATTGCTTAGCAACATTTTGCAACACTTCCCATTGAACATTCTAGACAACATGTTACGAAACAAAATGTTGCACTCAGTGGGATTGCGCTTGAGATTATAGTAATAATAACACAACCACCAGGCGAGGTTAATGCTCAAAGCATTTTCTACCACCTAACCCTCAGAGTCATGTTATTATGTGGTCACAAACTCAAATTAATGAGGAAAAATTCATGCACTTGGTGGGATTCGAACCAATGGATCCCTACGCTACCTAAATTAAAAGAGTAGCACGTGAACCACTTAACAATCAGTACACAGTGCAGCTTTTTGAAACATTTACATAATTTTCATTTTACTCTGGTAATGCTGCCACTGGTATTTATTCATACAAATAAAAAGTTTTCCTCACAAGCTACAAGTGGACCACGGACATCCAAAGTGAAGAAGAGAAAATTTTCCATCAATGGCTTTTTCCTAAAATATTAATATGTGACCAACTGACCATAAAGTAAAATAATAATAGCCTTCTAAGGGTCAGTTGGAAGAAAATACATTTTCCTCGTCTAGTGGTAATTTTCCCAAAAGGGCCAATTAATATTTCATTGTTTCACAATATTTCATTATTCCCCAGCTAATCTTATGGATACTATTGAGGAACTTCGTCCACAAGTTTCAACGATGACAACACGAGAGAAACATGATCAGCAAAAATACAAGAAGCTGAGTGGAATGATGAAGAGTGATGAGATGAAGATGCTGAATAAACTGCCGTTAAGGGCCTCCAAGGATTTCCATCAGACGCGCTGAGAAATTTTAGGGTTCAAATTCAAGTCCAAAAATAGGGTTCAAATTTAAACTTAGTACACCTTTCCGTAAAACAACGAATTTCAAACAATACTGAATGATTTTTAAAGCTTAATATTTTAAAAGGCTTTTAATTATAATAATTTTCGATATCAAGTCACCATAAAATATGTAGATTTACCTAATCAATTATTTCTCTAAAATAAATTTTGCAATTAAATTACTATGATGTTATCAAACGGTAAGTTCTACTTGCACATTAATTTAAAAATAAGGAAAGTAAAAAAAAATACATTGGAATTGAAAACTTATAAATATAGGTATGTATTTATATGAAAATGGTACAAAGGTGGATTTTACCTTTCTCAATATTTTTTCACTTTTTATAATTGGTTTATAAGAGGAAGCTACATACTTTATGTTTGTTTTTACAGGTTCTATCAAATGCAATGACTTCTGAAGAATACTGTGTGAGAGAATCTTTACAAATTCAATGTCAGCTCAAAATTTATGTGTCAAAGAAGCTTCTCCAAATTCAATGTCGCCTCAAAATTTATGTGTCAAAGAAGCTTCTCCAAATTCAATGTCACCTCAAAATTCATGTGTCAAAGAAGCTTCTCCAAATTCAATGTCACCTCAAAATTTATGTGTCAAAGAAGCTTCTCCAAATTCAATGTCAACTGAAAATTTATGTGTCAAAGAAGCTTCTCCAAATTCAATGTCAACTGAAAATTTATGTGTCAAAGAAGCTTCTCCAAATTCAATGTCAACTGAAAATTTATGTGTCAAAGAAGCTTCTCCAAATTCAATGTCAACTGAAAATTTATGTGTCAAAGAAGCTTCTCCAAATTCAATGTCAACTGAAAATTTATGTGTCAAAGAAGCTTCTCCAAATTCAATGTCGCCTCAAAATTCATGTGTCAAAGAAGCTTCTCCAAATTCAATGTCAACTCAAAATTCATGTGTCAAAGAAGCTTCTCCAAATTCAATGTCGCCTCAAAATTCATATGAAGTTCTCCAAATTCAATGTCAACTCAAAACTCATGTGTCAAAGAAGCTTCTCCAAATTCAATGTCAACTCAAAATTCATGTGTCAAAGAAGCTTCTCCAAATTCAATGTCAACTCAAAATTTATGTGTCAAAGAAGCTTCTCCAAATTCAATGTCGCCTCAAAATTCATGTGTCAAAGAAGCTTCTCCAAATTCAATGTCAACTGAAAATTTATGTGTCAAAGAAGCTTCTCCAAATTCAATGTCAACTCAAAATTTATGTGTCAAAGAAGCTTCTCCAAATTCAATGTCAACTCAAAATTTATGTGTCAAAGAAGCTTCTCCAAATTCAATGTCACCTCAAAATTTATGTGTCAAAGAAGCTTCTCCAAATTCAATGTCACCTCAAAATTTATGTGTCAAAGAAGCTTCTCCAAATTCAATGTCACCTCAAAATTTATGTGTCAAAGAAGCTTCTCCAAATTCAATGTCAACTCAAAATTTATGTGTCAAAGAAGCTTCTCCAAATTCAATGTCAACTCAAAATTTATGTGTCAAAGAAGCTTCTCCAAATTCAATGTCGCCTCAAAATTCATGTGTCAATGAAGTTCTCCAAATTCAATGTCAACTCAAAATTCATGTGTCAAAGAAGCTTCTCCAAATTCAATGTCAACTGAAAATTTATGTGTCAAAGAAGCTTCTCCAAATTCAATGTCACCTCAAAATTTATGTGTCAAAGAAGCTTCTCCAAATTCAATGTCACCTCAAAATTTATGTGTCAAAGAAGCTTCTCCAAATTCAATGTCACCTCAAAATTTATGTGTCAAAGAAGCTTCTCCAAATTCAATGTCAACTCAAAATTTATGTGTCAAAGAAGCTTCTCCAAATTCAATGTCAACTCAAAATTTATGTGTCAAAGAAGCTTCTCCAAATTCAATGTCGCCTCAAAATTCATGTGTCAATGAAGTTCTCCAAATTCAATGTCAACTCAAAATTCATGTGTCAGAGAAGATTCTCCAAATTCAATGTCAACTCAAAATCTACAAGTAAAAGAAGTATCTCCACACCAATGGTTACTCAAAATTCATGTGTCTACAAATTACTGTCTCCCATGTTAAACGTAAGTATTATTTTATCCAACATAAATCATTACATATATTGGTGACTTGATAATAGCAACAACAACAAAAACGTATCTTTGATAGTAAAGATCATTCAGTATGTAATGTAAAAATCCATTTAGAGTTTAAAATAACAAAAACAACAATATCAACAACAATGATGTTTTAAAAAATAATTGTAGGGTCAAGGGGGGTAATTACGAACGATTTTGAGCTACATTTTATAAACATATCTGTAACCCTGAGTTGCTTTTTTAAAATCCATGTCTTGTGATTTTTTTGGTATATAGACTTATTTAGCATTCTAATGGTGCATTATAAATAGTTTTGTGCATACTGTAGTATCTGTTTAGTGGTGTTCTTATTTACCCCCGCTTGTTCTTATTTACCCCCGCTTGTTCGCATTTACCCCCGCCTGACGGGGGTAAATGCGAACACATTATACAATATTAAAAACGAACTTTTTAATGGCAATATGTGCTTTTTATGTACAAATAATACACTAAAATTGTACTTTGTGTCTTTAGCCACCTGTATGACAATATGCAAAGTTTATGGACACACAGGATAGTGGTTTGAATCCTAACCACGAAGGTAGTCAGCTCTTATCAAATAGGGTATCTCTATCTTGCAAATAATAGTAATAATAATAATTTCGTGTCCGTGAGATAGGTAAAGATACCTAAATCACGGTGGTGGAGGATTATATGGACGCCCAGATCCAATGTCTAGGCTCCTTTCATGTCCATTGATTCTATTTGGTTTTAACATCCTGACTTGAGGTAGACAGGACGGGGGTTTCACCCTCCATTCGCTGGGAATCGTACCAGCTACCCACATTAACCTCACCCAGCCTGGGTGGGGCCGGAATCGCCAGCCTCTCATGTTCGGAGGAGACAGAATTTTCTGTGCGAAAAGTCTGCTCCAACCGGGAATCGAACTAAGGATCTTTGGACTACGGGCAGTAGTCACAACCGTTACGCCACGGAGGCTGGTAATAAAAGCATATTAAGAGTAATAGTTAATTATGAGAGCTTTTGAAAGTGTTTTATCTATTTTTTTAATTTTTTTTTTTTACAGATTTTGGTCTTATCAATAGTTTCTAGGTCATTGTCAATCTCAGATTTGTCTTCTTCTACCTTCATTTCTTTCTTCTTTTTTGAAACTGTTCCCCCTATATTTCTTTTCGTTTTCTACACTTTCATTTTTCTTCCTTTCTTTTGCTATGTTCAAGTACACAAATACCTTCATTGGGTCCAATACATTAGGGTACTAATATCTTGGTACTTCTTACAACCTCCCAGTATTTCAGGATTTTGAGCCTTACGTTTGGAAAATTCTACTTTGGTTTGCGGAATCTCAAAACACTGCCGTTGCTCTTCTGGCAGCCAGGTTGCCATTAAAAACATCTAATACGATAGCAGATATCATTTGTGCTTCTGTATACAAAGGAGGTGGTTTCTTCATCTTGTAGTTCCGGGGCATTCTGAGTGTTTTGATAAATACAAAAAAAGTTATAGGGTAAAACAAGCACCCAAAATATGCGTTCGTAATTACCCCATAGCAAAAAAATGCGGGGGTAATTAAGAACACCCAAAAACTATAACTTAAAAAATGGTTAAAATAATTATTTTCGTAAAATAATAACCAAAAACATGCTTATCAATAATTAAAAGTAAAATAATGATAAAAATTCAAGTAACACTTACCTAAAAAATTGTTTTAAAAAAAATCAAAAACTTCAAAAATCAATTTTTTTGATAGATCTATTTTCACTAGCTTACTAACTACAACTGAAAATAAATACTATCGAAAACTCATGTTCAACCTGTAAAAACAATTCAAAATAATAGTATTCAACCACCAGATTCGAAATATCTTATCCTGTTTAGGTACAATGACCACTGTTCGTAATTACCCCCTGTTCGTAAATACCCCCCTTGACCCTACATGTTTTTTGTGTCATTTGAATTGTGAGGAGAAAATAAAAATAAATTTCAATTTTAATTTTAACTTAACCCATTTAAGACTATACCTATTTTACTATGAAATTTTATCCCTCAAGTTTTTTAAGATGATTAAGATATAATTAAGATATCTGAAAGTTCATAAATAAAATAAATAAATGTGTGTTCTTTGTGTTGCAGAAATACAGGACTTTTTTCATTTAATTCTTGTGTATCAGTATCCAATGATTTCGCCACTGGTCGCTGCTCGTGCTCACATTAAAGCAGCTACTCACTTTTCCTCACGAGGTATGAGTTAACCTCGAATATCCAAATACAGAGCAGAAAAAATCCTGCCCCGCTGGGGATCGAACCCAGGTCACCATACGTGCAATGCCTAGTGCGCTAACTCACTTGGCCACGGTGACTACTGAAATATAATAAAAAAATCTGGTGTAAACATCACACGACTTTCCTTATCATATTAGGAATGGGAACAGGACCAAAAGCCACTTGTGACTCAACGGTAACAGTTAGGTAAAAATCAATGCCAAATTCGTAATCAGCACCTCAAAATCATTGGATTTGATATGTCACAATCCCCATCTAGGATGAATAATAAAAAAGTTAGTCCAAGCTGGTCCCCCCCAAAATACCGGTAAATTGGGGCCGGGTTTCAAAAAGTTCAAGATATCAAAAAAAATGATCGGAGTGAACCCCTATTATTTTTTTTATCCAAGAAAATGTTGTTCTCTAACTTTTTTTGTATCTTTAACCAATTCAAAGAAACGGCGCTTGCGGCCAATATTTGCGGCCCTGCGGCCGCATAATGCGGCCAATTTCAACCAAAAGTTTCGTGGTTCGTCTGGTGTATAAAATTAATTTGCATAACAAATTTCAAAACTCTACCGTTCTCGAGATATCCTGTTTACACACACACAGACGGACAGACAGACAGACGCACGGACCAATAGCTGAAAACAACTTTTTTGGTATCCTGAGGCTATGATTCGTCCAGAAATGTGAAAAACTGAGTAGGTGAAATTTTCGACGAATACAATACTTTCCTTATTATAGGATATGGAAAGTAAAAATATCAGGCGCTTTCGACTACCGCGTCACAAAAGGGAGAGCACCAGCTTACCATCTCCATAGTCCACATCGTCCACGAAGTAGCTGGACGCCTCAAAGGCACACTCGGGGTCATCCGCACAACACTTCCTCGAAGATAGAATGCTCAACATCTCCACATTATTGTTCCAAGTGGTTTAAATTCTTAATTTTATTGTTTTGAAACTCTTTACCAATTAAGGTATCTCGGAGAACTTATAGTTATACACAAAATTCTTGGTAAAATAAATGAAATTCTAAATAATTTGAATATGAAACACTACGCTTTTATGGTTTTACTATATTAAAAAAAAACCAAGGGTTTTATTCCCATTTTTTTTATTAGAATTATTATCATGTGAGCAATTATTACTGTACAATATTATCATGATAGAAAATTTCTCTCAAAGTACTTTGCCTTCAGAGAACTGAACGGCTTTTCTCTTTTCAAGTTTCCATAGGTTTATTTTAAAACACAGCCGACCTCCGTGGCTCAGTGGTTAAGAGCATTGGTTACTGACCCGGGGGTTGCGGGTTCGAATCCCGGTCTTAGCGGCAAATGCTGACCGAGTTTTTCCGTTTCCGGAATGGCATGGATGTAAAGGTAAAGTGCTCTGAAGTACTTAATACGATTCCAAGGCAAAAAAAGAAGGGTTTACATTATAACCATTATGCACTTTCAAAAGAAAAATATCTCAGAACGTCTGAAGCTTAGAGAACCGAAGATTAAATAGCATAAAGGCAAAGTACCGAATTTCCACTTTTCCATTATTTAATGATTAGATTAACTTTGTTATTTGACGATTACATTTTACTATTTTTAAAGTGAACAACAATTAACATTATTGAATTGAAATGTTATACCTATTTCTAATTTATTGCCAATGCACAAGCAACTTTTTCAAAGAAAAAAGAAATGGTTCATTGATAAGATCAACTTGGTAAAAAATGTAATTCATTCATGTCTCACAGGTATTTACTTTCAATTCATAAAAACAAGATCATGACCATATTTGTAGACAATGTTTTCTACCAGTTAATGCATTAATTGCCTGTTAACTGCCTGGGGATATTATTTGAGAGCTAAGAATAGTAGAAGCTGTGAGAAAATAAGGCTCAGGTTAGATACCTAACTGAAGAAGACTGGGATTATTGGAAAGAAACTTTGAAACTGAATGAGCGGGAATAATGGTGAAGAAAAGGAAGACAGCGCACGATTAGCTCAGGCACTAGCTTGCCATGCGGAAGGTCCCTAGTTCGATCCCCCGAGCCGACAAAAAAATGTATTAAAATTTTGATTACAGTTCGTTGCTTGTAAGGGATAACCTCCGATAACTAACTTGGATCAATCGATGGGCTTTATAATTTGACTCATTAGACTTAAATTAAAATGATTGTAGAAAGTTGAAAATGTCTCATTGAATATTTTTTTTTACTACGAAGTATAAAAAAAAACATCAGCCGGAATAGAATGTGTATGCTATTAATTATTAATATAGGTAAAGAACAAAATTTTCCATTTATGTTTATTTAAAAACTATTGTTTTACATAGATGAAAAGTGGATTTAAAACTTTGAAAAGCTAGCGATTATAAAAACGAGAACAAGTACCTTATGGAAAAGATGAAAATATAAATAGTTATAGCAATTAAATTTTTTTAATGTTTTTATTTACACGGTAAACACAAACTATTCATTCACTTTTATCAATTTTCTAGTAACCTAATTTTCTACAACTACAACAGCAGTTCCCGCTAACCGCGATCACACAAGAAACTAATCAAGCCTTAAATCGTTACATAACACTTATTACTCACAACTAGAAAAATACGATGAAAAAATTTGTTAATTAAGCACTTGAAGTAAACCTTACGAGTTTAATTTTATTTTTCAGTTAAATACCATGAATTTACGTGTAAAAAAATATACCAACAATTTACGTAAACAAAAAATTAATATTTAAATTAGAACGCGCGGTTAGTTCTTGAGTCCACTTAATTGACTGTGGAAAGGACACCAAGCACCATCAAT
The DNA here is from genome assembly GCA_024516035.1 of Bactericera cockerelli. Lineage (NCBI taxonomy): Eukaryota > Metazoa > Arthropoda > Insecta > Hemiptera > Triozidae > Bactericera > Bactericera cockerelli. Next base: position 40,646,228 of record CM044960.1, on the reverse strand, counting down.
GACACATGATACCCGAGAGACAGCGTCCTAGACTTAAGAATGAGTGACATCTGGTGACTCAAAACCAGAAGATAAAGTCCGTTCACAAGATTAAAAAAAAAACGAGATAGTCCATAGTCCATGTAACGAGACACACGATCTTGTTAAGGAGCTAAGTAACTGGAATTTAATGAGGATATTGCGGGAGAAGGTTCAGTAGGTACAAAGAACTGGTTTGGTACTAGGTACGAGAAAATGTACTCAGCTTGGAGCCGGATAAGAGAAGATTATCCTGATAAGGATTGTGGTAAGGAAAAAGTCAGTCCCCCTTCTTTAAATGCACATAATAATATAATAATAATATCGCCTTATTTATACTGTCCGATTAAGACTACTCAGAGTCTCATTATTCCCGAAGTAAGCCCAAGACGTATTATTAAGTGGTCAAAATTCCCAGAGTTCATCAGTTGGGCCAAAATGCCATTAAAAAGGGTTTTTTACCTGCGAAGGGATCAAAAAAAATCCATCACTTGGGCCATTAGAAAAAATATGAGAGTTATTTTTTGTCAGTGTGAATCACAAGTTAGTACCTCGTTTAAACTTTAAATTTTTTTAGATTTGGTTTTTTAGTTTTAGATCAATTGGAGTGGAGTTTAAAAAATACATTCAAGGCCATGGCTCGGGTTTGAATGGGGTTAGGAAAATTAAATGATGGCCATGCCTCTGTCTTTTACCTCGAGATTGCTCGTATTCAATATCCAGATCTTTCGGTCGTTCAAGCAAGTAAGTTCATTCACACTAACATTTACAATCTTCATTACACACACTCAAGTATTCTAGTTTTTTTATCTTTACACATCAAGAACCTTGGAGTGAACTGTAAGTACAATCGAGTACATGCTAGTAAGTAGTATAAAAAAAGTAAGTACCTACCTGTGGATTTAGCATAATTTGATTTATTCTGATCGCATGTACATTGTACAATCTGATACACACTCTACACGTACGCACAAACAAATATACACACGCACACATATTTTTTTATAGTATCTCTTTGTACTCTGACACACACACACACACCGACACACGCCCACACACACACACTACACGTCACACACAACACTCACACAAGCACGTCACACACAACACTCACACATGCACGTCACACACAACACTCACACAAGCACGTCACACACAACACTCACACAAGCACGTCACACACAACACTCACACAAGCACGTCACACACAACACTCACACATGCACGTCACACACAACACTCACACAAGCACGTCACACACAACACTCACACAAGCACGTCACACACAACACTCACACAAGCACGTCACACACAACACTCACACAAGCACGTCACACACAACACTCACACAAGCACGTCACACACAACACTCACACAAGCACGTCACACACAACACTCACACATGCACGTCACACACAACACTCACACAAGCACGTCACACAAGCACGTCACACACAACACTCACACAAGCACGTCACACACAACACTCACACATGCACGTCACACACAAACACCCGCACGCAACACACACACACACACACATACACACACATCACACAAACAAACACACACACAAGACTACTTTACTTAGTAAACTCAGAGAGTACCAAAGATTCTGGCTCAACTTCTCATCCAGTACAAGACGTGGAAGGCGTTTGCTCAGAAAGTTATATAATTTAAGCGTCCCATGCATGCAAGGCATCCACCTGAAGCAACCGGTCGTTACGTAACCGCGCGATCTGAGTTCAAGGACACTCATTCGAACCTGGTGTGTGTCAATAATTAATTAGTTTGTTTGTTTTTTTTTTTACTATTTAGATACTACTCGAGTAAATTAACAGTTAAAAAGCAAATATTCCTTAGTTCAATGACCACAGTTTAGGATTGAGATAGTACTAATAATAGACAATTAACTGCTAGATTAGGTCTACAGTAAGTGTAAGTACATATCTTAATTGATGAAGAACCTAGGATAATAGGGGACTAAACCATGTTTATTAACTGTGTCAATGTTTTGTCTTCTTTTTTTGGCGCAATTTTAAAATTCCACGAAAATAAGGTTTCCTAACAATAACTATCCGTCAATTAAAAACACTATGGACTAATGGTGTATTTTTTTTTTATATACAAAACCTTATATTGGCCATTAAACATACATGTGGAAATGTTGAATGTTATTTTTTTACAAAAATAAAATAAAATGAACTTGAATTGAGTAATGAAGCGGAACGAATACTTGCAGCGCTGTTTTTATCAACACAACCTCATACGGCTAACGGATGAGTTAATTACAGCATGGGTATTGCAAATATACATACATACTTCCGGTTGCATTGTTACAAATGGAGACTTTAATCGAGAACTTAATGGACAATTTTATTCACAACCAAATGACTAATAAACCCGCCTCGATGACATGTTGAATACACCAGTTCTCATTCTGTCGAATTTCAATTTCGAACCCTTCGGGATGCTGGCTATTCCCGGCCCTTTGAGTAGCTTGTTTGTGAGTTTCGAGCAAATGGAAGGTAAAACTCCCGTCGTAATTTGACCATAAAGTTGAAAGCAATGTTAACCCAACAAAATAATGAAAAACTCACCAATGGATACCTAATGGCCAATTTTTTTCAAATCGTAGCAGCACATCAGAAATTTTCGATGTGCTGCGTTCTTTATTTAGATCTATTGCACTCTAGCTCGGTAAAAAATGTTGTAAAATTTATAAAAATTCAAGATTATCTTATGTATTTGTTCAATCACTTTTAAGATAAGAGATTAACACGAATATGTTACACAACTCGTCAAACTTCACCACCCTTGAGACTCAAACTATCGACCTGACAGTTAGAAAGCGGTAGCAGCCTCAATATAAATTCTTACTGCCCGCCTGGTACTGAGCTACACAAAACATTGGTTATTCACAATTTCTAACCGATTCTCAAGGGGAAAAAAAAGCAAAAAAAAAAAACTCTTTGAATTTTTTCAAACGTGTTCCATCCCAGCAAAACGCAAAGAATAAGATTGAAACAACTTATAACTGGCAAAAACTGAATGAAAACGACGAAACGAAAATGAAAAAAACTCGATGTCCTAAACACTATCTATTTAATTTTCAAGTAACATCGGCCTAGAAAAACTTCAATGGTTTTTCCAACATAAAATTGCAATGTACAACATATGCGTGCTACAATAATTGATGTCAGGATTTCATTGACAGAATTTGACTGAAACCCTACATGTAACCAAACGGCTGGCGTAGCGGCTGCAATAATTGTATTCGACAAGTCAAAGGTGCAAATTGTTGGGATATTTTTTAAAAGTGAAAAAACGTGATAGAATCACGTGTCTCATATTATTTCATCGGAAAGTTTTTTTTTTTATTTAACAAGTGACATAAATAAGAGGACTTTGCTCCGATGAGTAAAGTGAATTGATATTTCCAGAGTAACGAGTATTCTTCTTCTTTTACTTTGTCTTTTCCCAAACCTAGCAGGGGCTGAAAATTACCCTTTATAGAAAACAAATCAAAGGTTAGGAGTCAGAGGTTATTGTTTTTTTTATGTGTGGAAAAAATACTCCGAAAACAGAAAAATGAATCACAAATATTTGACCTGGGCAGTCATCGAACCCGCTATCTAGAAGTTCTGATCCTTTCAAACAGGTTAGTGGTGACTAACCTGTTTGTGCATCCTGCTTGTAAATCTTGAATATGAATGTGCAAATACTGATGTGTAACATCCTTACAACAAAATTAACGAGCAAATGATTAAAACCCATAATTAGTTATCATTGGTATTTGTGTCGATCACAATCGTGATATCGCAACTACTCGAACTTGTTTGACCAAATTTATGCTTTACTTGGGACTTGAACAACCGAACTTCAGACTAAAAGTCCGCCGCCTTATTGATCAAGCTACTGAGGTCGGGTTAAAACACATAATAATTTATTAGTTATTACTATCGAAATAATTTGAAGATAGAAAACACTTGGCTTTTTAAAAAGTAATTAAGTTAAATAAAAAAAGCCAAGTGTTTTCTATCTTCAAATTATAGATGTTTATTTATTTTACCAAGAGTTGTGTACATAATTATAAGTTTTTCCTGAGAACTTACATATTTACATATTATCTTTACAATTTACATATTATCATAAAACACTCAGTCACTCGATGATAATAGACAAATCTCGAAAATGGACTGACTAGGAAACTTGAAAATTTGAACCAATATTCTTCTTACTATGTACAATTGTACAATATACATAATAATTATGTAGAAAAGAACAATTACCAACATGTGAGGGGAAATTCCAACTCCTGAATAACTAATATCAGGATAATTAAACCAAAATTAAATTAAAATCCAACCTGGACTTAAGAGAACTCAAGGGACAGGATTTTTTCTCTTATATCCAGGTGTCTTTTCCAAAGAAGTTCATTTCCCAGAGGTGAAATAGGCATGGAAATTATTTTATTCTATTGAGGATTCTCTTATATCCACTTCTCTTATGTCCAGGTTGGACTGTATTGGTTATGTCAGGAGCTACACATCGGATCTGGGCGTCCATATAATCCTTTCACCACCGTGTGATAGGTATCTGTGCCTATCTTACGACACGGAATCATTTATCAATTCATCACTGCACACAGACATGATGGCTTGAGGTGTAAGATGCGTAATAAAGACTTATGGACCACACCAGAGAGAGTTGCTTAAGTTGTAAGGCAATATGAGAAGGTGTTATGACCATATGACTTATCAATCTGTACCTTAGCTGGCACTTTCTCTCTATTTGTGGTTGAGTTCAGATCATCTCGCCATCTCAATGAATACAGCTACTGGTTTCTAATATAAAAAGGATACTTCGACATATATGTGTAATACAGTCAAACCTGGATATAAGAGAACAATTTCCAGGTCCAATCTACGTCTCCATGAGGTAAAAAAAAACCTCTTTATATGAGAAACCTGGATATTAGATTTTAAAAAATATACAGGTCCCTTGAGTTCTCTTATATCGAGGTTATTTTTTCTTTTGTCTTATTTATAACAAAAAATGGAACCTTTTTAAATTAATCTTAAAGTGAAAATTAAAACACTATCTATGTAATATGGGCTTAGGTACGTACTTATAGTTTGAACCCATCAGTTTGTAAAATAAAAATAAATAAAATAATCTTGTATGAATTATAATGTTTTGGTAGCAAATGGTCTGATGTTTGTCCAGTAATTATGTAGCGCAGTCATTCATTAGTTCCGAACCAACCTATACGTTAAGTCGTGCTCATTTAAGAGTTTGATCTATTATATCTGATCTTTGGTAGGATGCTAGAATTAATCCCATTTGGTTTTTTATTTATAGATAAATAATTTAGAATGCTTTATTTACATTTTTATAAAATGAACATATTAAAATTTAAAATAACAATAATAAACAAAGCCTGATCCAAGGGTGGTGATAATGTCTTTGGCATTCTCTTCCAAATGTTATGTCAAATCCATAGGGATCTATTATTAAAGATGAGTGTTTCACAGCCGTGTTTAATTTGTATCCATGAAGCAACAGCTATGTTAGACTCCAGTAGTAGTATGTGTTGTACCTTGTCCTTGTGTTGTACCTTAACCGGTCATAGGAGTCTCTTATGATGGTGATGGAAATCTATAGTTCGTGCCACTGGGTTCCGAACCACCAACCTCTAACTTACCTTGTGCCTTAATGCATATATTTACACATTTTGCGTGTTCAGCCTTGTGACACAAAGCTTGCCACTCAGGTGCTGGGTCAACACGAGCACACTTGAAGGGGGATACCTTCAAGTGTGCTCGTGTTGACCCACTGTAACCAATAATTTCCAAGTAGGTACAATTTTTTTTTGTCGGGACCTTCCGCGGGCTATGTCCAGAGCTGTGATGCCTAGCAAGTCCCGCACTGTGATGTCTAGAGTCTCTATAATAGTTTCTCCTACTGGGCATCGAACCCACGACCTCTCGCTTACCTTGTGCCTTGGTGAGTATATCAACGCACTCCTCGTGTTCAGCCTTGCGGGCTATGTCCAGAGCTGTGAGCCCTAGTAAGTCCCGCGCTGTGATGTCTGCCTTGTGAGCAAGCAGGAGGAGGATGTTGTTGGTGAAGCCATTCTCTGCACTCAGGTGTAGCGGGGTCTGCAATAGATCCAGTTGTTTAATTTTTTTATATAAGAAAAAATGGTTTGACTCTGGTTAAAATTTTCGATTTTAGTCATATTTTAGAGGTTATTATAAATAGTTGTGTTTACCAAACTTAGTAGGTTGAGTAGGTTCGTTGAAAAGGCACTTGTGAACTGGCAGTTCGTGGTTTGAGTCTTAAGTATTGCAAATATTTAATCACAAATTTAATTATGATTTAAACATTTTGTATTTTTTGTACACCAGTTATGATACAATAATAATTCTAGAGAGAGAACGTAAAAATATTTATTAAAAATACTTTACAACTGGTGCCACATGGGCACTTGCCTAAATGACACAGTATACATTTTTTTTTTTTTTCTTTCTTTCTTTCTTTCTTTTTCTTCTTTCTTTTTCTTCTTCTTATGTTGTTTTATACAGGTGGTTGTTTATTATTTTGTGAGAGCCACGTATTACGTTTGTGATAATATTCTCACAAGTTATCTTTGGTCTATATTAGTCTTGACATCTTTATTGAAATTTGATTTTTGACTGAAAGAGACAAGGATTAAAACCACCAAACTCTAGGTTATGAATCTACAGCTGTATTACTAACTTGACCAATTTATTTTAAATTCATAAAAGAAGGAAAATGGCCTGATTTTTAATGTAATTTAAAGCATTGGGATTAAAACAATGTTAAATGTGCCTACTGATAGACCTTATTAATTAATTATACACAGGACAAAGTATGGAGCTTGTCAATAATGAAAAAGTCACCATTATTATTATTAATGCCAATGCATTAACTTAAGTGATTCTTACCCTGTTTTCACACCTTGGGCCTGCTGGAATATTTGGATCAGCTGAAATAGAATTATAAAAATATAATTTAATACCTACGTAAACAAATTATATAGCCTAATACAATATTTTTACTAATTAAAGTTAATTAAAACATGTGGTGGTGAAAAAAAGCTGTTACTGTTCTAATACTTTTTAATTATTGTCCTTTACTTTTTAAAATTGATTTACACAATTTTTTGTAATGACACACTTGTTCAAAATCTGATTAATTACACATATTTTCTTGTAAAATGTACAAAGTAGAAATTTTTATACCAGTTCGGATTTGAATCTAATTCAATCTGAGGTTGGTACAAACTACACCACAAGACCATGGTGACTACATGGCAACATAGTGACATAACTCAGCAGTGCACTTCTTAAATAAATGAATAAAAACTATAAAAAGCAAATTTTACCTCCAGCTTGAAGTAGAACACGTAGACAACCAGATTCTCTCATGGCTGCTGTATGGAGGGGTGTACGCCCCCATGAGTCTGGGCTATTGATGTGGTCTATCTGGTCTCCTTCAAGTAGATCCTCTAACAGCTCTGCATTCTCCCATAAAGCTGCCTAGAGTGAGAAAAAATAATGGTTTTTTTTTTTTTTTTTTTTTTTTAAGATAAGAATATGTGAAGTGAAAAACATAGTTATTTTTTTCTTTACTTTTTTTCATACAAAATTAGTGTTTTCTGACAGCCAATATTTTTTTTTCTTTTTCATTTTATTATACAAACAGATTACAAAAGATCCTTTTCTAGCTATTACATTATTGGTTCCCTAGCTAATGAAATTGTAATTATTCTATGTTATTATAAATCTATGAACATGAACTATATGTGATCTTCAGCTAAGAACATGTGACTGCAAAGCTTGTAACTGTGGGTTATTTTTTTTAGCTGGAAATTAATATCAGACACAGGTTAGAGAGAACAGTAATGGATTTGTACTTTATCCCCCCCCCTCCAAAAAATCATCATGTGAAAGAGTTCTTCTAATTTTAATAAAAAAAATCTTCTCAAGATGAGTGTTTCACAGCCATGAAACAGCAACTACTATAAAAAAAAATTTGGTCTCTGTTGTAGCTGATGGATGGATAAGAAGTGACAAAATACTATCTTTGGTTGATGGGTCATCACAAGCATACCAGAAGGTGTCCTTTACTAAAAACTGTATTATTATGAATACAAATTTTTGTTGGCTCTTGAAGCAGGTACCTTTCCCATGGTAAGCAAGTATCCACTGAGCTAATTGTGCTCTCAATGACAATTTTATTTATACTACCCAAGCACTTACCTGGTGTAACAATAACCCAGGAAAATCCTCCTCATCTTCATCCAGGCTGGATTGTTTCATTGTTGAACACTGAAAAAAGGGGGTAAGAGAAACTCATCACAAATCCAATATTTCAATAGGTATTTGCAGTTTCAAGGGAAGACATACTACTGGATTGGAGCCATCTGTACAATGATAATATAACTCACATTCTCAAAGATGAAAACACATCAGAATGTAGGTAACATATGTAAACAACATAATATAGACATGTAAGATCATTGTCCTGAATGCAATGTACTGTAGGTACCTATAATAATCAGATTAGGTACAAGTTTTTAGAAGGTACAATAGTTTAGAGCTTTTACATTTTTTTTTTTTTTTTAATATTAAGACAACTGATTGTAAAGATTACTTAGTCAATCCATAAATATTGTAGAGATATACTCACATATTGTTCAATGTCTAAAATTAGGTACACTTTATACCTAGGACATTATTTTATGTTATCCCAATCACTACAAGATAATGTTCAAGGAACATAACATGGTTTTGTCTTATACCCACAAGAAGATAAGCATAAGGAACTAGAAAACACGAAATAGGTACTTGTTATTTATCACTTGGGATTAAAACACCATATTGGACAAACACTTATTTCATTTAATTAGCAGATAGATATGGCTAATTAGACCGTTTTGGTCCACTTTCCCTTCTTGAAAATATTTTTGCAAATCGCAATTTTTTTGTTTACAAAAAAATGATAACCCAAGAGGTTGTTACAGCGATTATCAAGAGTAGTGGAACAAAAGTGAAGCCTTGTGATAAGGATTTTTTATCAGCTGATATGAAATGAATGGCAATCCGGCAATCGAAAGACTGGCGCGGTAAATTTTAAAATAGAAAATTTTGAGAAATTGTCAAATTGATGAAAAATATCACATAGTTAATTTTCAATAAAATTTACAACTACATTATTGATTTGTGCATTATGTGACCATTCTTAACATTATCCATTTATAATACCTTGTTATACTTGAAAAATAGAAATAATTTTCGTCAAAAATATTTTATCCTGTGATGAGATCGAAACCAAGACTCGTAGATTGTTAAAAGCATAGATTTAAAATAATAGATAAACAACTCCCTATGTTCCCTGTGTAATCACAGCTGAAGCCAAGGCTCACAGCGTTGCCGTGAGCCCGTAAGGGCAAAAAAAACAGAATTCCCTATGCTCGCAATGTAATTGTAGCGATTTTCGTCTTTGATTACTGATCAAACCATACAATTTCATGAAAACTTCTGGAAACAAATTCGGTTATATGGTCTTTTCCACGGCTTTTTCAGCATTTTTTTCGTCGGTTAATATTTTCATTGTCGAAATATTGCCAAATGTTTAAGCCTCTCATTTTCGATATTTTTTCGCGGGAAAATTTAAATAATAGCAATTGAAACTGATTTTTACGTTTTGCTTTTATCACTATCAGCTATCATTATCAGTCCACGATATTTTTACGAAGGATTTACTCTATTATTATACTTCCTGAGACCTTTACAATGGAAAAAGACGTTCATGCCACTCCAGAGGGTGCTTAAAATCCTCTAACAAGATAGCTTCTGGATATTATTATGCTTATAAATCGTTTTATGACTATTTGATACTCCAAACTATGATTAAAATACATTGAAAGGTAAATTATGTTCAATTTATTGTGTTTCCTCGGGAATAAACAAAAATACTAGAATGTTAAGACTACTTCCTTGTGGAAGTGTATTTCAGAATTCTTATTATATCGGTTGGTACAGCCATACGCGCAGCAAAAGTTTACCATCTTGAAGATTAGAAAGTGGAGATTTCAAAAAATAAACTCGCGTAAAATTATAGAGAAAAAAAAAATAATAAATTCGGAAACTACAAAAGGGTAGGGTTTTTCCATAAGAACCAATGTAAAATTTCCAATGTTTTGCCCTTATAGCGCCCAAAATGCTCACTAGAGTGCTCTCAATCTCTCTCTCAAAATCGACTTTACTTTTGTGTCAACTGTGCGATATCTGTTATTCTATATCTATGGTTAAAAGACAGGAGCCATCCATAGAAAGATAAGATTAAGTGACGAGGGAAAAAAAATCACCTAAAAATTTCCCGTGGGATTTTTCATTCAAAAATCCTTATCACTTTTACACAAGCTTCTCCATTTATCCTGCAGAGTGCGCTATCAGTACAACTTTTGAAGCTCTGCTGTCAGCTGGTTGGGAAAACGTAACCATTGACAAAACGATCCTTTTATTTATCTTCTTTTTTGATTAATTTTTCCTTTAAAAAACTCAAAAAACTCTGAAATAATTGCAATGATAGTGATTAATGTGAATTCGGATTAAAAGATAATAGATTACCCCCATTTTAATACTATTTTATTTTATTTAGATTGTCTCTTTTGCTTACAAGAACGCTTAGAAATAGTTCAACTTAAAATTGTAAGATTTTAGCTTGTGTGCTTCTGTGCAATATTTTATTGGGCCACTTGGTCCAACTTCTGATGTGTACAGTTTTTGTGATGCTGATCAAGTGATTCCAACCTGGAGATCATGGGTTCGTCTCTAGCCGAGGTGTCGGAATTGATGAAGGATAGCAAATTCAGAGTGTAAGTCATCCTTATGTTCTCATAGTTTCTAAGTCAATTATTGGTGATGGGAAAACGCAAGATACTTCAAATCAGAATGAGAGGCCCAGTTCTGCAATACAATGAAGAAAAATTTCCAAGTTGGTTTTCAAATGTTTTAGAACTGGGCCAAAGGATCAATCAAATTCAATCTTGATTAGCAGCAAAAAGGTTTTCATGGACAAGTATTTGGGCAATCATAACACACAGTAAAAATTAAGATAAGACAGATCCTCCCTCAAGTTGGAGTTTCAATCAATCACAGCTCACTAGCGTGACTGAGGGATAGTCCCAACAGCCTGGCATATCTTAAATTTAATCCTATTTTATAAAATGGCCCTTGGTATTACTTCTTTGTGATCAATGAAAAATATGACAAAAAGCTTTGATTTGCCTGATTTAATATGATAAAATCTTTTGTATGACAAAATCTTTAATTTATCCCAGGCCAGGATTCCTGGAGCTAATAGGAAATTAGATACACTAATTATTATTGTTATGGTTTGTTACTTTGTTTACATTCAGTTGAAGTGACCAGGCAAGTGGTTATATTGAGAATGTAAACAACGGGTCCATTCAAATGAAGTCCACTACCAGCAGGGTCTCCAATGCTAGCCCTATAGGGCTAGATCTAGCCCTTTTGAGAAAAATCTAGCCCCCTAGCCCTTTTTACTCAAATCTAGCCCTTTTTTCTCAAATCTAGCCCTTTTACCTCAAATCTAGCCCTTTTTTGAGAATCCGCCAAAAGCTAACAAATGAGTTTAATTCTAAAGTTAGCTTCTCTCGAAAAAAAAAAAATCCAATTTTTTTTATTTTTTGTAACGCCTACTATTCATTTTTACTGCAACAAGCCAAACTCATTTTTACTGAGTATCCTGACCCATTGGCCATTGGCACATTATCATAGCGAATAACTAAATAATCACATTATTACTAACAAAGAACTAAAGAAAAAAATATCAAACAAAAACAATTAATACGTAGGTAAGTAAAAATTAATAAATCTACATTCAAAACGTACTCAAGTAGAGGCGTGATTTGGTAAGTTCTTTTTGCATTTATTTTTCCTACATTTTGATACACAAGAAACAGGAAATGATGAAGAATTAGCTAAACACTAACTATCCCGCTAGAGTGCGACTCGGTCTACTACAAATCAAGTGAAGAATTAATAATAAACCAAAAATAACACGTTTATATCGACTCAAAAGTACCTAATTAATAAATAAATTGTTAATAAAACGGACAGGTAAATATTACCTTAGTGAATACATACAAAAACACAGTTATTATTAGTATTAAAGGACATTTTTAAAATCTAGCCCTTTTGCCTCCAAATCTAGCCCTTTTTTTCCTCGAATCTAGCCCTATTTTAAATTGTGAATTGGAGACCCTGACTACCAGCTATTTCTGGACCAATATTTATGAAACTTTCTCAGAATGCTTAGAATAGTGTTAAATACCAAATTATTTAGCCATGAAAATCATAACATTTTTATAATTATATGAGGTAGTACTCAAATAATGTTAAGTGAGATTTTTTTAAATCTGGGTAGAATAGCGTGGGTGGTGATGGTAAAACTGGTCTGCGTACCCAGTTAAACAATTGGCTCTAATTTTTATTGTGGCATACCTAAGATAACAAGTATACGTACTTGAAGAATTTTATGGTAGTAGAAGAGAATAAAGCCAGGATCCTACTGAGTGCAACATTATGCCTCAAATTTTGAGTAAAAAAGAAAAGTAAAGGGAATTGTGCCCTGAAACCATTTTGGCATTACTTCAGGGCACTTTACCTAATACATCTATTCCATTCCATTATAAAAAACTTGTTCAGATTCTTGTGATGCTCATTTCCTAGCTCAAATTCTATTTATTCACTAGCGGGCTGTTGCCCGCTTTGCGGGCCGAGGCATGGCCGTGAAAGCAAATCCTCTTTCGCCAATGGCAGGTGTTGTAGTGGAAATTTTGACAAATCCCGTGTTATTGCACATCTAGACTATAAGACAAAGCTACCTACCAAATTTCAGCTTGCTAGGTATTACGGTTTGGGCTGAAGAGCGATGATCAGTCAGTCAGTGAGTGACTTTGACATTTATTATTTTATTTAGGTAGGTAATGAATGTATGGCACAGAAATATAATCCCAGTTCTAGGTGCAAAAACCCAACAAAGTTCTAAGCCTAGACCCAAGTGTAGTGTTGGTACGTTGGTAGGTACCACACAGAATAATCTAAACATGGGGGTAGCCAGCGTCGATGGCATGTTGAATACACCGGTTCCCTTCAGAACACCGAAGTTAAGCGACATCCAGCGAGGTTAAGACTTGGATGGGTGACCATTCAAATTCTAATTCTCGTGACGGCTTTTCCCGGCCCCACTCAGGCTGGGTGAAGTCAATGTGAGTAGCAGGTTTGTGAGTTTCCTGCGAATGGAGGGTAAAACCCCCGTCGTGATATGACCATGGCAGTTGAAAGTGACGTTAAAAAAAAAAAAAAAAAAAAAAAAAAAAAAAAAAAAAAAAAAAAAAACAGGGTGAACTTAAATTGAACTGTACTAGTACTTAGGTAGTGTTTCTTGCAACTAGTCCTAATAAGAAGAAGGTAATGTACAGTTTATAATTTCTTTTTAACTTCTTAATAAATATGACTTAATTAGATGTGATAGTAAAAAAAGAGAAAATAAACCTGACAGATATTCTAAGTATTATTTATGAAAAGCAAATAACTGACTCATCATCATGAGAAGTCTCTAGAAACGATTAGATAAGAAATACACAAGCACAATTATTGTACAACAGTGATTATTTGAGACAAAGGGATCTTTCCCTCTAGTAAACAGGCCATATTGTGCTACCTTAGATAAATGATCTTTGTCCATATGATTAGAAGAGGTAGTTGAAGTGTACCTTATAGTGTCTTCTTCCCCACTGTGAAAAAAAATGGGCCCTGGACAAGTTATTGTTTATAGGTCAAACTTTTCTGACTGTCTGCAATAATTGTATCCAGCAGTGACTAGTAGTGTTAAAAAAAACAACACCCAAAATATGAGATATTAAAATTAAACTAAATACCTACCAAATAATTGTAATAGGTAATTGAATATTTTGTGAATCTCTCCCTCTGATATATGTAGATGTATAATATTTTATTGAGCAGCAGCACAGCATGGATTTGGAGTAATACCTAGCTCAAACTGAATAAGTAATACCAAATAGAAATAATCTGGTGTAAAAAACACACAACTTTCTATTACTGAAAATTAAAATGAAAATCAGTCAGTGAAAGAAAAAAAAATGTAACTGTTGAGGTACTTTTAATAACTTCATTGCAATACCCTGTATTTGTTATATTTGCCTTATCAATTGTTTTTATCAGTCTGGTGTTGTGTGGTGATATTTTATTATTTGCAATTCTTCACTGATATTAGAACTCTAAGTAGATATTACTACTGATGTGTTGAAACTATTTATATAAGAATAAACACTAAAATGTAAAAAGCTAGGTATTTCCTCACAAGGCAGAGTGCATTGTACTTTATAATTTGTCCATTATACTCAATGCCTGGTGATTTGTATATTGTATACATAATAATCAGTTATTATCTCTCAACCATTGTGGTTACATAAGCTGTATTTTTCTTTCTAACCAAAGTGGTTTCAAATGGAATAAAATTGACGAATTGGAAGAAAGTCATTTTTCTTTTGGAAAAAAACGAAAGGAGGAGAAATCTTCTTCCACTTTGGTTAACCAAAATGGATTTATAAAATTATTGCTTCCATTTCTTTATTCCTGGTTTGTTTTAATTTTTCCATTGTTTATCTTTAAAAGCACCGAAAGGCATTTTTCTTTCACGAATGCTGGGGAAGCTAAACTTGGAAGAAAATGGAAATAATTGGAAAAAATCGAACCTGGAATTTTTTTAATTAAAAAAAAGAGGCTATAATATCAACTCTAGCTAGAAATGGTCGAACTTGAAATATGGTTTTTACATTCCTTTCACTAGGCAGATATACTGTATGGTGTACTAAATGTATTCATAACCAAGTGGTTAAGGCTCTAGTCTGCGAACCCTGATAGCGTGGGTCCCGTTCATTCGAATCCCCCACCCAATGCATGAATTTTTCCTCGTATATTTGAGAATTAGACCACATGATAATAGTACCAAAACAACTGCTGTGGTGGCCCTAGGCGACCATACGGTCAATTTCCGTAAGGGCTTATTAAGCTAAGTGGCCTTTATTTGAGCTCTACTATACATGGTTTTTTTTTTTGTACATGACTTTTTGATACACCCTGTATATCACGGTTCTGCGAGGATTGTAATATTGACGCCCAGTTGCGATGTCGATGTCTAGGGTCCTTTCATGTCCTTTCATGTCTACTAGGTTTGAACGTACTGTTTATAATTATTCAGTACGGGGGTCTTACCCTCCATTAACTGGAAATCGTACCAGCTACCCACTTTAACCTCACTCAGCCTGGGTTTGGCCAGAAACGCCAGCCTCACTTTTTTGTATTACTTTTATCTGTATTACAATAGTATCAACTAATGCTGACTGATTTTCTTCTGTATGTATTAGAGATAGATCCTCTATGGGTATGCAACTAGGCACTTATACATATAGCTGTAGCTACATTTATTACCTATTATATTTGACTGCTCTGGATGATTTTCCTCAGTCTGTGTGTATTATAGCTAACCACGATAGATGATTTTGTTAAATAAAAAGAAGTAAAATGAGAAAAAATAAATAAATATAGACATAATATGTCCTAACTAAAGGGCTCGAAAGAAAACCTATTTTGGAGTTAACTATTTTAGGTATTTTTGTTTTGATAGGAAATCAATACCTGTACTATTGAACAGAAAAAATGTTAATTTCAAAAATGTTCTGTCAATGAAATGTAAATTTGATGTTAGTAGTTCATCTAATTATAATTATACGTCAAATTTAATCCGTATGAAAATACATTGAATCCAATGGAAACTCAGGAAGTGTTCGGATAATTCTGCCAGGGAGTGTAGTATACAACCATTGACTGTATGGATGACCTTCTCGCCATCAGTAGGGGTTTACCCTCCTGGAAGGTAGGTGAAAGTTTCCTAAGCTAAGGTGACACAGTCGATTGCCTATTATTGATTACAATAGATCTTGTGACTCATGAGAAGAACTTCCAGTGCTTTGGAATGGACCTCTATTACAGTTCAACCCGGATATAATAGAATTCAAAGGATAAAATTCTATTATAAAGAGGTTTCTCTATAATTTTCCTCATTAATTTGAGTTTGTGACCACATAATAAGACTCGGAGGGTTAGGTGGTATAAAATGCTTTGAGCATTAACCTCGCCTGGTGGTTACCTTCCACTAAAGAGTATTATTATTATTTCTAATATAGCCTGTTCTCTATTACACTATACACATAATCAGGTGACGCAGGGACCTGACATTTTCTCTATTATAAAGAGTTTTCTCCGAGTCAATTACATAATTATATCCATCAGGTTCCACCGTAACAACCTAGTAGCTACAGCTGACAAAGTAGATATATTTTTTGTTGTTGTTGTCAAAATGAATTAATGCATTTGATTTTTGTTTTTATTCTAATATTGTAAGAAATGGGAATACATCCCGTCAATTCTTGTTAAAAAAAAATGTATGAAAGCAATCAAATTAGTTTACTATCCAAATCAGAAAGTTATCGTACCAGCATGACTATAGCGGGTTGGTCTGATGATTTCCAGCCAACTTATGTAGTTTGCCAAAAGCGACAGTGTCTTAGACTGTGTCAAGACGATTGATTTTGATGAGAGTGCGAAAAAAAAATACCTCAGCAATTTTTTTTACTTTCTATCACCTATAAGGTATTGTTTTCGGTCGGTTTTTTTTGAAATTGAGCTGATAACATTTTTTACTTTCCTTTTTTATACCGTACATATATGAACGTACAATATCTTTAAATATGCATGTTCGCAAGTACCAAGGCGACTGATCAAAGAGAATTAAGATTCGTTAAACGTATTATTTGTGAAGTAAATAAGAATCAGTTACAGTTTCTATAACAGATAGATAGTAAAATATCTTTATCTGTAGCACTTAATATGGCCCCGCCCTGTAAATATTCAAGATATCGACTCAATAGTCAATATTTAAGCCATTGACTTGGTTAATCTAAAAAGGAACGTCTTATAAACACATTTTTAACTTCCTTAAAAAAATGACTAAATATTGTTTAAGTAGTAATTGAGTCTATATCTTGACTAGGGAGCCAGGGACCGAATTAGGTATAAAACAGGATTAAAGTTAAGATAAGCCAGACTGTCCGTCAACTCGGGCTATAGTGCGCTGTGATTGGTTAAAACTCTGATTTGAGGGCGTGTCTAACTTATCACAACTTTAATCCTGTTTCATACTTTGGCCCCAGGTATATGGCACTACTCGATAGTCAATATTTAAGGCATTCACTCAAAAGTCAATATTAAAGGCATTGACACGTCATAGTCAATATTTAAGCCATTGACTCAAAAGTCAATATTAAAGGCATTGACACATCATAGTCAATATTTAAGGCATTGACTCAAAAGTCAATATTAAAGGCATTGACACACCATAGTCAATATTTAAAGCATTGACACATTATAGTCAATATTCAAGGCATTGGCTCAATATGTCGGATATTATATAGGGGGAAATCCTGAATCAATATCCGAGTGAGATTATCTTATTGTCTTGGCATGAGTCACTCCCGAGTACATTTCCACTCCGACCAGAGGCGATGGCGCGTTAATGCACCGGTTCTCGTGAGATCACCGAAGTTAAGCAACGTCCAGAGAGGTGAAGACTTCGTGATGCTGGCACTGGCCCCACTCTGGCTGGGTGAGGTTAATGTGGGTAGCAGGTTTGTAAGTTTCCTGCGAATGGAGGGTAACGCCCCCGTCTCGAGATGACCTAGCTGTTGAATGGGACGTAAAACCCAAGTTACTTACTTACTTTCCGTGTCCGCTTGTCACCAACTTGTTAGATTTTGAATCTCCAGTGATTGGCCACGTGAATTGCTTTCTCGTTTGCTTCCATCAGGTCATTATGGTTGCATGAATGGTCGAGCTGGTTACAAATCAGAAGGTGGTCGTGAGTCTGTACTGCTCCACATTCACAGTGAGCGTTGTCTGAGTATCCCCATTTCCTTAGGTTGTACTTGCATCTAGATACTCCTGTTTTTAACCGGTTCAGGGATTTCCAAGTGGTGTAGGGTTGGTTAAAGCCAGGTGGGGGTTCTTCCTTTGGATCAATCAGTGGTTCTGATGAAAAATTCCTCCAGAGTTCCATTTTCCGAGCTTCGCTGCTGCTGTTTATGGGTTCGGTGGTTTGAAGGAAACTCTTTCTTGATTTGAGTCTTGTAGGTACGATATTTTGACCAAACATGGGGTGCCTGTTGTCTTGATCTTTCTTTCTTCTCTCGATTTCAGCAGCAACTCTACGTCGTACCTGAGGTGGTGCAATGCCCGCAAGAGGGTACAGCTTGTGAACTGGGGTTGGTTTGAGACATCCTGTCACGATTCTTGCGGCTTCGTTTACTGCGTGGTCCACTAGTTTGGCGTGGCTGGAATTTCTCCACACAGGGGCGGCGTATTCCGCAGCTGAAATACTAAGAGCGAGTGCTGAGGTTCGTAGCACATGTGGTTTTGCTCCCCAGGATGTGCTTGTTATCTTCCGCAGGATATTGTTGCGGGCGCTAACTTTCTGTTTTGTTCCTATGCAGTGAGGCTTGTAGGTGAGGAATCTATCTAGGGTGACACCCAGGTACTTGGGAGTAAGATTGTGGCTTGGTTGTTGTCCCTTCCAGAGGATTTTCAGTTCTTGTTTCGCCACATTGTTTTTGAGATGAAAAGCACAGACTTCTGTTTTAGCTGGGTTGGGTTTGAGGTGGTTCTTTTCATAATAAGGTGTGAGTTTGTCGAGGGATCTAGTGATTTTACATTCTACTTCTTCAAAGGAGTGCCTCGAGCAGCGATCGCTGTGTCATCCGCGTAGATGAAATGCCTGCATTCTTCATGTACCGGCTGGTCGTTGGTATATATATTGAACAGGAGAGGAGCCAGCACACTCCCTTGGGCCAGCCCATTCTTTTGAATGCGCCATCTACTGTTTTTATCTTGTAGTGTCACATAGAACATTCTGTTGCGCATGATGCATTCCACAAATTTCCGGAACTTATGATCCTTGGTAACTTGGTATACTTTGGAGAAGAGCCTTTTGTGATTTACGGTATCGTAGGCCGCAGACAGGTCAACAAATGCCACGCCCGTTATTTCTTTCCGTTCGTATCCATCTTCTATGTACTGGGTTAGATTTAGCACTTGACCGCAACATGACTTCCCTGGTCGAAATTCTGTCTGTTCCGGGATGAGTAGTTCGTCAACGTCGGGTGCAATTCTATTGAGGATCATGCGTTCTAAGATTTTGAACAGATGGCAAAGCAGTGATATGGGGCGGAAATTTTTCGGTTCTGTTGGCTCTTTGCCCGGTTTGAGGAGGGTAACGACTCTTGATTTTCTCCATAGCTTTGGGATCTGCATAGTGTTGAGCCATTCTCTTGTTTTGGGACCAAAGTTCTTGATTTGTTTGGTTCGTATGTCATCGAGTCCTGCTGCCTTGTTGTTTTTCATGACGTCTATGGCTCTGTTTAGTTCTTGGAAGGTAAACGGGTTATCTAGGTTGTTGCTTTCATTTTCTAGTCGCTTTATTGTGATTTTTTGGAGGATTTGCCATTCATGATGAGCTGATGGGCGATTTGGTTAGGGGTGACCGTACCAGATAGGTTAGTTGCAGCAGTTTTATCTTAATTTAGAGTTTTAAGTAGTTTCCACGCTCGGCGACTGTTCTGTTTCATGTCGAGTGATTCGACTAGGCTGCACCACTTTTCAGTTCTGGCAGCGGAGATCAGGGATAACAGTTCTTCTCCGGCTTCTATTGTTTCATCTGAAAAGGGGTCTCGCTCAAATAGGTGTTTGTAATTCTCAAGGGCTTCCTTGGCATTGTTTGGAAGTCCCGGGATATACTGGGTTCGACATCCTCGTGGTATGTGTTTACGCGAGATTGATTTGGTAAGTTCTACAAATTTGTTATAGTTTTCAGGGACGGGGTTCAGTTCTCTTATGCTGCTATCAAGGTCTTTAGCAAACTCAGTCCAATTAGCTTTTTTAAAATTAAACCGTCTTTTGAAAGGGACGGGTTCAGGTCTCACAACAGCTGCCACTTCACAGGTAATTGGTTTGTGCTGTGTACCAGGTATTGGTTCCTGTACTTGTTTACTGCACTGGTTTGAAATAACATCGCTAGTGAAAATGAGGTCGGGATTATATCCTCTTCTCCATCGTCTGCTATAGAATGAGTTAGGTAGTTTGGGGTCATGTAGGAGTTTCAAGTTTTTGTTCTCTGCCCAGTTTTCAAGTGCTTCCCCATTTGTATTAGTCTCTCTATATCCCCAAGATGTACTGTGGCAGTTGAAATCACCCAGAATGATGTTGACTGGTTTGTTTAGCAGATTTGGTGGTTCATCCCATGAGAAAGAATTGGCAGGGGGTTTATATACAGATGTGATCGTGCAAGTGGCTAATTCCAATGTAAGTATTTCTATATTATCTGTACAGGTTGATGCGGTTGAGATAAATGGTAACTTAGGATTGACAAATATAGCACTACCATATTTATCATTAGGAACTTCATTGACTAGGGTCATTCCATGTATCTTTGGTCTTGGATTTTGAGGTCCTCTGTGGGTTTCTTGTATGACTAGAATGTCAAGGCCTTGGCTATTGCACATTTCCGATAGTATATCGGCTTTTGATGCCGAGAAACCTTCTATGTTTATGGATGTAATAGTCAGTGCAGGTTTGCTCAAATTGAAAGATTCTTGGGATTGGTTGTTGTTGGTGGTGTTGCGGTGGTCGAAGGATTGAGTGGCATTGCCACTATGGGAGGGCGCCGGATTATTTGTATTGGTTAATAATTGGGCTCCTTCGTTGTCCTCTGGTATCTCATTGACTGGCAGCGGGGAGATTCTTCGCACCCTTTCTCCATTTAAGGAGAGCCCCGTACTCAGGGCCGTGGTTTGATTTCTGCCTGTCATTGAGATGTCAGTTTGGTAGGTTATACCGTCCACCACGGTCCTTAACAGAACTTAGCCATTGCAATCGCTTACAAACTATCATGCAAAAATATAAAATATCATGCAAACAGGTTATAACATGCAATGTTTCCAGCCCCCGGGAAAGTGGACCGCCTGTTAAGAATTGTCTAAGTGCATGCACAGTTACAGCTATCGCCCCCTGTGTGCCTTAAACCCAAGTTGATAATAAATAATAAGTTGAATACCTACAACAGTAATATCGCGGATGTTGAGCAACGTTCAGTGAGAAGAAGACTTGTAGATGACCAATCAATTAGAACCTTCGTGATGGCTATTGCCGGCCCACTCAGGCTGGGTGAGGTTAATGTGGGCAGCTAGTATGTTCGTTTCCAGCGAATGAAAGGTAAAAACCTCGATGTGAGTGATCTAGTTGTTAGGAGATGTCAGAAGAAGAGAAGGAGTGAGTACATATGTATACTCCAGCCTTATAGAGCCTGGATTGGGCCAGGCATAGCCAGCATCACGAGAGTTCGAATTTGAGTGGTCACTCATTCAAATCCTGACCTCGCTGGACGTTGCTCAACTTCAGGCATTTGACGAGAACTGGTGTAATCTGGTACATCTCTCGTTTCATAATTTAATGATTGATTAGTGTCTCCATTACCGGAAGCGATGCCTGGCCTACTAACCCAGTGGATAATTATTTAATGTGAAATCACACCGGTGGCATGTATGGTAGTTTCGATGGCAGATAGTTTTGCAGGAGATATAATGATGAGATCGAGTATGTTACAGACATTTATATTAAAAGATCTTTAAAATAAATTATTAATAAATTATTAACGAGTGCGAGAAGATTAGTTATTATTATTTTAATATTAAAAAAACATTTAAAAAAACACTGCCAATTATGGACATGAAACTTCCTCGTGATTGCTTCACATTGTAAACACGTGCCAATTTTGAGATTTTATAGAAAATTACTTGTATCTCCAAAACGGCTCAACCGATTTTCTTCAAATTTGTTTTATATGGTAGAATATCGTTTTTTCTACATTCTAGATTCCACAAAAAATTCTGTATCGGCAAGTCGTGGTCCTTATTTTTTTACTTTTTTGTCCAAAATTTCGGATTTTCTTAAATATCAGAGTCAAATTATAATTAATTTAAAAATAAATATAAATAACCTATGTAAAGCAATAATATGCATATTCTTACAAAATTTCATCGAAATCGGATGTACCGTTCACGAGATATAAGCGTTTAAGTAAAAAGTTAGTGGTCAGGCGCATGGTCTCTTTCACCCAGAACCGCTGGTATGAATTCGATGAATAAAATGGGACCATCTACAGAATGTCTCCTAGATGTGTGCAAAATTTCATCAAAATCGGTCGAGTAGTTTCCGAGATTTGCGCGTTACAAGGAATCGTTTTAACAGACCGACGGATCGACAGACCGACAGACGGACACAAAACCAAATTTACTCAGTAGGTTATGAAACGTCCAGAAATATGAAAAAAATTGAAATCGGAGCAAAAAAATATTTTTTTTTACAAAAACGAACACAATACTTCCGATTTCTAATATTAGAAATTTCTCGGAAGTAAAATATGTGTGATCTAAATCTTCACATCAATTTTCCGTAGTTTTCACAACCTATATCCTTGATTCTTAATTTTAAAGTAATCATTCGGTGATATTATTGTTTGAACTGGTTTCTTCAGCGTCAGCCTGAGGCTATTATTCTTTGCAAGAACACAAATCATAAACCCATTTTAGAGACCGGCCCGTTCGAAATACTCATGCTAGCTACTAGCTGAAAGCAGGCAAGAACTTTCCACCAATCACAGAGATCCATGCTGCACTCTGATGGGTACAAAGTTCTTGCTTGCCTACTTTATTAAGAAACCATTGAGCTTAATTTATTTTTAAGAAAATTTACGCTTCATTTTTTTATACAAAATAATCCACCAAGTATTAAAACATTTAAAAAATAACTTAAAAATATGTATATCAAAAAAATAACAATTATTGTTTTGTCATCCGAGGCGAAGTTAATGCCTTAGACATTCTCTGCCACTTAACCCCAGTGGCTAATAGAGTCGAACTCACCAGCCAGGGAACCAGAGCGACGCCTCTCTAGACCACTCGACCACCCATGCGAGCAATTACCGAGGCTCCGTTAGTTCGGGGGGACTCGGAATGAAACAATGACCATCATTTCCTCGATGGTCATTACACTGATGACTAGAATTAAGGAAAATTGGAGAAGTATTGCGACGACCTCGCCGTAATTATTTTTCCTTCACCTTGGCGTGCCACGGAACTTTTCCTTGACCGTGAAAACTTTCATTATTTCCTCTATTCTCATTATTTCCCCGAACTTTCATTAAGTTTCATTATTCAGAAGAGTCTTGTCGGAACGTGTGAGAGGTTCTCGTGTCACTTGAAGATTGAACTTGGGGGTTTTGTTCATTACGTCTTGCCGGTGTGTTGCTGTTGATTGAACTGTGGTGTTGATTACGCCTTGCTGGTGTGTTGATTGAACTGTGGTGTTGATTACGCCTTGCTGGTGTGTTGATTGAACTGTGGTGTTGATTACGCCTTGCTGGTGTGTTGATTGAACTGTGGTTTTGATTACGCCTTGCTGGTGTGTTGATTGAACTGTGGTGTTGATTACGCCTTGCTGGTGTGTTGATTGAACTGTGGTGTTGATTACGCCTTGCTGGTGTGTTGATTGAACTGTGGTGTTGATTACGCCTTGCTGGTGTGTTGATTGAACTGTGGTGTTAATTACGCCTTGCTGGTGTGTTGATTGAACTGTGGTGTTAATTACTCCTGGCTGATGTGTTGATTGAACTTGGGTGTTAAATACGCCCTAGTGTTGATTGAACTGTGGTGTTGATTACGCTCTGCTGGTGTGTTGATTGAACTGTGGTGTTAATTACTCCTGGCTGATGTGTTGATTGAACTTGGGTGTTGATTACGCCTTGCTGGTGTGTTGATTGAACTGTGGTGTTGATTACGCCTTGCTGGTGTGTTGATTGAACTTGGGTGTTGATTACGCCTTGCTGGTGTGTTGATTGAACTGTGGTGTTGATTACGCCTTGCTGGTGTGTTGATTGAACTGTGGTGTTGATTACGCCTTGCTGGTGTGTTGATTGAACTGTGGTGTTAATTACGCCTTGCTGGTGTGTTGATTGAACTGTGGTGTTAATTACTCCTGGCTGATGTGTTGATTGAACTTGGGTGTTAAATACGCCCTAGTGTTGATTGAACTTGGGTGTTAAATACGCCCTAGTGTTGATTGAACTTGGGTGTTAAATACGCCCTGGTGTTGATTGAACTTGGGTGTTAAATACGCCCTAGTGTTGATTGAACTTGGGTGTTGATTACGCCTTGCTGGTGTGTTGATTGAACTGTGGTGTTAATTACTCCTGGCTGATGTGTTGATTGAACTTGGGTGTTAAATACGCCCTAGTGTTGATTGAACTGTGGTGTTGATTACGCTCTGCTGGTGTGTTGATTGAACTGTGGTGTTGATTACGCCTTGCTGGTGTGTTGATTGAACTGTGGTGTTGATTACGCCTTGCTGGTGTGTTGATTGAACTGTGGTGTTGATTACGCCTTGCTGGTGTGTTGATTGAACTGTGGTGTTGATTACGCCTTGCTGGTGTGTTGATTGAACTGTGGTGTTAATTACTCCTGGCTGATGTGTTGATTGAACTTGGGTGTTAAATACGCCCTAGTGTTGATTGAACTGTGGTGTTGATTACGCTCTGCTGGTGTGTTGATTGAACTGTGGTGTTGATTACGCCTTGCTGGTGTGTTGATTGAACTGTGGTGTTGATTACGCCTTGCTGGTGTGTTGATTGAACTGTGGTGTTGATTACGCCTTGCTGGTGTGTTGATTGAACTGTGGTGTTAATTACGCCTTGCTGGTGTGTTGATTGAACTTGGGTGTTGATTACGCCTTGCTGGTGTGTTGATTGAACTGTGGTGTTGATTACGCCTTGCTGGTGTGTTGATTGAACTGTGGTGTTGATTACGCCTTGCTGGTGTGTTGATTGAACTGTGGTGTTGATTACGCCTTGCTGGTGTGTTGATTGAACTGTGGTGTTGATTACGCCTTGCTGGTGTGTTGATTGAACTGTGGTGTTAATTACGCCTTGCTGGTGTGTTGATTGAACTGTGGTGTTAATTACTCCTGGCTGATGTGTTGATTGAACTTGGGTGTTAAATACGCCCTAGTGTTGATTGAACTTGGGTGTTAAATACGCCCTAGTGTTGATTGAACTGTGGTGTTGATTACGCTCTGCTGGTGTGTTGATTGAACTGTGGTGTTAATTACTCCTGGCTGATGTGTTGATTGAACTTGGGTGTTGATTACGCCTTGCTGGTGTGTTGATTGAACTGTGGTGTTGATTACGCCTTGCTGGTGTGTTGATTGAACTGTGGTGTTGATTACGCCTTGCTGGTGTGTTGATTGAACTGTGGTGTTGATTACGCCTTGCTGGTGTGTTGATTGAACTGTGGTGTTGATTACGCCTTGCTGGTGTGTTGATTGAACTGTGGTGTTAATTACTCCTGGCTGATGTGTTGATTGAACTTGGGTGTTAAATACGCCCTAGTGTTGATTGAACTTGGGTGTTAAATACGCCCTAGTGTTGATTGAACTTGGGTGTTAAATACGCCCTGGTGTTGATTGAACTTGGGTGTTAAATACGCCCTAGTGTTGATTGAACTTGGGTGTTAAATACGCCCTAGTGTTGATTGAACTTGGGTGTTAAATACGCCCTAGTGTTGATTGAACTTGGGTGTTAAATACGCCCTGGTGTTGATTGAACTTGGGTGTTGATTACGTCTTGCTGGTGTGTTGATTGAACATTTGCCCTGATTGTTTGAGAGTGCTAATTATTGCAAGGACACTAGACTCGTCGATTGCTGACAATGGATGATTGATTCTCATTGTATGTCGCTAGTTGTGTCCTGGTTTTTAATATATCAAGAAACGTTATGGTATCAAAACTTTAGTGCGTAACATGTTTGGCACTACACAGATACAAGACCTGCTATGTCAGGCCAGAAGACAATAACACGAATCGTTGGCGCCCTTTACATGTTTTTTTTTTTTTTAGATGGGCATTGGGCATCCAGCCGTAAAAAAAAAACAGTGCCAGAATCATGCTTTTGGTGGACTTAGCCCTGAGGACGAAGTTGACCAATGCCGATCCCAAATTCTTTCTGAAAAAGAACTTTCTGAAAAATATATGACTAATCCAAGGATTGAACTCGAGATCTTTGGACCACAGGCAGTAGTCCTAACCGTTACACCAGGGAGGCTGATTGAAATATCAGAACAAAAAGTTATCAAATTTGTGTTAATCACTTTCATGATTTTCACAACTACTCAAACTCGCTTTACTAAATCTACGCTGAACCCGGGACTTGAACCACCGTCCAGGTTACAAGTCCGCCGCCTTATCGATCAATCTACTGAGGTCGGTGAAATACCGAAACACTCGCCGTACCAGGTTTCCATTAATCTAGTTCGACTTCTGGTAGTTATTGGTGAGCTCTGTTCATTTTGGCACAGATGTCGACCTTGTATACGTACTGAGAGGCAATAATCACTCGTTTATTTACTAGGTATCAAGGTAACATGTGCCTCGAAACTGTTGCACGGTTATCGGAAAACCCTTCCAATGTAGGTTTATAAATGGATAATCCATATCACCGACCTTAGTAGCTTGATCGATAAGGCGGCGGACTTGTAACCTGGAGGTCGGTGGTTCAAATCCCAGCGTAGATTTAGTAGAGCGAGTTTGAGAAGTTGTGATATCACGAAAGTGATTAACACAAATATGATAACTTAGATAGTCCATTTCTAGTGTGCCGTCCATTTTCTTTTTCGTGTTGAACTTCACCTACATGCTCTTCTTCTACTTCTACTTTGTCTTTTCCCAAACATACTTTAGGTTGACGTTTTCCATGAATCCTTTCCTTCCATATCCTTTCCTTCCATATGTCTGACCCGGGAGTTCAGTGGTAAAGGCAACACTCTGTGAATCCAGAGATTCCAGAGGTCGTGGGTTCGAACCCCAGCCGGGACATGACAAGTTATCCTCCCAATTGGAATTTTTACCACATTATAATACGTCGTGGGCTTACTGCTGGAATAATGGGCCTTAATAGTCCTAATCGGGCAGTATAAATAAGGCGATATTATTATTATTATTATCTTTATATCTAGCGCGTCCTCTTTTCTCCAGTTTTTCTCTCTTAGCTCTTCTTCACTTTGTCTCTCCATCTATGGTCTTCCATCTCCGTCTCATCTTTGGTCTCCCTCTCTTTGATTACAACGCCTATTTCAAATTCAATACGAACCTGACCTACATATGGTTATCATATTTGGGATAATCACAATCGTGATGTTACGCCATCTCGCATTGCTAAATTTTTGACGTAATAGGGACTCGAACCACCGACCTTCTGGTTACGAGTTCGTCACCTTATCGATCTAGCTACTGATGTCTGTAACATAATAAAGCTTTGTTCAATACTCGCACCTTCATGAAACAATAATTAAATTCTATGGAAATTGTCAATTTGATCTTAGTTAAGGGTTGGGTGGAAGAGATTGCCATAGGCAATAACCCCGCCCTTTAGTTAAGCCATATGTTCATACATATATTTTTCTATTCTTTTTATTTTTCATGTATTTATACTGTTTCCATTTTTTAATTGGTATAATAATCATTTGTACTGTTCATATGTCTTTTTATATCTAATAAAGTGTTTCATAATAATAATAATAATAAAATCCAGAGATTCTAAAGTCAACAGAGTTGGCTGGCGGTGCTAACCGCACTTGCGGCTATGACTTTGTTCTGATGACGCAGGGTGTAGTGGTAGAGGTCTGCGGTATTCTGGTTAAGATAATGGGGTTCATTGAGTAAACACCATTCAATGAATGGCTCAATTCCAGTTACCTCTGTCGTACAAGTCATCGGGATGGTATAGTGACATAATTATTATTATTATCATAGGGTGGCGTCATCGTGAACGATGGTAGCCAGACAGTGGAGGAATGACTCAGCACTTCTACCACTGTCTTTACAAGGAGGCTAATAATTGACAAGGGCCCCCAGAACCAAGCCAATGCTGGTCTACTCCCTGTTTATAGTCCCCCAGGTAGACTATTATTATTATAGTAGGTATGCTTTATTATAGGTAAGACAAAAATATATACAGTAAAATACAATTAAATTAAAAAGAAAAAATAAATAGATTGAACAAAGATACAAGAAAAAAAAAAAAGAAAAGAATGAAGCTAATGTCCTACCTAAAAGGCGGGGTTATTGCCTGTGGCAATCTCTTCCACCCAACCCTTAGTAACCATACTAACCTCTGTTGGGTAAGAGGTAAGTAAGCTAAGAGCCAGCGTCTTAAGCGTCTTTGGAACGTTGAATACACCAGTTCTCATTCACTCATTGAAGTTAAGCAACGTCCAGCGAGGTTAGGACTTGGATGGGTGATCATTCAAATTCGAACCCTCGTGATTTTGGCTTTAAGGTTATTTCAGTAGCTGATTTTTGAGTTTCCAGCGAATGGAGGGTGAAAATCCCGTCGTGAGAATGACCATGTAGAAAGCGACGTGAAACCAAAAAAGTAAGCTAAGTTACTTACGGTCAAATGTCCTCGGTATCTCGATCAATAATTCAGTGGACTTTTGGTCGGGCGGTTGGGTTAGAGCTTGGGAGTCGGTGGGTCGAGCCCCCGTGTCAGTCTTTGAGTGGGACATGACAATTGTGATAAATAATAACAATAATATTGCCTTATTTATACTGCTCGATTAGGACTATTAAGTCCCATTGTTTCAGCAGTAAAGCCAAGAGCCATTATTAGGTGGTAAGATACTAAATGGGAAGATAACTTGTCATGTCCCGGCTGGGTTTCGAACCCGCGACCTCTGGATTCACAGAGTGCCATGCACCTTCACCACTGAGCTACTGGGACAGACTTGAGTGTTTATTTACTTATGGTGAAGAGTTGAGGGCGTAGGGGTGACCTGGCGGGCGTTGTTTCTTAAATACAGTACCTAGAGAATATTACATCTTTGATCAACCGCATCGTGAATTGAATTGAATAATATGGTTCTTTTTATCTGTACAGTATTAATATTTCTTAATATTATCTCCTAAGCTTATGTAAACTTCTGAGGAGAACTTGGGAATTTTCTTCATAAACTACTACGAGCTACACCACACACTTACTGTAAACTTTACTACAGCAAGTACATATACTCCAGGCAACAATTTTATTGTTGTATGCTGCATGATTGACTGTTCCACTGTTGCCGTTACTTGTAAGGTTCATCGAATCCTGTCTTATCAACCGTGCATCTCTGATCAAGTTGATCATCAACAGTTCAACAGACCATCCGAACTGTCATCATTATCAAGA
Source organism: Bactericera cockerelli (assembly GCA_024516035.1). Classification (NCBI taxonomy): domain Eukaryota; kingdom Metazoa; phylum Arthropoda; class Insecta; order Hemiptera; family Triozidae; genus Bactericera; species Bactericera cockerelli. Next base: position 40,616,683 of record CM044960.1, on the reverse strand, counting down.
CAGTTGTTATGTTATCTGTCATAATCCTGAGCTCATTAATTTGATCACCAACAGTTGAACAGTCTTTCTTTGTGTTTGTACATCAGGGTTGATTTAAAAAAAAACACAACCCAAAAAATGTACATAATTATATTAGGGTTGGTTAAAAAAACATAACCCAAAAAATGTACATATATTAGGGTTGGTTTAAAAAAAAAAAAAACCCAACCCAAAAATGTACATATAGGTATTAGGGTTAGTTTAAAAAAAAAAAAAAAACAAACCAAAAAATGTACATTAGTGTTGGTTTTTTAAAAAAAAAAACACAACCCCAAAATAATACCTTTTTTTTTTTTTTCATAAACCCATCTAATATAACCCAGAGTTTTTTTTTGTTGGGTTTTTGTATGTCCTATGTGATGACTGATGACATCATCATTTAGCATGACAATGTTGAAATTACTAAGTTACAAAACAAGGTTCACAATATTTTGTGAATCTTAGTGTGGAATGTCAACCAAATGAAAGAAAATGAGAAAGAGACAAGAGAATGAAACTCGAATAAGAAATTATATCATAGGAAAATATTCAGGTCTTTTTAGTCAGTAATAATTTAGACTTAAGTAACTATTGTACAATGTATTTTTACTTATAACTTGGTTGTAAATAAATAAATAAAACAAAAAAAAATTATTTGAGTTATCAAATTTTTGTGAACCACAATCGTGTTTACTCGTCGTACTAAATATTTGAAATACTTGGGACTCGAACCAACGACCTCCAGGTTACAAGTCCTTCACCGATCGAGCTACTGAGGTCGGTTATCAGCATGAAACAGACATAGATGATGTCATTGTTCATATAACAATAAATCTCAAAGAGTTTTTTCGCGATGTCACATCTACTCAAACTCCGCTTTACTAAATCTTTGCTGAAACCGGGACTTGAATCACCGACCTCCAGGTTACAAGTCCGCCGCCTTATCGATCAAGCTACAAGCTACTAAGGTCGGTTCTTTATCTTATTACCAGCTGAAATAAGATAAATAACTTTCTAGTTATATATTTATCTTATATTATACTATATTTATAACTTTCTAGTTATATATTTATCTTCTTATAGCTGGTACTCTTTTTTTTTCCGGATAAAACAGTTTTAAACTACATTGATAAAAAGTGAATTGAAGGCAGGAAAGTGAAGTGATCAAGCTACTGAGGTCGGTTATAAATCTTCGATATTCGTTAATGCGTTATAACCGATTAAGTAAATAAATCTCAATGAACTAACTAATTACTATAACATTTTTCTTAACAGTTAAATCACTTATATTATTTATTTATTTAGAAACTCTTTAATAGTAGAACATATATACAGACAAATAATGGTAGAAATTAAATATTAAAATTGACAATATTAATAATATAAACAAGGAAAAAAAATAAACAAAATATATACATATGTCCTAACTAAAGGGCGGGGTTATTGCCTATGATAATCCGGGTGTTGATGAAGATTTTTCTCATCAGGGAGTCAATAATCCTAAACTATACATCTGTGAAAGTTTAATGACTTCTCCGGGTGTCGATCAGGATACTTTCTAAACTAAAGTCAATAGACTCCCCGTCAATCTGTCATCGGGAATTTTCTGGATCTCTTCACAATGGTCAGTGCATTGACATATCAGTCAGTATGAATAATCACTATAAAGTGAAAATGGGGGCGGAATGATGGTATTTGAAAGTTCTTAAAAATAATAATAAAAAATGTGTTGGTATTTATAAGAAAATAAATGGAAAATAAATATTTTCCCATAAAACTCCGTAATGACTTCCGCAACCTGCGCCTAATTTCTTCTAAAAACCGTGTTTTTTCGGGACTCGAACCAAGGAATATTTTTTCTTTTTACTAATGTTACTAACTTACTTTGCATGTTTTGAAAGTAAAATAAAAAAATATGCATTCCATTTAAAATTCGGGAGGAACGGACATGTGCCCCCCTGAAAACGCCCTTAGGGGCGGTGGGTAGAGGTTCAAAATAATTTCCCATAAAAATTCAGACTTCATATTGGGGACCAATTTTTTGTTTCAAGATCCTAACTCAAACCGTTCTCGAGAAAAAGATAGTGGCTGGGTGGTTTCGATCACCCTGTATATTTTACTTCAGAAAGCTGTTGTGCTCAATACCACAAGAATAGTTCGGAGATTCTTGAGTAATCAATAAGCGAAAGTGTTTGGCAACTGCCCGCACCTAGCATCAAACACCAGGAGAAACACCTGAGACCCTAAGGAAATAATAATAATAATACATCATTTGTTTTATTTTTCATTTTTTTTGTATACAGAGGACCCATTGTAAGCCATTTTTATTTGGCTTATACAGTTATTGTCAGGGTGAAAGTTAAGGGATAGTGTCCACTAAGATTGACTAATCCTGTTTCATAATTCGACCCTGAAACGTAATTTATTGTTAGTAGTACATAAGTTAATCTTACCCAACTACATGCGGCTGAAACCGATAACCAAGTTGACATACACGTACGTCATCTAGGAAGATGTCAGAATAGAAATAGCAGAGGCATGAGATCAGAATGGACCAACTCTCGCGCTGTATGAGTTCATATCTGGCGTGAGGACGGGGAAATTTATGGATACAGTGACTTCATACAAGTTCATATAGGGTGCCCCTAGAGCAGATAAAATAGAATATACCTTGTTTATACTGCCGAGGTAAGACTGAAAAGTCCCTTTACTCCAGCAGTCAAACAGGTCTTATATATTTTATATAGATGTAGATATTTCAGGATCGGTTCAGCTCCCTGTTGGCACACAGTACTATACACTATACACTCTATACATTCAAAGCTGGACATAAGAGAACTCATATAATTGTTATTTCTTATGGCTTGATAGAAAGCGAAATATTCATGTATACTTTAGAAGTTTAGACAAAAGTATTTTGATCTGATTAGGTATTTACTATTGTATTTTTTTTGTATTTATACTATTGTATTTTTACTCTCATCATAGTGATAGTCACATGAAAACCTCATCGTCATCAACACCATCTTTCATCATCGATTCTATTGGATCTACTCTGGCATAAAATTTGACTCTCCTGCGTGTGACTCATATACAGGGTGTTCAAGTTTTAGTTTAAGGAAAATTTCAGAAATCAACTCCAGACATTCTAAGACTAAAATAATTTTAGGTAATTTTTCGAAAAATAATAATAATATGATTATTGAGTAAATTTCCTGAGGAAATACCTAACATTTTGAACCTATTTGTATGTGTGTGTGTGTGTGTGTGTGTGTGTGTGTGTGTGTGTGTGTGTGTGTGTGTGTGTGTGTGTGTGTGTGTGTGTGTGTGTGTGTGTGTGTGGGTTATTATTTTGTTCATATCTCTGTTCGATGGCATTTTTCGAATAATGATGTGAGATTATTTTACGGGGGTGTGTGTGTGTGTGTGTGTACGGGCGCAGGCCGCTAGTCATCCCCTATATTTTATTGGATTTACACTGACATAAAATTCGACTCTCAATGTGTGTGTTGTATGACTCATACTGATGATTTCAGTTCCTCTTGAGATCCCTAATCTTTCGTCTATGCCAATATCTGAACATTGAACATTGCGTTCGGTGGTACCTACTACCTAGTGCCTTTCGATCCAGAGGTTACGAGTTCTTCTACCGCTCAGGTAGATTTTTTTTATCACTTTTCATTAATGACTTTGTCTCCATCCGAGATGAAAATGAACCACACTGGGGGAGTTGGAAAATGGAAAACAGGTTTTCTGGAAAATAGAATATAGATTTTTTAAATACATACATGAAAATGATGTGAAATTTGTTGAAAATTTCACTTGGTTGTAAAAAGTAATGGAAAGTTGAGAATTAGTAAACGTGTTTTGAGTGCCTCAATCAGTCAGTCAGAATCAGTATATACAGAAAAGATGTATACTCTCCGTTAAAAGTTGTCAATATTCAACTTATCATTTACAATAATGCAGATTATTTTATGTACGAAAAGTTAAAAATAAATCAATTTCAATGTTAATTTTGGAAAAAAAAGACTTATCATTTACATCAATAATTTTGGAAAACCCCGGCTTGAATAATAGCCGTGATGTTGATACGCAAAAAATAGAGATTATTTCTGCTCCGTACATGGGTGTCTGTGGTCCACTCATACCTCGTGAGGAAAAATGAGTAACTGCTTTGATGTGAGCAGCGACCAGTGGAAGAATTCTGGGCACAAGTGGATATTAAATATTCGAATAAGTACTTTAATTCCGCGCTACCTACATTTTTTTGGATAAAATAACACTGAGAAACATATTTATTTATTATTCGTCTTTTACTTTGGCTTTTCCCAAACCTACTTGGGATCGGCATTATTCAACCTCATGGTTGAGGTTGGTTGGTTGTGGCACATTTTTATGGATGGATACCCTTCCCAACGCCAACGATTCTATTTATTTAACGTTCTGATAAGGACAGGGGTTTTATCCTCCCATTTTTCATGTGACCTGGTTTCACATGAAACACCATGCAATCAACACTATGAGCTATTAAGATTTATTGTGACCTATCCTCCTATTCAGGAATTTATTTTTATATCTAATCGAATTCGCAATGCCACAATAAAAGCCAAAGCGCGCTAGGACTTTCCACCCATCACAGATACAACTCTGTGATTTGTGGAAAATGTTTGCTCGGTTTCAGCTTGTAGCCAGCATGAACATATCGACTCAACCTTCAAAAATCTCTCAAGCTTATAGTAGTCTGTTGCCAACCTCCGTGGCGTAATGGTTGTGACTACTGCCCGTAGTCCAGAGATCTCGAGCTCGATCCCCGGTTGGAGCAGATTTTTTGAAGAAAATTCCGGCCCTACCCAGGCTGGGTGAGGTTAATGTTGGTAGCCGGTACGATTCCCAGCGAATGGAGGGTAAAACCTCCGTCCTGTTTATCTATCTCAATCAGGATGTTAAAACCAAATAGAATCAACTGGTCACAATCAGGGTTTCACTGAAAACCTTGGAACCATCAGGTCAGATAATAGTAGTCAGTTACAGTTATGTCTTATTCGCTCAACTCAAGGCAGAATACACGCAATAACTGTTCTTGAAGTAGGTATACCTCTCACATATCTCCACATGTACTTGTAGGTGTACAATCCATGTAATATACAATATTTACATGCTCTCTACATGCTTGTGTTATAGGCAGATTTATGCATGCAGATTTACCTATTTATATGTATTTGGACTTTTGTATATTGTAGGTAAAATTATACCTGTAAATTTGTAGGTGTGTGTATCTATTTATATATTATGTATTTGGACGTTTGTGTATTGTAGGAAGATGTATACCTGTACATTTGTATATACACCTATGTATAATTGTATATGTACTTGGATGTTTGTATATTGTATTTTATGCATGTAGAATATTGTCTCGTATACCATTTTATATGTACTTGGACGTACATTATGTATGTATATTGTAAGCACATTCAGTATTCAGGCCTCATCCGTCACGCATGTGAAACACCAAACAGACAGCGAATGTTTGTTCTGTACTGAATTGAACGACTTAATCATTAATCAGAAGAGAATTAAGAAGATAAAGAGAGTTTCATACACAGGAGTTAGAGATTCATGTACAAGAATGAATAATTTTTTTTTTTTTTTTTAGGAAGAGGAGATAAATCTTATATTAATTCAAGACGAACACCAAAGACTACCTGTCTTTGATGGACAGTGTGAGTTTTGTAAGCGGAAATTGGTGCTTAATACCCACTAAAGTCCTCCTCTCCCCCTAAGAACACTTGACCCCGGAACCGTTCATAGAACATTACTTCGGTTGTCAGGTGCTTTAGTTAGGAACCAACTTTGTGATACCTGTTGGACATTTCGAGAGGCTCTATCTTCTTTCTCTTTACTATTTATTATCTGTTTAATCATTTTCTCTATGTTCTTCCAGCTTTCTTCTCTTCTTAGCATCTTTTCTATGATATTGTCTTTTGTTAACTGTCCTTCTTTTTGGGTACATTCTTCTCGTATTGCTTCGAATTTTTTGCAATAAAAGATTGTATGTTCCGCATTGTCTTTGACATTTCTGCAGAAAATGCAGTTTTCATCTGGAACTTTTTTGATCTTAAATTGGAATGATCTGAAATGTCCATGTCCACTTAAAAACTGAGTTAACTCATATGTAAGCCTTCCATGTGTTCTTTGTGTCGAGCTTTTCAAGTCTTTTATAAGAGCCTTGGTCCATTGGCCTTTATTTTCTTCTTTATTCCATTTTTCTTGCCATTTTTTCAGCATTTCTTCTTTGATGTCATCTTCTGTTAAAACCTCCTCTTCTTCTGCTGTTTCTCCATTTTCTATTTCAGTTATTAAATTCTTTTTCTTTAAGTTGTATAATTTTATTTTTTGTTCTATCATAAGCTCTATTGGCAATGATGCGCTAATGACTTGCAGAGATACTGTTGCAGCAGTTCTATAAGCTCGTGCAAGCCTTAGCATGACCTTCCGTTGTGCTTTTTCCAACATATTTACATATTTTTTCCATTTTGTGACACTACCCCATACTTGGACGCCATACAAGAGAGCTGAATAAACTACAGATGCCAAGATTTTTCGTTTTTCGCAATCAGGTCCATTTAGATTGGGCATTAAACAGGCTAGATGTCCGGCAGTCTTTCCTGCTTTTTCTACAGCTTTTTTTGTGTGTTCTGTCATACTCAAATCTTGCCCAAAATGAACACCAAGATATTTGGCTGATTTTTTCGATATGACATCCAAGCCCTCTACTTTGACCACAATTTCTTTGCATACTACTCTTTTCGATACCAGCAACACCACTTCCGTTTTATGTGCAGCAATCTTTAATCTATGTTCTTCCATCCATTTTATTATTTTCTCCACTGTCTCATTTATTTCTGTTTCTACTTCTTCTTTATTCTTTCCTTTTGTAACTAGGACTACATCGTCCGCATAGGCGACTATTTTGGAACTTGGTGGGATTTTTATTTTCAAGAGTGGATCATAATAAACGTTCCACAGTAGTGGCCCCAAAATAGAGCCTTGGGGAACGCCGGATGAAAGATCCATTATTAACCCTTCTTCTATGATGAGTTTTCTTTCTTCCAGGTAACTTCTTATCATGTTCATGAGGTAAATTGGCATATCTCTTCTTTTTAATTCCTCTAGAATGCCTTTCCATGGAATGGAATTAAATGCATTCTTTACGTCAAGTAGTGTCATCGCACATATTTTCCTCTCTTTTTTTGCTTTTTCTGCTGTTTTCATTACTTCCTCCATAGCGTCTAGCGTTGATTTACCTTTCCGAAAGCCGTATTGGTTTGGTGAAAGATCTCCATTCTCTGTTAACTTCTGTTGTATTCTTCCTTTTATGAGATGTTCCATGACCTTTCCAAAAGCATCAAGTAAACATATAGGTCTATAAGCTATTCGGTTAGTATCCTCTTTTTTCCCTTTTTCTAATAGAACAAGCTTTGATGCCTTCCAGATCTTTGGGAAAGTTCCAGAAACCAGAAGTTCATTGAACATATTTAGACAGTAGTCTGGTACAGCTTCAAAGAAAGCTTTGATGACTTCTCCTCCTAGTCCATCCGGTCCAGTCGCTTTTTTACTCCTGAGTTTTTGGAAGGCTTCAATTGCTTCATCCATTGTAAAAAGGGGTATGTCACTTTTCTCTATTTCTTCTCTTCCCCAATTTTCTTTTTGATGTTCTGGAAATAATTCTCTTGCTATCTCTTTTTTCTCTTCAGGTTTCAGTGAAATAGTGGGTAATAGTTTAAACTTTTTGCACACTATTTTGTATCCATCTCCCCAGACATTCCTGTTAATATCATTGCATAGCTCTGCCCATTTCACTTTCTTACTCTTGTTTATTTCGTCTCTCAGTTCTCTTTTTCTCTGGTAGTAAATGTCTCTGTTCTCTTTCTTTTCTTCGTCTGTTGAAAGTATTGACCTATTTGTTTTTACCATTTTTCTTTTCTGAGCATGACATGATTTTCTCTTCATTGCAATATTGTTATTCCACCAGTATACGCTTGATCTAGAACCTCCTTTCTTCCTTGTCTTGAAAATTTCCTTACATGTATCTTGAATAAATTTGGTACAGTATCCTGGGTCTGTCTGGTTCAGATTTATCTTGTTAATAATTTGGTCTTTATATTTATCCTTTTTCATGTCATCATACTTCCATCCAATATCCTTTTGATTATGTTGCACTGGATCTTGGTTTTCAACTCCCAATTCATAGAAAATATATTGGTGGTGGCTCATACTTTCAGCATCTGATACTCTCCAATTTTTAATTTTCCTGGATAGATTTCGGGAACACATTGTGACATCAATGATCGATTTGGACTCTCCTCATTATAATAATAAGGCACGCATATTTAAGGGCCGGTTATTGGGTTCAAAACCATCTAAGAAAACTTCTTCTTCTTAGGGCTTGAATTATGGAAGAGATTTAATCTAAGTATGGGCACTATCCCTTAACACGTTCGTTACCAAGCCAATTTTTTCAAGTTTTACGTAGGGACCAGGCGGTAAAGTCGCTGTTGCATCCTGGGTACCAAAATATTTTTTTTTGGATATTTGGCATCGTATTTGTACAAGAATCGATCCTATATCTGTTCTAATACTAACAACCTACCTCAAAAAGGCCATAATATATATGGATGTCCGGTCCCTCGTTAAAATTTTGATAACGGCCACATGTGTGTTTCGGTCCCAAAGAAAAACACAAAAACATCCACATATGGCCGTTCGGTAACGAACGTGTTAACACGCCCTCTAGTGGGAATTTCAACCAATCACAGCGCACTATAGTCAGTGTCCACTTAGATTAAAGGGTACACTTAGCAATGACTTAAATTACCGATGTTTTCTATTAATTTCGCCCTTCGTGCTTTAAAAAAAAAAAAAAAAAAAAAAAAAAAAAAACTTAAATTACCTAACTATTTTTAGGATATGTGCCCTTAGATTTGGCGAAGGAAAGTAGCGTATCTCCTAAGTTTGGTCTACATTAAGTATAGATACGGCCCTGAAACAGTGAAATACTTCATGTTTAAACTGTAGAGATAGGACTCCATGATCACAACTTAATAATGAAGCGATGCAAACTCAATAAAAACAATTTAATTACGAAAGAAAACAGCACGTGACGTCACATTCTCATGCCGTTTTAAGTAACGGTAGTATAGATTAGCTTTAATAAAGTTAAAAAGAGAAGAAAAAATTAGTATTTCACAGCTTTTTTTTAAAAAAATAATAATAATCCGCAGAACGGGCGTATAGTACAAGCCTTTTATCTTTATCCATAATAGATTACAATATTTAAAAAAAAAACATTAATTTTAACAATAATAATATACAAAACGGACAGCCTTTGAAAACGACTATTTTAGACGCTTTTGGTCTATGTTGTAGCTTGCCCATCCTGTAGTATGCCTCCCCTCTGATGGGCAGGCGAGATTCCTAAGCTACTTACTGTGCCCATCCTGTAGTATGCCTCCCCTCTGATGGGCAGGCGAGATTCCTTAGCTACTTACTGTGCCCATCATGTAGTATGCCTCCCCTCTGATGGGCAGGCGAGATTCCTTAGCTAATTACTGTGCCCATCCTGTAGTATGCCTCCCCTCTGATGGGCAGGCGAGATTCCTTAGCTACTTACTGTGCCCATCATGTAGTATGCTTCCCTCTGATGGGCAGCGAGATTCCTTAGCTACTTACTGTGCCCATCTGCCCATCGTGTAGTATGCCTCCCCTCTGATGGGCAGCGAGATTCCTTAGCTACTTACTGTGCCCATCATGTAGTATGCTTCCCTCTGATGGGCAGGCGAGATTACTGAGCTACTTACTGTATCACTGTTAATCACAATCACTAAAACTAGCTTCACTAAATTTTCTGCTTTACTTGAGACATGAACCACCGACCTCCGGTCTCCGGTTACAAGTCCGCCCGCCGCCGTCTTATTTAACATGTTGACACAATCAGTACTTCGCGAACCTCGCAAGGTACTTATTAGCGATCAATAAAACAAATAAGAGGACTTATCCACCGTCACTATCTGTAGATAAGTGAATAGCTGTAGATAAATAGTCAATAACAATAATAACACTCTTTAGTGGAAGGTAACCACCGGGCGATGTTAATGTTCAAAGCATTTTCTAACACCTTACCCTCAGAGTCTTAATATATAAATTTATTAAAAGTTTGATACAAGATACTATACATGGGTGGGAAGAAAATGTTTTATTTTAGCAGGGTATCGGATATTTTGTAAGGTCTTCAAGGAATTTAGATATGCTTGGATGGAATAGGTCGATTTCTGGGGGCAGTTTTTTAGCTAAGGTTAAGGGAAAGTGCCAGGGATTTAACCTGGAAGAAGGTATTATAAAAAGGTCATTAGTTCGACGGCAGTTAATCAATTGACCAATGCAGAATATGGCTGTTTATAGATTTTCAATAGCTGTAGATAAATAGTTTATAGCCAGTTTATAGCTGTAGATGAATAGTCAATAGAGCTGTAGATAAGTCAATAGAGGTGTAGATAAATAGTCAATAGAGCTGTAGATAATTCAATATAGCTGTAGATAAGGCTGAATCCTGCGATAGAGACGTAAAAATAGTCATCAACAAGAAACAAAGCCTTAATATAGAAGCACTGACTGTTTTGTCAAGGTTGTATGGACTGGTGACTGTAGTGTCCAATCTGGCTAGAAGACATAATGTAAAAAACTATAAATAAATGTGTATTATCATCAGTAATAATGACATTCACCATAGTAGGGAACCGGTAATTAAATACTTGAAGAAAAAAAAAAATGAAAAAAATAGCGTGGACTAAATCAGGTTTAGGGTTGGGTGGAAGAGATTGCCATAGGCAATAACACCGCCCTTTAGTTAGGACATCTGTATATATTTTATCTATATTGTTTATCTTTTCTTTTCTTGTTTATATTGTTCTAAATTTTGTATTCTAATTTTTATATTACTTGTTTGTACATAATTATGAACTACATAATAATCACCGACTAATTTATACACTGCTGGCTGACACTTCTAAAAACCAAAATTTTGCACACGAAAAAGGTAATGAAATATGTTAGCTTTGGAAAAAAAAGATGCAAAAAAAAGGGATAAAACATAGGTAAGTTGGGAAAATATGCAAAATCTGTGAAAAACTAGGTTGGAAAACACAATGAAACCTCTCTGTGAATGGCACGCGCACACTGCTGAAAGTAAATAAAGAATTTAATAATTTAATACTTCACCTAGCCTGGGTGGGGCCGGTAAGAGCCAGGATAACGAGATTTGGTATTTGAATGTCCACTGTCAAGCACTGGTGTATTCAACGTGCCATCGACGCTGGTGTATAACTTTTTTTTTATTCTAAACAATGACGGCAATTCAGTCCGTCAGTCATGGGTCACAACGTGAGAACTCACTTTTCTCTTTTGTGCCGGGACTCGGGACTTGAACCACCGACCTCCAGGGTACGAGTCCGCCGCCTTATCGATCAAGCTACTGAGATCGGTTTGTGCCGGGATTTGGTAATAATATTAAGCCAGGTAAGAAAAAAACAGGATATAAAAGTTCAAAAGCTTGCCTTTCGTTCGCTTTCACATCTTCAAAGGTCAAAATGAAAATGGATTTTCCCTCGCAAAAGGTTGTACGGGGGAAAATTGAGTCAAGTGTCGGAAGTCAAGAGGATTTCAATTCAATGCATTACTTTGTATTTGTAGTCCTTGTACCATCACAAAGAGAGTCGAGTGATGAACTTTGTAGCTTTGTAGTGTGGGAGACACTTGGGCCGTATTAGAGGAAGCTTTTCTTTCTTCCATTCACTTTTTATCGAGGTAGTTCAAAACTGTTTTTTCCAGATAAGAGAGAGAACCAGCGAATAAGATAACTAGATAGTTATTTATCTTATTTCAGCTGGGAATAAGATAGATAACCGACCTCAGTAGCTTGTAGCTTGATCGATAAAGCGGCGGTCTTGTAACCTGGAGGTCGGTGGTTCAATTTCCGGTTGCAGCGTAGATTTAGTAAAGCGAGTTTGAGTATAGTTGTGATATCTCACGTAGGTGATTAACACAATAATATGATAACTTAAAAAAAAAACTGTATAGAAATTATAAACTGTTATATCCAGATAAAAAAAGTTTCAGCTTTAATGAGATAAAAGAACTAGATATGCTATCTAGAAAGACAATGCAGCTTGTATGTTGGGTACCTTACCCAGCTGCTCATGTATAGATGAGATTTTTTGTCTGTGAAATTTAAGACTCAAATAAATGAACGGTTAACTCGACACGCTGGAAACTAACCAACTATAGCTACGTACATTAACCTCACCCAGCCTGGGTTTGATAGGGAATAGCCATCACAGGGATTGGAATTTAAATGGTCATCCATCCAAGAGCTCGCTGCACGTTGCTTATCTTCGGTGTTGGATTGAGAACTGGTGTATCCAACCTGCCATCGACGCTGGCTTTAATAAAAATAAATAGGAAATTTATTGTATACATAAGTATGTATGGTGTATCATCATATCATCATCATAGGGTGGCGTCATCGTGAATGATGGTAGCCAGACAGTGGAGGAATGACTCAGCACTTCTACCACTATCTTTACAAGGAGGCTAATAATTGACAAGGCCCCCCAGAACCAAGCCAATGCTGGTCTACTCCCTGTTTATAGTGCCCCAGCCAGACTGCTGGTCTACTTCCTGTTTATAGTTCCCCAGCCAGACTGCTGGTCTACTTCCTGTTTATAGTTCCCCAGCCAGACTAATGGTGTGTACCTACGTAAAACGATCAAGAATACAGAAATATTGCAACCCAAGGCATTATTATTTCTGACATAATATTAATTTCATGTTCCTAGCACGGGTTGGCTTTTCTTTTCCAATCTTATCTCCATTTCGTTTTAATGTCACACCAAGCAGTTGACCAGAGTCCTCTTCTTCAACCAAAATAAACAGAAGGATTTCAAGCAAAGGAAAAAGTAGAACCAGGAAAATTTTGAAAACATACACAGAGAAGGAAAAATTGAAAGAAAACTTGGAGGAAAGTTCAATATGTCAAAATTCTCAAGCGGAGTTGTTCACAAGAAAAACAAAAGCCGTGATTGAAAAACGGCATGAGGAAAAGGGCTGAATTTATGTTCATAAATTGAACATACATATGTGTAGTATGTATACGTACCTAATAACTTGTTTATAAAAGAGTGAAAAGATAATAATACACACTTATTTATACTGTCAGAGTATTAGAATAAAGGGTTGGGTGGAAGAGATTGCCACATCAGGCAATAACCCCGCCCTTTTGGTAGGACATTAACTTCATTCTCTTTTTTTCTTTTCTTGTATCTTTGCTTAATCTTTTTGTTTTTCTTTATAATTTCATTGTATTTTACTGTATATATTTTTTGTTCTACCTAATAAAGCTTACTATAATAATAATAATAGGAATCGTAACCTGAAGGTCAATGGTTCCCTTCAAACCCACGGTAGACGTCATATGGGGTTTTACCCTCTCTTTGATTTTTTAACAGGCCACTCACATCAACCTCACCCAGCCTAGGTCAGTCCGGGAGTAGCCAAGCATCACGAGGGCGAGATTTCGAATTAGAATCGTCACCTATCCAATTCCTAACCTCACTGGACTTTGCTTAACATGAGTGACAAGACGATACCTGGTGTAATAAACGTTCTGTCGACGCTACTGGCTTTTTCAGATTTATTATTATAGATTAAACATGTTAGATCAAGTTTTATTTACAATAAAGTACATTTAATATTTACATAGAATTTGAATTTAATAAAACAAAGCTTTTGATCAAGGGCGGTGCTAATGCCAACGGCATTCTCTTCCATTCTATGTAGAAGTAGATGCTGGCTACTGGCGTTTTCAGTTATGCTATCGATGATAGATGTAAGATGTTACAGATTTTACTTCGCCATTGTTTGTTCAGATGTTAAAGAAGTATTGATTGAGTATGACGGAACGTCAGTAAGTGTGACTGACCTACGAGTGTGTTCGTTTAGTTTACTTTCATATGCCTTGGTTTTCTTGAACATTATACTGAAGGCCAGGGTCATACGCCGGCCAGGTTGTGGACTCGATGCTCCGCAACTCTTTTATTTCTGACTTTTCAATCCAGAATCTTTATTCGGGGCCGAATTATAAAACAAAACCCATTGTAAAAAAATAATCAGAAAATTATTATTATTTATTTTTTTTTTTTTTTAATTTTACGGACTTCGTGTCCAAAAAAAATAATCTATTCTATTCTATAACACAGGATTAGATTTCAGATGTCACCCAAGTGGGGCTAAAAGTATCAGTAAATATAAGTAGTGCTTTACTCTACTCACATGTCACAAAAACAAGAGACCCATACTAATACACTGGGTCTCTTAGTGTGACAATTCTGTGTAAGACATACAGTTTCACTTAAATATTTCTTTTCCTATGTGCTACATCCCATTATGCTTTGATTATAATACAGTATAAGTGCGCTGTGATTGGTGTAAACGGCTGCACCCGAGTTGTACAGCCCGAGGCATGGCCCTATATATATGTGTATTCTTTCCTAACCCTACTCTACACAATGAGGCATTGCCATGCATCGTTTCGGGCCTGTTTTCAGTGCCATCGGGTCTAAACTCCGACTTGAGCAGGGTCTAGCTTATCCTAAATTTAAACAATTTTTTATAAGTAACCACTGCAAAGAGTGGTCTATAAAGTTGAAAAACACCACTTTAATATAATAGAACATAGATAGATGGATAGATAAGAGCGCGCGATTAGCTCAGTGGTTAAGCACTCGCTTGCCATGCGGAAGGTCCCAGTTCGATCCCCGTGCCGACAAAATTTGTATTCATTTTTGGTTACAGTTCTTTGTGAGGGATACCTTCGGTGAACTCGTGTTGACCCAGCACCTTAAATGGGAAGTATTGTGTCACTTCTCGCCCTTCAGAGGGGAGGCATACTACGGATGGGCAGGCTACAACACAGACACTAGCGTCTACAGTAGCTCCTGTTTCATTGCTACGAAATAAAAAGGCTGTGAAACACTCATCTTTTTCAAAAAAAAAAAAAAAAACACCACTTTTATATTAGAACATAGATAGATAGATAGATAGAATCCTGTTTAATAATTCAGTTCTTATACTTCATGAGGAAAAATGAGATCTCAAAGCAGTGTGTACTCTTTGAGTAAGTGTATGAAGGTTTCCATTATGCGACTGTTTTTCCGACGAGAATTTTCTCTCCCTCTGCCATATGATGAATTAATGCACACCGAGATAAGAAAATTTCATGATATGGCCCCACCTCTGAGTATACAAGATAATGAGCGATATTAGTCATAGACATTCATAGGAAACATATGGTTATACCTAAAGTGAGCTTACTTGTTGTATATTGAATGTAATTATATATTTGTACCTTAGGACTTATGCGGTAAATAAAACCGTGCTGTCTCCCGGTCTAATATCTCTGTATGTATAATCTCTGTAATCTATAACCAAATAGTTAGCATTAGCTTAGGGGATGTAATTTTTGTAATTATAAAAAAATAAATAAATGAATTTTTTCAAAATCAAAATCAATCAAAAATATCTAGACTTATTATTATTGTCTAGTAAATTTCTTAATATTGTATCTTCTTCTTCTTTTACTTTGTCTTATCCCGCTCAAGCAGGGTCGACGTTGTTCAACCTCGTGGTTGAATTTGGTTGGTTTTGGCACATTTTTTACGGCTGGATGCCCTTCCTAACGCCAACGGATTCTATTTGATCTAACGTCCTAGATTAGGACGGGGGTTTTAGCCTCCCATTCGCTGGGAATCGTAACAGCTACCCATACATTAACCTCACCCAGCCTAGGTAGGGCCGGATATTCTTTTCCCAAATGGCCTATTATCAAGATGGTGTCTGTTATAACCCATATATTTCTATATTCCAAACGCTAACAGATAGGTAGCAAAAAATTGAAATCGATCATGCATAGTTGCATACTTAAAAAAAAAAAAAAAAAAAAAAAAAAATACTACTGAGTTATAGTATTTATTTAGTTTAAAAAAATTATACTACTTAAATAATTTGAAATTTTACTCCATTTGAACCGATTGTAAGGTTGAGGCGATAGTTTTACCATTCATTCTCTGGAAATTAACCAACCAACCGACAACCTGCCGGCATTAACCTCACCCAGCGTGGTTTGAACTGTTGATACCCAGCATCACGTGGGTCTGAATTTGATGGGTCAGCCATCAAAGTCCTGACGTTGCAGGATGTTGCCTAACTTCTGTGACGAGAACTGGTGCATTAAACGTCTCATCCAAACTGACTCTGTATATGTTCTTAGTAATAGTACCTAATATACTCGTATATGTATATACCTATAAACTATAGTATTTATGTAGTTATATATACTTGTACTGCTACTCAGTTATAGTAGTGATATAGTGGTATACTGATATTCAGTTATAGTACGCTATCCTCTCTTGAGAATGTACAGGACTTTCAGTCGGATCTGGCCTGTAAGTCAGTCAGTGTGATTCGTTTGGTCAGCGAACGTCCGTACGTCCAATTTTTTTCTCTTCAATTTACGGAAAGTGAAGTTTTTAATGTTTTGTGTCTACGTGTGTCGTTTTATTATTTCTAATTATTTTTTCAATTAAATTTATTCAATATTTCCGGGGTTTCTTTTGTGAAGAATTTCCATTTTTTATATTTTGAAGAGTGAAACCCATCTTTTATAAATTGTTGAAGTATTAATTTAAATGAAATTAAAACTGTATAAATAACATCATAAATCGTTTGATTTTTATAGATTTGAAAGTTATAGCGTATTAGTATTTTTTATTAAAAATATTTAATTGTATATACTTTATGTATTAAAGTTAATAAAACAAAAATCAGTTGGTTTTTTCTACCTTTAAAAAAATCCTCGATCAAAACCCGTTTTCTTGTAAAGGATTCAAGTTGATTTTGGCTTAAGATCTTTTTATAACCCCAGATTGGCTTATTGATCGTTGAGTGTTTAAAAAAAATTGTATATATTTTGTACTCCATATATATATTTATAGTGTATGTAGTTTAACATGAAAAAATTGCTATATTTTTTCCATTTTCAAATACTTTCTTTAGTGCATAAATCATAGGTGAATAAAATAACACAAAATATCTTCTTCTATTTATCAAGTTCATATATTTTATTCTCTGAGAAATCGCTCTCTAATTACTGAACAATGAAATGTAGGTTAATTGCAACACCCACTAATTCACCGGTGAAGTTATCAGGAACAGAAGAAAGTTTTAACTTACCAGTTTTGTGTGGACTACTTTTTTTTCGTACCAACTAGAGGAAAACAGGCGCGGTCGGTGCTATAAGAAGCTGCGGAACTGCAGCACCCTAAGACGAAAAGGGAAAAAGAGTTTTTTTTCAAGTTCTAGATGTTACACAGGGAAAATCATTTTCTAGAATAATTCAGTAGAAAAAGTGAGAAGTTGTATTAGATGTACATGAATAACAGACCATACCTGGACAGTTGCTTCGAGCTTATTTGCTCTCGTCAGCAGGTAATAGTTCTGAATATCCATGCCAATTAATTTAGAATTATAATGATTGGCATGGTAAACAAACTCAAACTAGAACTGAAAGAGCGACTCTATAAATCCCAGTTTAGTTCAGTTTATGTGGCAGTACCCCCAGAACATTTTCCCACCGGCTTCGAGTATAGTAACGCTAGGAATCAGCTGCATTAGGAAAATTATACATACTTATGTGGACTTACATAAATCTAGATTTTGCGTATTGTTTTAGGTGGGGAGTAACTTTAGCAATCAGGTGCATTAGAATTCTAGATCTTGTCTATGAATTCCACCCTAATGAATTCAAGAGCCTCTTGAACATCTTTGTGGGATGTGCAGAATTTCCAAGAGCCTCCATTACTCTTCGAAATAGCTATACTGAACTTTGTTTTTACAAAGTCAATCTGTGGTCAAGGCGTTGGTTGGTCTGTTAATCCAGAGTTCGCTGGTTCAAAACCCAACCGGGACATGATCAGTTATCCTCCCATTTGGAGTTTTGTGATCTTATAATAATACGTCTTGCTTGGGCTTACTGCTGGAATAATGGAACTCATTAGAACAAATCGGGCAGTATAAACAAGGCGACATTTTTATTGGTTTTCTTTTTACTCTGATAATGCCGCCACTGGTAATTACAAGTGAGTACTCATTTTTCCTCATGAGGTACGGGTGGGCTTTGTAACATCCAATCCAATATAGAAAGCCAAAAAAAAAAAACTCCACTAATCCGGGATTCGACCCTGGGCCACCTACGTGCAAGCCGAATGACTATTCTTATCAATAGACTATGGGTTTGATGGCAGAGATTGTCTCTGGCAATATTCACGACCTTGTCAATATTATTACTGTCAATAAAGAGTTATTGCTTGTTGCAAAAATGAAAACAAGAAATTAAATTAATATGAACTTATTTTTTTTTTCATTTTTGAAAACAATAATTTTTTTCATTTTTTAATAATGTCATTGTCATATTTTTTAATAATGTCATACCGTGAGGATCCCACCATGTAAGAATGATGACTACAATTGAATTGAATGATGATTAAAATAAAATTGAAAAGTGATTGAATTAAAATTCAATGATGTTTAAAATAAATTGAATGATGATTAAAATAAAATTGAAATGTGATTGAATTAAAATTAAAATTCAATGATTTTTAAAATAAATTGAATTATGATTAATATTATATTGAATGATCATTAAAACTAAATTGACCTTTAATTAAAATTGCGTTGGCCAGCTGATTACTTTAATTACCTTATCAATGCAAATTAGGAGAAATTTTTTTAGACAGGAAGTAAAATGTGCTAATAATCTTACGACTTGTGTCTGACTTAAGTCTATAGGACCGTGTTATAGATTTAATTATTTAAACTAATGTTTGGATATTGCATGGTATTTGTATTTAAAATAAATATTGTAGAAGCTTATGAAATTTATTACAGTCCGGGACCTTGGGTATAAGAGAAATCTCGACTTTAGAGAACAATTTTGAGGTCCAATTTCCTCGTAGGTATACAGGGTGTCCCACCAAACTTGGACACCTCAAATTACTCGGCCCCTGAAAGAGTTTTTGAAAAATAAAAAAATCTAGGGTACATGTGCTATTTGTGCTAATTATGCGGTTTCAGTTATGAAATTTTTTTTATACAGGGTGGTTCAAAAGTCAGAAATTGAGGTGTCAACTTTCGATTTTTAAATGGATTGACCTGAATTTTATTTGATAATTTTACTTCTAAATGATTCCTGAGTACTTTTTTAAACAAAAATATTACATACAGGGTGGTTTTTTTTCGGCCAATTTTTTTTCTAAATCTTGAATAACTCAAGTTTGGTTAATTTTTTCGATAACAAGAATAGAATGTGTTTATGTAATGAATACACACACTTTCAATTGGCATCAAAAAATTTTATACAGGGTGGTTCACAAGTGAAATAATGACTTGATTTTTTTTAAAACCGAGTTTTTTTAATTTTTTATTTAGGATTAATAATTCTCGTCTAATTTTACACATTTTTCGTTAGTCATATCGAAAAACAAAACTAAAGTGTTGTACAGGGTGAGACATAATTTTTTTGTAACACCCTGTATATGGGCAGTCAAAGAGACGCAAAATTAAATATAAAGACTAAATATGCAAGAAAAACTTTGATTTTTAATTAAACTAAAAAGTTATGGTGTTTTAACTAATATTGTCGCATGGACCACCCTGTAGATATTTTCTTAAACCATCATATGGGTAGTCGAAACTGTCTAAAATTCCACGAGGAGTCCAAATCTGAAAGAAAAAAAATGAATTCAAAAAGCCATGCTCAATTTTGTGTCTACACCTACCTACTTTTTATTTCAAGTTTTAAAATTATTCAGTGTGGACACCAAATTGAAAATGGCTTCAAATTCGTGTTTTTACTTGTTTTTCCCACATGATTCGAAGTGTTCGTTGAATTTTATACAACTTAGAGTACCTACATGATAGTTTAAGAAAATATCTACAGGGTGGTCCATGCGACAATATTAGTTAAAAAACCATAACTTTTTAGATTAATTAAAAATCAAAGTTTTTTTTGCATATTTAGTCTTTATATTTAATTTTGCGTCTCTTTGACTGCCCATATACAGGGTGTTACAAAAAAATTATGTCTCACCCTGTACAACACTTTAGTTTTGTTTTTCGATATGACTAACGAAAAATGTGTAAAATTAGACGAGAATTATTAATCCTAAATAAAAAATTAAAAAAACCCGGTTTTAAAAAAAATCAAGTCATTATTTCACTTGTGAACCACCTGTATAAAATTTTTTGATGCCAATTGAAAGTGTGTGTATTCATTACATAAACACATTCTATTCTTGTTATCGAAAAAATTAACCGAACTTGAGTTATTCAAGATTTAGAAAAAAAATTGGCCGAAAAAAAAACCACCCTGTATGTAATATTTTTGTTTAAAAAAGTACTCAGGAATCATTTAGAAGTAAAATTATCAAATAAAATTCAGGTCAATCCATTTAAAAATCGAAAGTTGACACCTCAATTTCTGACTTTTGAACCACCCTGTAAAAAAAAAATTCATAACTGAAACCGCATAATTAGCACATGTACCCTAGATTTTTTTATTTTTCAAAAACTCTTTCAGGGGCCGAGTAATTTGAGGTGTCCAAGTTTGGTGGGACACCCTGTATTATAAGGTAAAATAAACTTTTTATAAGAGAAAGCTAAATATAAATATAACTTTTAAGAAAAAAAAAATTATAAACGATTTAATTTCCCTCAGAGAGGTAAATTCGATCGGGAAATCGTTCTCCCATATCCAGATTCGTCTTCTATTCATCAGTTCTCCTATATCCAGTATCCAGATTTCTCTTATATCTAGGTTTGACTATGTACGAGTGCAATGTGTTATATTTTTCTCTCCTTGCATTGTTACATCAAGTATTTATTTTCGTCGACCATAATAATATACATTGCGTGAGGAACTTGGTCACGAGATCTCGTAGTAACAATAGTGACAGTATATGTCAGGTTGTAGCAGTAGCAATATTGACATTTCAATATTTGGGAGAAAAAAGTGTCATGGAATTTAGAATTTTCTATTTGACGAAACGTTACGGTCAAGGTTGAAATGATACCACCCTGTTTATTGTACCCCTGGGCCGTGACCTTTTTTCGGGACTGTACTTTTTGTTTCGTTTAACCGTGCATTGGTAGTCAAGAGGTTAACGCCTAGTCTGGTAATACAGGTAGCGCAGGGATCCGTTGGTTCGAATCCGACTCAGTCCATGTATTTTTCCTCATTAATTTGAGATTGTGACCACATAATAATAAGACTCTGAGGGTTAGGTAGTAGAAAATGCTTTGAGCATTAACCTCGCCTGGTGGTTATCTTCCACTAAAGAGTGTCATTGTTATTATGTCCGCGCTGGGTTTCGAACCCGCGTCCTCTGGATTACCAGACCGTCGCGACGACGCCTTGAGTCTTGATCTTGACTACTTAGCCACCGGGACAGGGATAGTGATATCATGAATGGAACAATCGGAAATGATCCGTGGAACATGATCCATGGAACATGGTCAAGGGATCAAGTCGTGAACCAAGGGACAAGGGCAAGGCCTGTAGCTTTCTCTACCACCTAAACTGACTACCCGATGTATGCATGAATAAGGTACATTGTTCGACAGCCAATTTGTCTGTCATGGCTAGTCGAGTGGCCGTCATTAGAAACGCTTTGATTACTAGTCAGTGTTCGTAATGAGTTTGAGCGCGTGCAGGTTCAACCCCGTTGACTTGATTTAGGGTGCTATAATTTAGGGTTCTCAACTGCTGGGTGATGATTTATTATTAATGTATTGATAAACGTAGACGGCACATGTTCGGATAGAGGTCAGGTGAGGTATTAACATATTTATGTATGTATATTTTTATATGTACACTACATTAGTATGTACTCTTCTTCTTCTTTCACTTTGCCTTTTCCCAATCCTACTTGTGGTCGGCATTGTTTAACCGCATGGTTGAGGTTGGTTGTTTGTGGCACATTTTTACGGCTGTACTATTATACTATCTTAATGAATAAAACCATTTACATTTAATTAATTCATATTCAAAAGAACTGCGAAATGGCTGGACCAAATTACTTCGGCACAGAGTCTCCTTTTAGTATTTAGGTGCGTACTAAGAAAGGATTTTTAAAAATTCCTATTAGGACACCAGCCACGGGCAAAAAACACATAGACGACGAAGTTAATACTGTGAAACACTCATATTTCAAAAAAAAAAAAAAATTGTGTTGTATAGGTGCAATTTATGTCTATAACATAGTATTATATGTTGTATATGTATAGAGATATAATATATAGAGGAGCTGCTTACAGCTCTTCTATATATTAAAGGATGAGCCTCTACAATTATGGACACCCTTCAATTATATTAGGAAATCGGACAAAGGAAATCAATTTATGAGTGACTTCTAACTTAAATATTAGTTTCAAAGGGTATTATTTTCTTAGCCTTTTATAAACCCTTTTTTCTTCTCTCCTCTCTTTCTTTCTCTCTCTCCCTCCTTTCCTTCCTCCCTCCCTTCTTCTCTCTCTCTCTGTCTCTCTTCCTCTCTTTCTTCTGACTTAAATATTAGTTTCAAAGGGTACTATTTTCTTTAGCCTTTTATATACCCTCTTTTCTTCTCTCCTGTCTTTCATTCTCTCTCTCCCTTCTCTTTCTGTGTTTCTCTTTCTCCCTCCCCCTCCCCCCCTCTCTCTCTCTCTCTCTCTCTCTTCTCTTTCTCTCTCTTTTCACTTTCTCCCTCTCTCTCCTCTCTCTCTCTTTTCTCTCTCTCTGTTTCTCTTTCTCCCTCTCTCTCTCCATCCATCCCTCCTTCCTTCACTATCAATTTCCTGACCTTTTTCCCTTCTACTCTTTCCTTTTGGTAAATCTTTTCTTCCGATGTTGGTGCTTTCCCCCTCCAACGACCATGACAGTTTTTCTTTTTATTCTTTTAAAACTTCATGAATAAAAAGTGTAACTTATTCAAGGAAAACCTTAATTCAAGGTGCTTTAATTCAATGAAGGGTTCCAATAATATGAGTCATATCTGCATTAAACGTCTCAGTCATGCGCTGACAGTCTAAATAAAGCACTACTTATACTTATACCTTATACCTAAAATGTAAATGGGAAAATCCCACTAGTACGGCCATGCCTTGGTTGATTTTAAATTTAAGTCCCGTTGTAAAGTACAGGCGAGAAGCTATTTTAAATACATATATGTATGTATGTATGTAATAATAATAATGATCTTTTATTGTTTATCATGCCTATTTTTTGGGAAATGTGTACATGCACTGGTAGTCGAGTGGTTAACGCGCTAGTCTGGTAATCCAGGTGCATCTCATTATTTTGAGTTTGTGACTATATAATAATAAAACTCTAAGGGTTAGGTGGTAGAAAATGCTTTGAGCATTAACCTAGCCTGGTGGTTACCTTCCACTAGAGAGTGTTATTATTATGTACAAAAGTATTACAGGATGATAGATGATAGTAATCCGCTTGTCGATCAAACATATCTGTTTCTAGATTACACGAGTACATCATATGTATATAGTATTCTATATATCATTACATAGTATTCTACAGGGTGGACCAAAAAAACGTTTACACCCGTTAATGGTAGATTACTGACGACATTTCCAGGCCGGATCTGCAATCCGTTTTTTCGGATTCGCCTTCGTAACTGCACAAAGTGATTTTTTGCAACTTTCCGAAAAAGTCCGACTTTGGCTTATTCTTCAGGTCAGTACTTTTTTCCTGTTTAAGATGAGTTGGTTCTGAAGAACTTTGCAGAAAGCCAACAAAATTTCGATGTTTCTAGCTACACTACTTTGTTTTTTAAGATTTGGTTTGTCATATTTTTTTACACCTGAACAGAAAAAAAACTTTTTTACTAAATAAAACACTCGACATTTGTCCGAACAAATTTTGGCACAGATATGGGCAAGTTTGATAAAAGTTGGCGGCCGCCCCGAGGATGCTAAAAAAAAATTTTACGATTTTTTATCACGTGATCTTCTGGGAAAAATTATTAGATGTTTGCCAAAAACTCTTCAAAAATCCTAAGAGTTTTCTAGCTGTAGACTGTGTAAGGGCGTCTTGTATTGTTTACAAAAATTGTTTACGTTGCTTTTTTTGAATATCGCGGTCTCACATGCCTTCATCAGCCAGTTTAGGAAAATTCAAATGATAAATTTCGTGCTTCTCAGATTGTCAGTGGTGTTAGCTAGATGTGGTAGTGCTAAGAGTGTTAGTCGCATGACCGAGGTTCAATTCTCGACGGGCAATATTATTTTAATTATCAAAAAAATCTGATGGAATATTTTATTCATACCTGTATCTGACCTGTTGTAACACCAACAACTTATGGTTTTTTTTGGGGGTAATACCATCTGTAAATTGAGTTATATCAGATACTATTGGTATCACAATACACATAATTATTATTCATGTAAGCCCCTGAGAGACTGCCTTGATAAAGTAAGGATGGTTTTTCTTATGTTTCCCTACGAGAAAAAAAAAACTAGAGAATTTTCCAAACGAAAATAGAGCTTATGAAATAAATCCAGGTAAATATGTAGGTAGGTTCTTCTATCATAAACAATACTAATTAAATAACAAATATTTACCGAATGCCAACTCTTAATAGAAGTCTTGAAAAAAACAAGATAATATTTTGGAAAATTAATAAACTTTTGCAGTCTTTATTATGTTTTATACTATTTTGATATAAACAAAAAGGCATTTAAAAAACATTTTGTGATAGTATGTTCAATGAGAAACGATTAGACGCGCACGATTAGCTCAGTGGTAAGCTAGTCCACCCGGTCCGAACGCCAGAGCCAGCAAAAAATTCATGACTACAAAATAAAAAAGACTGTTTCCATTTTTTATTTAGCCATAGTACACACTATGGATTCTCCTCACACAAATTTTTGAAACCAATGGTGACTTTAGTACCTTAGTTCTAACTCAGAACTGTCCCTCTACCTTCTTGCCTCTCTCTCTCTCTTTCTCTCTCTCTCTCTTTCGCTATCTGCCTCTCTCTCTCTCTCTCTCTCTCCCTTCTCAATTCCCTTAGAGGAACTGTTGGAAGTGGCGTCCACCTTCCTGGATGCAAAGGTTGAACCTCTTCATCATGTTCCGTCGAACGTTGCGGAAGATTCCAGGTTTTTCTGGTCAGGTCGTCGAATGCCAACAGGATTCTTGCTACCAGATTTCGTAAACTATGTTTTTTCACGTGATCCCAAATGTTCCTGTTGGCAACTCCATATGCTAAATGCGTATCTGCCATTTCAGCATCCGAATTATAATAATGTAACTTGTACTAAAAAAACTCAAGAAGTTTAAAGATAATATTTCATAGAATGCAGAAAAATATGCTTGAAAACTATCATCGAGAAACAAACAATCATTCATTTGACTGGCCTTTAATTAATTCCAAGGAAAATAATTATCAGACATAAATAGCTAATTACTCTTTGAGTACAAGACGACCCTACACGGTCAACACTTTTAAGATTTTGAACATCATTTTTTGAGACTTACCTGGTTTGTTTACCCAGAAGATCACGTGATAAAAAATCGTAAAATTATTTTTTAGCATCCTTGGGTTGACCGCCAACTTTTATCAAACTTGCCCATGTCTGTGCCAAAATTTGCTCGGGCAAATCTTGAGTGTTTCAAAGTGTAAAAATTTTACATGAGTATTTTTTTTCTATTCAGGTGTCAAAAAAGATGCCAAACCAAACCGTAAAAAACAAAGTAGTGTAGCTAGAAACATCGAAATTTTGTTGGCTTTCTGCAGAAATGTTCAGAATCAACTCATCTTAAACAGGAAAAAAGTTCTGACCTGAAGAATAAGCCAAAGTCGGACTTTTTCAGAAAGTTGCAAAAAATCACTTTGTGCAGTTATAAAGGCGAATCCGAAAAAACGGATTGCAGATCCGTCCTAGAAATGTCGTCAGTAATCTACCATTAACGGGTGTAAACGTTTTTTTGGTCCACCCTGTATATATCATATATACATAGTATTCTATATATCATACCTACATAGTATTGTATACCATAATGTAGGTTTGCCTATGTGAAATTGTCTCAATTTATGTCACTCGCAGGTAAGGTGGGTTGGGGGTAGATAATCTGGAATTAGATTATGAGAAATTGCAATGTGAGAGAGATAGAAGAGAAGATCGAAGAGGAGGAGAAACATTTAGAGAGAGGGGGGATAGAGAGAGAGGAAGAGAGAGAGGAAGAGAGAGAGAGAGAGAGGAAAAGAGAGAGAGAGGAAAAGAGAGAGAGTGGGAGCTAGAGGGAGAGAGAGAAGGATGAAAAAGGAGAGAGGAAGAGAGAGAGAGAAGGATGAAAAAGGAGAGAGGAAAAGAGAGAGAAGGATGAAAAAGTAGAGAGGAAGAGAGAGAGAGAGAGAGAGAGAGAGAGAGAGAGAGAGAGAGAGAGAGAGAGATAAGATTAGGAAGAGAGAGAGATCAGATTAGGGATTATGGTTGATATGTAGACTGTAGCGTTTGATAGCATTACTTAACCTACGCTACGCTAACTTTAATAACTCCCTTAACATCCTAGCGACAGCCTTACTGATATGCGAGGAAAAGTCCTGAGTCCCTCTACCTAGTAGACAGCTGAAATTCGCAAAGTTATAGTAGGTACAAGCTAAATTCGCAATGTCTGGAACATGTTACCTTTATAGGTTATACAATTATACATAAATATTTGCGAGCATTCTTGAGGAATTCTTGAAAGTTGCATGTTCTGAAAACTATGACTGTAATAATCATGTACTGTAAATATTATGAAAAATATACTGATCATTATGTACGAGACTTTAAGTAGATAATATGTATATCGACCTACGTGTACTTACTGGACAAGTATTCCTTGTGTATTTCGAATTTATATACAACATCTTTGCGCACTATATTGATGTGGTGTTTCTTGGAAAGGTAAAGTTTGCAATTAGTTGATTCAGTGAATTAACTTAATGCATTGTTCGGTATTTTATTTTCAACACATTATGAAATTTGCAATGTACCTTCTACTTTAAAAAAATAAAGATGAGTGTTTCACAGCCTTTTAGATTTCGTAGCCATGAAAAGAGAAGCTACTGTAGACGCTTGTGGTCTGTGTTGTAGCCTGCCCATCCCGTAGTATGCCTCCCCTCTGATGGGCATTTAGGTGCTGGGTCAACACGAGCGCACCGGAAGGTATCCCTTACAATCAACTGTAACCAATTTTTTTAATACAAATTTTTGTCGGCGCGGGGGTTCGAACCCGGGACCTTTCGCATTGCAAGCGAGTGCTTAGCCACTGAGCTATTTGTGCGCTGATTGTATTGAGACCGCAAGAATTGAGGATTGTCTTGATACTAAAATTATTATTATAATTGAATACTTTAAAATATATAGCCCATTTATATACAGACAAGTTTAGTAATGACAAAAATTATGATCAGTATAAACAAGAAAAGATTTTTTTGGGTGATTCCATTACTTTCCTTTCTATAGATAGGATAAGAAAAGTAAAAAAGATTAATAACAAAATAAAGATGTCCTAACTAAAGGGCCGGGTTATTGCCTATGGCAATCTCTTCCACCCAACCCTTATAGTTATAACTTTCTGGATTCTCTCACTAATTGAGTGAGATTGAAAAAATCATTTTTTTAACTATCAAAAAAGGAAGGATTGATTCATTGAGTGGTTTACCATCAATGCGATTTGTCCTGTGAGTGTCATCGAACAATGAGAGAGATAGAAGAAATATAGAGAAATATTTTTTATTTCAATTATTGATAATTGATAAATAAAAGAATTTATTTATGCAGTGTTATGCATCAATGAAATTTTATTAATAGATTCTTTAACTGTAAATCATTTATTTATTCAAATTTGTTTTTCAGAAAGTTTACATTAAAAGCTCAAAAAGTTAACTATTTTTTTATTCAAAAAGAAAGATAACATATTTTTATTTATATCAGTAAAAAACAGAAGAATTGCTTTTTAATAAGTGAGAAACACATTCAGAGCGTCATGGGATAGAAATTAGTCCGGCTGAACATGTGACCGCCATCGCCCGTTTAGTCCGGCATGGTGTCTTGCCACGGCCAGAAATCTTGCCTCACCCTCTGCAACCGAAAGCTGAGCGCCATGTTGAAATTGCACAAGAGCCGGAGTGCGGAGTGCACGCTGGAAATGAACGGCAAGCGGAGCGGCAACACTGTGAGGAACGCTGTTGCCGGATATTGCATAGCGTCGCCGGACCGAGCGGGGTTTAAGAGGTGAGATTTGGGCACACCAGAGGGCGCTCGTTTCAGAAAGCACTCTCGCTTTCATAATCCACAAATCTCCCTTTCGACCGTCACACAACGCACTCTGATTAGTCAATTTGAACGAAATAACCTATGAGAGTGACTTCTGTGACGGTAGGAAGAGAGATATGGGAACAATGAGTATGAGAGTGGTTACTGGAACGAGCTCCAAGTATTCATGAAGGTTTTCAAAAACGTTGGCTACCATCGTTCACGATGACGCCACCCGATGATATTTTTTTTGCATAATTTTGTCGTCTTTGGGTATCGAACCAGAGGCTTGTCACATGACCAACTTCTATACCACTCGACTATCCTATCTCACGTGTACAATACGGGTGATGATTATTTTTTGTGTGTTTTACTTTCCTTATTTTAATTGCAAAAAATTGTCCCTGGGTATCGAACCAGAGACCACGGACGTACAAATGCTTGACCACTCAACCATCCGATCATCTGTGAGCGTGCACGCTACGGGTGGCTATTGTGCCTTGAACTTGACCACCAGTGGGCCAAGGTCAGTGGCACACGCGAAGAAAGTTGTCCAACATTCCTTGCCAATTCGATCCTACCTACAATAGTGTAGTAGTCACAGGAATATACAGGGTGTAACTTAGGGCAGAATTATAAAACGGGATTAAAGTTAAGATAAGCCAGACTGTTCCTCAAGTCGGATTGGTTGAAAGTGCGACTGTTCCTCTAAAGTGCGCTGTGATTGGTTGAAACTCAGACTTGAGGGACAGTGTCTTATCTTTGTTGTAATATTTTTTATAATTCGGTCCTTAGTGAGTCTGAGTAGTTTATCTGTATCTACATTTATCTTTCTTCTCTTCTTTAGATATTAATTCCGAGAAATTTCTAATATTAGAAATTGGAAGTATTGTGTTCGTTTTTGTAAAAAAAAAAATAATGTTTTTTTGCTCCGATTTCAATTTTTTTCATATTTCTGGACGTTTCATAACCTCCTGAGCAAATTTGGTTTTGCTCTTAAAAGCTCAAATGATTTATGTCATTGTCTTTAGCTTTCCATGAAAAATGCTTCTTCTCCCTTCCAGGATCGATGTCGAAATTGATACAAGTTTTATATTTCTCAAACCCTCGAACATTAGGGAAAGTTTATAGGAAGCTAGCTTTTAAAATCACTTCTTCTATTTCAAATTTGACAGCTCCTGGATGGGAGAGGAAACAGTTTACGACATTTTCTTTTATGAAAATGAAATCGATCACAATTGTATCCGAGATCATGGTCCTGAATAGTAAATTTAGTCATACCCTGTATATGTAGCACCACTATACCTGCTTGAAGGAGAGAGTTTAAGTCATGCTAAAATTTATGACTCAGAAAATCGAATGATAAGTGGATTTGAGGTTATCCAAAATTCCGGATTGATTTTATGCTCTTAGGTGGGGCACCACCAAATTTATTTTTTCATTTTTATGTTAGTAGGTATATAAGTCATTTTTTAGGATGTGTGATGTGTATGTGAGTTTTGATTTAATCTATAAACTCGTGACGAGATTAGAAAGTTTATCTGTTAACTTTGTTTGGAACCCCGTTTTGCGGCTTAAGTGTTAAGCCGCAAAATTTCATTTTTAAAGTTTAGTAATGCTAGCCTCCGTGATGTAACGGTTGTGCATTACTGCTTGTAGTGCAGAGATCCTGAGTTCGATTCCCGTATGGGAGCAGAATTTTCCAACAGCAAATTCTGTTCCCTCCGAATACGTGAGGATGTCCTTTCCGGCCCTATCCAGACTAGGTCAAGTTAATGTGGGGAGCTGATACGATTCCAAGCTTATGGATTGAAAAACGCCCGTCCTGACCATATTCAATCAGGACTTTAAAACCAAATTGAATCAACTATATAGTCACAATAGACCTAATTGGGTCGCAATATAATACAATACAATGCTCTGTTTATTCTGCATGAATGAGTCTTACCCTCACAGTCTAATTGTAACGGATGATAAAAATATAATAATACCTAATAATTTTAAAAGTTTAGTCATTGGCATCGCAGAATTGGCGTGAGTATCTAGGTGTGAGGCGAGCTTTTCTCCGACTGGCACTCGCTTCGCCTCGCGACTCGCAACAATCACTAATTGTGTTCTTATTCGTTTTTTCTGATCTTAATACTTGTCAACTTCTGGCTATCCAAAAAAGTATCAGTTCTTTTTTTGGAAAAAAGTTGTCATCAAACTTGCCATTTAGCAAAATATTTGCTCAAGTTATATTTGTGTTAATTAAAATTGAGACATCACAACTACTCAAACTCGCTTTACTAAATATTTGCCTAACTTGGGACTTGAACCACCGACCTCAGATTAGTCCGCCGCGCCGCTACCTTATCGATCAAACGACCGAGGTCGGTGTAGGTACCTCTATCAATAGATATCGAAAGTATTGTGTTCTTAATTTGGTTTGGTTTTTTTTTTTTTTTTTTTTTTTTTTTTTTTTTTTTTTATTTAGAAAAGTATACTTACTTAATCTTATTTTTATTTATATGTAAAACATGGTGTCATCTCTTTTTTGTTTTTTTTTTTTGGTTTATACTTATCAACTTTTTTTTAATACATATATCATTTGTTTTACTGTTCATTTTTTTTTTTTTTAATAGAGGACCCATCCTAAGCCATTTTCATTTGTCTTCTAAGTCTTTTGGAAAATAATAATAAAAAAATACAAGTTATTATTATTATTAAACACTTTATTAGATAAGAAGACATAATACGTACAGTACAAATAATTATTATAACAATGAAAAAATGGAAACAATATACACAATAAAAAGGAAAAAGAATAGAAAAATATATTATATAAAAATATGTGCTAAGTAAAGGGCGGGGTTACTGCCTATGGCAATCTCTTCCACCCAACCCAAGTTAGTGTTAATTAGATTTTATTTGTTCTGATTTCAGATTTGCGTCCAACATCGACAAGGCTCTGAAATCCTTTGAGTACTCAAGTGAATGGCCGGATCTCATATCCGCTCTCGGCAAATTGAACAAGGTGAGTGGATAGTTTAAAATATATATGAACATTGAACATACTATGCGAGCATTGCTGATCAGATGACATACAGGGTGTTCCAATATATACGAGACATTCAAATATCTCGAGAACTGCTGAGTATAGAAAAAAATCTGTCCAAAGATCATTTTCATAGATTTTAAGGGGGACGGAAAAATTCTATATCACAAGTCATTGCTAAGTGTTGGTTTTCCCTATCTTATACACAGTACGCAATCCGTGACTTAGCGCCACAGAGGTATTACAAAAATGTCTATTAATTCCACCCTGAATGTTGATATTGAAAAGTTTCTTAGGTGAACCCTTCAAGGTTGATTCAAGGTTAACTTTGGAATTTCAAGGTTAACTTTGGAATTTCAAGGTCACCCTTAAGTGACCCCTTTAGAGCTTTGAAAATGATCCTTGGACAGATTTTTTCCATTGTCAGTAGTTTTCGAGATATTTGAATGTTTCGTTTATAATGGGACACCTTGTATTGTAACATTTTTACTGTAATTAATGGATTTCAATAAAACAAAAAAATCAATCGTACGCAACATTTTTTATGTAGAACTGATCGATTTTCAATGCTATTTGCAAGAAAAATAAATAATGGTCACCTTTGTTGTGAATAACATGGAGAACCAACTCAAACTTCTAAATTTGATCCTGTCTACTAATTTCGTCCTGAAAACTACCCTCGTATTTAGTTGAAAAGATCATTGAATCGACCTCAGTAGCTTGATCGATAAGGCGGGATTTGTAACCTAGAGTTCGGTGGTTCAAGTCCCAAGTTAAGCTGATAAGTGAGTAAAGCGAGTTTTAGTAGTCAATATGTAGTCCTGTACCTATACCGAAATATGTTTTTTTTACATATTTTTTAATTATCTATTAATTTTAGTTGAAAGCGACTTAAACCTCACTTTCAACTCCCTGTTCATATCAAAACATGTTTACATTTAGGATACGCCAGATCTTCTCTCAAATTGGAGTTTCAACCAATCACAGCACACTATAGCCCGACCTGCTCAACTCAGGGGACCATCTGGTCTATCTAAAATTTAATCCAGATAATAATAATTCCGTGTCCGTGAGATAGGTATTGATACCTAAATCACTGTGGTGAGAGGATCATATATGGACGCCCAGATCCAATGTCTAGGCTCCTTTCATGTCCATTGATTCTAACGTCCCGACTTGAGGTAGGCAGGACACAGTACGAGGGTTTTACCCTCCATTTGCTGGGAATCGTACCAGCTACACACATTACCCTCACCCAGCCCGCGTACGGCCGGAATCCCAGGCTCACATGATCGGAGGAAAGAAAATTTTCTGTGCGAAAAGTCTGCTCCAACCGGGAATTGAACTCAGGATCTCTGGACGACGGGCAGTAGTTACAACCGTTACGTCACGGAGGCTGGTGTACTTAATTCAGATTAGAATCCTTAATCTGATCCTTACGTTAAATATTTGATTTGTATACTTACCTATCTACTGTGAGTACCTGCCTATGGCCTACATTATTTTGAACTCAATTCGGTAGGGAAGTGTTTATGAACTTGAACCAAATATGTTTCGATATCATCCAGGCGCGAAGGATTATGTGCTCAGGTGGAAAGAGAGAATTAATGTAAAAATATGAAGCACATTCAGTCATACATGTTTGATTAAGTGAAACCTATTTGTTATCTAGAACAGGTATATAAATGTTATATACACAGTTGTATCATGCAACTAATAGGACCTGGAACACACTCAGAAGAGTTTGTGGTAACAATCTCTAAAAGGTTAAACCGTGATGACTGAGCCTTTTTTTATTTATCAATTTTTTTTGAGTAGCGGAGTATTGCAATATTGAGGGCGGAATTATGTCTATTTATTCCGCCCTAAATAGACATTTTTGCCAGCCTCCTTGGCGTAACGGTTATGACCACTGTCCGTAGTCCAGAGATCCCGAGTTCGATCCCGGGTTGTAGCAGAATTTTCAAAGAAAACTTTGTTCCCTCCAAACACGTGAGGCTTTTGTTTGGAGGCAAAATAAACACATTTATTTTGCCTACACAGGCTGGGTGAGATTAATGTGGGTAGCTGGTTCGATTCCCAGCAAATGGAGGGTAACACATCCGTCTTTTAATTTCGCACTTAATCACATAGACCTCCTAAGTAAGTCATTGCTTGCTCGGATTGTTACCACTGGTCGCTATCCACACTCATAGCTTCTCATTTTTCCTCACGAGGTATATGAGCGTGGATCTCGTTACGTATAACAGTTCAGAGTTGAAAAATTCGACACCGCTGGGGATCGAACCCGGGTCACCGTGTGTTTTACCTGCTCCATTCGGTCATGGTGGAAGGTCAAAATATTTATTTATTTTAATTTCCCAATAGAAAAACTCATTATACATATTTATTTTGCCTGTCCCGGTAGCTCAGTGGTAAAGGCGGCGCTCTGTGAATCCAAAGGTTCCAGAGGTCGTGGGTTCGAAACCCAGCCGGTACATGACAAGTTATCCTCTCATTTGGGATTTTTACCAAATAATAATATGTCTTGGGCTCACTGCTGGAATAATGGGACTTTAATAGTCCTTATCGGGCAGTATAAATAAGGCGATATTATTATTATTATATTTACATAATGTCCAGAACATAAAATAATTATCTACACTAAAAAAGTGATAAGAAAATATTTATGAAAAAGGAGAAGATGTTATATGCGTACAAGGAACAAGCAATGTTAGATATACCGTGCTATCTACGAGTATCTTACCTTACCTGCTATCTTGCCTCTATTTTATCAACAATAAGGAAGAAGATTAGATCACTCACGAGGCATGACGGAAAAATTAAGGATGTGTAACGCACCGACTTAGCAAACAGAATATTAGAAGAATGGAATTACTTGTTTAGAATACAATTTGATGATAAGATTGCGTGTGTAGTTTTGTGTGTGTGTGTTCGCGCGTGCATGCGTTTGTGTGTTATTTATTTGAGAAAATTAAGCGAATTTCTGAAAAAAAAGAGATTTCTGCTTTTATCGTCAAAAGCAGAAATCTCTTTTTTCCTCACGTGGTACGAGTAGGTACACATTCAAGTACACAGCAAAATTTATTTTGTCCTGCTGAGGATCGAACCCAGGTCATCGTGCGTGGCCACGGTGACTAAGAGTTTAAGAATTATCATATTTGTGTTAATCACTTTCGCGACATCACAACTACTCAAACTCGCTTTACTAAATCTACGCTGAAACCGGGACTTGAACCACCGACCTCCAGGTAACAAGTCCGCCGCCGATCAAGCTACTGAGATCGGTTAGGTGACTACTATAAGAGCAGATGAGAAAAAAATCTTCCTTGTGTCAGAACCGTTGGGTTAAGTGGAAGCGATTGCCACAGGTAATAACCCCGCCCTTTAGTTAGGACATTGGTATTATTTCTTGTTTAATTATTTTTCAAACTATTTTATCATTTATGTATTGATTGTTTTCCATATTCCTATTTTTTTAATTTTTTTTCTTCCTAATTTTATACTGTAAATATTTTGCATTACTTTGTCCTCCTTAATAAAGATTTTTTTATTATTATCTGACATGTTGCAGGGTTTTCAGTGAAACCCTTACAATTAACACTGCGACCTAATTAGCTTTATTGTGACCAGTTGATTCTATTTGGTTTTAACGTGCTCTGATTCAGATAGATAGTCTGGACGGGGGTTTTACCCTCCATTCGCTGGGAATCGTACCAGCTACCCACATTAACCTCACCCAGCCTGGGTAGGGTCGGAAATGAAAACCTCACATGTACGGAGGGAATAGAATTTTATGTGAAAAATCTGCTCCGACCGGGGATCGAACTCGGGATCTCTGGACTACGGGCAGTAGTCACAACCGTTACGCCAAAATAATAATAATAATGATAATGACCGTCGGCCACTTCAATTGTCTTAATTAGGTGATTCGGAATCCAAGTGAAGGTCAGCTATCAAGTTGATTACGAATGGCCTTGTGTTATGCAACCTGCAACCTCCAATCTCGGCAGGATAATTGATAATGACCAGAGATATACGAGTTCTCTCCTGCCTGTCCGCCAATCCCATGCTGTCGCAAGATGACCTACGTACATATGTGCATGTTTGTGATTTTCCACTGTTGTATAGAAGAAGAAAGAAAGTTATAACTTATTATTATTAATTAACACTTTATAATTATGGACATATATACAACACAGATCATTAAAAATTAATATACAATATAAAGAGAAGAAAAAAGAAAAAAAAATTAAGAAGAAAAAAAATATTTTCATAATATATGTCCTTACTAAATTGCCTTTGTCAATCTCTTCCACCCA
The DNA here is from genome assembly GCA_024516035.1 of Bactericera cockerelli. Lineage (NCBI taxonomy): Eukaryota > Metazoa > Arthropoda > Insecta > Hemiptera > Triozidae > Bactericera > Bactericera cockerelli. The sequence continues at coordinate 40,580,839 of CM044960.1, read as the reverse complement.
ACCCTTACGAGTTATCGTATTTGTGTTAATCACTTTCGTGATATCACAACTACTCAAACTCGCTTCACTAAATTTATGCTTAGACCGGGACTTGAACTACCGACCTCCAGGACACAAGTCCGACGCCTTATCGATCAATCTACTGAGGTCGGTTTATGACATTTGAGTTGATCACACTAGTCATGTCACTATGTACACAAACCAGCTCTGCCAGCGTCGATGGCGCGTTGAATGCATCGGTTCTCGTAGGATCACCGAAGTCAAGCAACGTCCAGCGAGGGATAGACTTCGTGATGCTGGCATTCCGGCCGAACCCTTGCAGGCTGGGTGAGGTTAATCTGGGTAGCAGGTTTGTGAGTTTCCTGCGAATGGAGGGTAACACCCCCGTCGTGATGTGACCATGCAGTTGAAAGCCACGTTGTTTTTTAAAGAGAAAAAAAAGATAGCTAATTACCTAATTTTGTTCTACACTGGATACAACTTAAGTTATTATTTACTGATAGGGGTTTGATGGCAGAGATTGCCTCAGACAATAATCACGCCCTTTGTCAATAAAGAGTTATTATACCCTGTAAAATACTTTGGGAAATTAGAACATTAATCAAGTGTTTTGCTTAATTAATACACTTACATAAATTCTCCCTGGGATTAGAATGTCACCATTGTGTCCTTTGCTGTCCTAATATCAGACGCAAGGTGTTACTGTATCTTCCTTATCAACGTTATCTTTCTGCAAGGTGTTGTACTATTTCTTTGTTATCTAACAATAGTGTTGAGTTTCACTGTTTCATTGTTCCTAAACGACATAAAAATTAGATTTCCTAGAAATTGTTCTTATTGACGACGCGATATCTGTCGCTAATTTCCTGAATAAGGTGTTGCTTCTATCACATATTTTTATGGTTTTGGGTTAGGCTACAATTTTAGTGATCTGATGTTTCCTATACCTCGGTTGATCTTTGTTAGTATCCTATGTGAATAAGGTGTTGGTGTTACCTATCATAATTTATTGCTAATGTCCTATAGAAAGAAGGCGTTACCTATCATATTTTAGTGCTGATATCCTGAGGAAATACGACCATACCTTCGAAAATGTTACGCATGCACTGTTTGTCTACACTGTCTACAGCATTGAGAAGTATACTAAATCAGATATATGTACATTATGAAGTGTAGTTAGAAAATCGTTCCCATAATCTCTTTTGATAACACTGCATGTCGGCCGGCAAACAGGAGGACGTGGGTTCAAATCTTGGAGGACCACAGAAGTTATCTTAATAGAAGCCAAATAAAAATAGCTTAGGTATAGGTTATCTGTACACAAAAAAATATGAAAAATAAAACAAATGATTGAGTTATTATTATCTCTTTTTTTTAAACAAGATTTGTGCTTTATTTTTGTACATCATTTCATGACAATATTTGTAATGAAATGATGTACAAAATGCTTATACTATCACACTAAGGTATCTGGGGAACCAGGCACCTTGTTTTGTGATGTAGATTTGTTTGGGTTGTAAAATTACCTATTAAGAAAGTATAGCTTTCTGATTAGCAAGTTTTTTTAGTTTTCCGAATAGCAACCATTAATATTACAATATCTAGTATGATTACCATCGTTAGTCGTTAGAGATCCATCCTCAGAAGAAAAAGATTATTTCAGAAAAAAAAAGGAAAAAGGAGTCTGTCACGGTATTATCTCAGCGGTCAAGGCGTCTGACTGGTAATCAGAGGTTGTGGGTTCGAAACACATCTTCCATATGGAATTTTGACCACATAATAATACGTCTTGGGTTTACTGCTGTAATAATGGGACTCATTAGTCCTAATCGGGCAGTATAAATAAGGCGATATTATTAGTTTTTCTCGTCTTATGCGTATACAGTCGGACCTGGATTCAAGAGAAACCTGGATACAAGAGAAACAATGTCTGGTCCTCTGAGTTCTCTTATATCGAGGTTCGATTGTATAACAAAATTTATGCAATTTACTTGGGGACCTAAGGGTTGGGACTTTTCAACCTTTCCTAGTTGAGGTTTTGTGGTTCTGGCACTTTCCACATGCGAGGGGTTTTTACAGTCTTAAATTAGTCATTACTGTCAAGTCGTAAACCATTGTAATGTATTTGTTGATAACAATATTTCATTTTTTTATGCAATTTGTAGAGTGGCCTGCTGGTCCCCTATATGTGAATTTATGAGACAAATAGCTATAAGTATAGCTATGAAACTGAACCATCCTAATACACCTGGCTAGGAAACCTAGGTAGGAGTGTCCATCAATGGATTTGTATATCTCAAGGACTTTGAAGAAACTCACCTATATTTATGTCAGCTTTATTGACGGTGTTCACCAAATTAGAATCTACTGCTCAAAAATATTACATGTCGGCACTGAGCTCTTTTTCCCATTCTATGTATTTCTTTGTGACTGAATAAGTGAAGTGGCGCCAAGTTCCGGCCCGAAACGATGTACGGCAATGCCTCATTGTGTAGAGTAAAGTTAGGAAACGTAAATGTAAGGCCATGCCTTGGGCCGTAACTCGTGTGCAGCCGAAAATAGACATAACTTTGAATATATCCATACAAATAGTTACTAATTATTCCTCACGAGGCATGAGTCACATGAGTGGGCCCTTTAACATCCAAATAAAGTGTCGAAAATATTTTACCCAGCTTGGATTCGAACCCACGTCACCGTACGTGAAATCCTAGCGCTCTATTCCAATCGGCCACGGTGATTAGTAGAAGAGGCTACAGGGGGACCAACACCCGCCTCGATAATCTAATGGATTTTTACAAAAGTTAAATTAACTTGTTTCACATATTATGATTTTAGTGTATTTTTACGTAGTTTTCGGGGAACACACCCATTGAATAGCGGACCTACCCAGCTTTCCACACAAATCTCGAGTGTTGTTTACGAGATAGACTCAAGTATTGTAAGATATGGTTAATTGCCAATTACCAGCCCAATAAAAATATACACTTGGGAAAAAAGATTTTATGATCCTATGGGAACTATGACGTGTCCATTTTAATTTAAGTCACCTGCTCTAGATACCCGACATACATGGTTTGCGTTCTTGAAAGAAGTGCATTGTTTACAATCGAACTTGTATTCGTCAACATGCTGAACAAGTGGTCATTTGATTGTCTTTAAAATTGATGGTCAAGTCCATGATTAAATCCGTCCTTTGGCAACTATGCAATTTGATAAAACTTCATTACAGTCCAAATTGTTCCCCAAGTTGGTTAATCATGTTATTTTTTTGTTCATCTCTTTCGCGATATCGCAACTACTCGCTTTACTAAATCCACGCTATGAAACCGGGACTCGAACCACCGACCTCCAGGTTACAAGTCCGTCGCCTTATCGATCAAGCTACTGAGATCGGTTCTAAGTTATCGGAGGTTTTGTGTTATCGGTTTTTTCAAATTGAGAGCGAAGTTCGACAAGGGCCGAAGATTTTTTCCGAGGGAACGGATTTTCGACCTATCGGGATTTGAACTAGCGAGATTCTACTGTACTTACCTACGTACTACTGTTTTACTGTACTAAATGTTGATAATGGATACTTCTTGCGCGACAGTCTAAATAAAGCACTACTTATACTTATACTTATACTTATACCTAGTCATGGTTTCGACGGAATCATAATAATAATAATATCGCTTATTTATACTGGCCTGATTAGGACTATTAAGCACCATTATTCCAGCAGTAAGACAAGACATATTATTAGTGGTAAAAATCCCAAATGGAAGGATGACTTGTCACGTCCCGGCTGGGTTTCGAACGCACGACCTTGAATCTCTGGATTCACAGAGTGCCGCCGTTACCACTGAGCTACCGGGACAGGAATCATGAGCTACCGGGACAGGAATCATAAGCTACCGGACAGGAATCATGAGCTACCGGGACAGGAATCATGAGCTACCGGGACCAGGAATCATAGTACCGGGACAGAATCATTGACTACGTGACAGGAATTCATGAGCTACCGGACAGGTAATCTGAGCTACCGGGACAGGAATCATGAGCTACCGGGACAGGAATCATGAGCTACCGGGACAGGAATCATGAGTAAACCGGACAGGAATCATGAGCTACGGGACGGGAATCATGAGCTACCGGACTAGAAATCATGAGCTACCGAGACAGGAATCATGAGCTACCGGACAGGATCATGAGTACCGAACAGGAATCAGAGCTACCGGGAGGGAATCAACGTTGCCTGACGAGCATCTTGAAGTTAAACAGTTTCATAACTGCTCAGAGACCTGTAATTTACTATTCTGTCAAGAAAAATAGTGGCAGATAGTTTACAGTATGTAGGGTGTTTCAGAAAAGTGTGTCTTTATTTTAACCACGTGTTACATGGACCATTTTAGGAAGGGTTAACCCTTTCACTGTACATCTATGAATTAGTTGGGAAAAAATTATGAACGATGCTTTTTTGAGTTTGTTAGAGTCCATAGATGATGTTTCCAAAAAAAAAAAAAAAATCTTCAAAACTGAAAAATCTTTTGTTTACAAACGCAGTTCAAACCCTAGACTACACAGTTTTTACTGAGAAAATCAAGAGGGAAGAGAACAAAAAAAAAAAAAAAAAAAAAAACTCCAAAAAGTACAGAAACAAAATCATAGAATGCAGCACTGGTATTTTCAAAATCAATTGATGTCCCTGAGCAAGGACAAATTCAGTGAAAGGGTTAAGTCTATAACAGAGAGGGCGAAAGTGCTTCATAAGGGAGATACGCACCTCTTAAAAGTTTGAATTACGCCTTACCTGATAGAATTATTGAAATGCGGAAAAAAATCGACTCCCAATGCAAGATGACGCCCTTATTTTGATGTGGAAATCGAGGTCATGACGGCCACAGGAGGGTTAACTGAAATAAAATAGGCCATATTTTTTGGTGGTTTCTCGAATTTTGTTATATAATATATATAACCCCCCCCCCTCCTTAAAATGGTCCATGTAATACGTGTTTAAAATAAAGGCACACTTTTCTGAAACACCCTGTATATCGGGGTTCTGATTTGTCACTTGACATGAACAAATCCTCCGTCTTATCAGGGCTGATAAGAACTCGGTCTTTATCAGAAGAAGAACATTAAGAATAACTTCGGACGGAGTAGTTTCATATGTGATCGTAAGCTGGAGGTACTTAACCATTACAAGTGTCAGTACAGAAATAAAAGATATGATTTATTCAATTATATGGTAGTCACCGTGGCCGAGTGAGTTTGCGCGCTAAGCAGTGACCTGGGTTCGATCCCCCGCGGGGCAGGATTTTTTCTGCTCTGTACATGGGTGTCCGTCATCCACTCATACCTTGTGAGGAAAAATGAGTAGATGCTTTAATGTGAGCAGCGACCAGTGGCGGAATTATAGAGGCAAAAATAAGATATTGGGATATTAAAAATACGGAAAAGTCCAATGATTCCTAGCGAATGGAAGGTGAAACCCCCGTCCTAATCAGAGGACGTTAAATCAATCAGAATCGTTGGCGTTAAGAAGGGCATCCAGAAGTAAAAAAAAATGTGCCACAACCAACCATCCTCATCCCTGAGGTTGAACAATGCCGACCGTATGTAGGTTCAACGTGCCATGGACGCTGTTTTGAGCGTGCTCTATCTAAAAAATAGGAACACTTGAAAATCTCCATCAGTGTACGTATTATTGTACCTGTGACGTCAATTTGGTGTAATTATCAGAAAATCAATTATTCGACAGGTTTCAAGTGTTTTTGATACTGCAAGGCACTTAGCAGCCTAACAGGTGCATTGGTGCTGAAATATGTGAGTGATAATATTGTTATGAACCTCGCCAGAATCAATGATTCGTTGAATGCACCTGTTCTCGTTATACCAGTGTAGTTAAGTAACGTCTAGCGAGGTTAGGACTTGGAGGGACGACCAATTAAATTCGAACCTTCAGTGACAAGTTGAGAACTGGTGTATTCAATGAGTTTGAGAATATCTCGCTAACTTGGTGTCATGTAACTTGGTCAAAATTAAAATTTAGAATTAATTTCGAATCCAAGCAAAATCCGTTAACCATTTGAAACTGTACAAGTGTACACAGCTAATCCTATTAAATTAATCATTCAAGTGATTATGCCGGTAAGGTATGCTGTCTCTTAATATTAATACATAATTTATGATTCTCTTTTCTTCTTCTCATTTGAAACCAGTTTTCAGAGCGATGAATTTTTGAAATATTGAGAACAGTAACTACAGTAAGGTCTAGGAACTCTCTAGGAACGTGGATAGCAAAATTTCTTTCCAGCACTACCAGAACTCCGCGATGTCACGGTTAATGTGGGTAGCTGGTACAACTCCCAGCGAATGAAAGGTGAAACGAAAATGATGGTTGCTTTATGGTTGCTCACTAGCGAGAGGACTGTCTTTGAAACCTGACTATCTCAAATCAGGACGTTAGAACCAATTAATAGAATCAACTGGTCACAATAGATGTTGACAACTTGTTTTGACCCAGCACCTGAATGGGAACTATTGTACATCACTTCTCCCCCATCAGAGGGGAGGCATACTACGGGATGGGCAAGCTACAATACAGACCACAAGCGTCTACAATAGCTCCTGTTTCATGACTATAAAATAAAAAACACTCATCTTTAAAAAAAGAAGAAAAAAAAATCTAATAGAGGTCGTTGTGATAATTGAGGCTAATCTTGTGAAATTCCAACCAGTCTATAATAATAATAATAACGTTATAGACTACTGCTCGTGGTCCAGAGTTTTCGAGTTCGATCCCCAAGTTGGGCAGGAAAAGGACGAAGGGGGGGGGGGGTTATCATCACGCTAATCGCTGGCCACCGTACTAGTTAGGCACATGAACGTCATCCTATTTTTGTTATAGCCACATGAGTGATGTCACAATTACTCAACCCGGAAACTTTTAGTTTACCCGATGCTTGGGACTCGAACCAACGACCTCCTAGGTTACGAGTGTACTGCTTTAACAATGAAGCATCAACTAACGTTTTTTATTATTTATTTTTATAAACTGGTTGGAGTTCCACAAGAGAAGCACCAATTATCACATCGACCTCTATTTAGATCTATTATGACCAGTTGATTATAAATCTGATGTACGAGGGCGGATCAAGAAGTACCCGTGTTTGAAAAAAGAGTGCGAGATACTTACATTTTTGGGTTCTATTTTTCGACGTAGTCTCCTTTCAAGGCTACACACTTCTTCCAGCGATCCTGCCACTTTTTTAGCCCTTCCAAAAACTAGCTCCCTTCGAACTCCTCAAAATAGCCCTTTGTCTGGCTTATGACGTCATCATTTGAGCTGAACCTCTTTCCACCGAGCCAAACTTTCAAGTTAGGAAACAAAAAATAATCGCAGGGGGCTAGGTCAGGTGAGTAAGGTGGGTGTGGCAATAATTCGTATCCAAGTTGATGGATTTTAGCAGCAACAATTCCAGATGAGTGAGCTGGTGCATTGTCATGGTGAAACAAGACTTTCTTTCTCGCCAAATGGGGGCGTGTCTCCTTCAATTTTGCATCAAATCGTGTCAATAACTCACTATAATATGCAGCAGTTATTGTTTTTCCTTTTTCCAAGAAGTCAATAAGAATAATTCCCTTTGCATCCCAAAAAACGGTAGCCATGACTTTTCCGGCCGATTGGACCGATTTCGCCTTCTTTGGGGCAGATTCTCCAACCAAAGTCCATTCTTTTGACTGCTGTTTGGTTTCTGGGTATAGTGATGTATCCAGGTTTCATCAACGGTCACAACTCGACGCAAAAAATCATCTGGATTGCGATTGAAGAGTTCTAAACTAGCCTTTGAACAATTCAGCCGAATTCGTTTGTTGTCAATTGTGAGCAATCGCGGCACCCATCGCGCCGATAGTTTTCTCATGCCCAGCTTATCATGAAGGATTTTAAAAGCAGTTCCATATGAAATGCCCACACTCTCAGCTACTTCACGCACTTTTGTTCGGTGATCTTTGAGAATCATATCATGCACTTTTTCCACGACTTCCTCGGTACACCCGTCTTCTGGGCATCCTGGGCGGTCCTCGTCAAAAATGCTTGTGCGCCCTCGTTTAAATTCATTAAACCAAAAGCGAACAGTGGTCATAGAAGGTGAAGAGCTCCCGCACAGAGCATCTAACTTTAATTTTATCTCATCACATTTTTTCCCGTCCAAAAAAAGGAATCGAATAACTGCTCGGTACTGTTCTTTTTCCATATCACTCAACTATACGCAACACAACAACTTCAAGTGACCGATAAATGAAAACTAAGAGAGTAATCAGTTTCAAACTTTGGATGTGGTCATTTGAGATGTCGTTCCATCAACAAGTATCAACAAGTTTCACCAATGATGTAACATGTCCCTAAACACCGGTAATTATTGATCTACCTACGTACGTCCTGATTTGAAGTAGTCATGACGGGGTTTAACCTTCCATTAGATTTGAATCGTACGAGCTACTCATATTAACCTCACCCAGCCTGAGTAGGTCCGGAAATGCCAGTCTCACGTGTTTGGATGGAACAGAATTTTCGTTGAAAAGTCTGTCCCAACCGGGAGTCGAACTCGGGAACTCTGGACTACGGGCAGTAGTCACAACCATTACGCCACGGAGGCTGTCTTAATGATCGAGCTTCTAAACTGAGTTTGATTTGATTGTTTCATATCACGTGGGCTCTTTTTTACTTTCCTTATCCTATAGAAAAGAAAGCAAAGTTAATAAGGAAAGTAATGTTTGTTGCTTATGTCTCTCTAGCATCTAGTTCATTCGCGACGGGGCTTTTACCATTATTTGGAAACTCAAAACTACATAGCCAAATTAAACCTATTCCAATTTAACCGTATCTGGGTTGTGCTTGGAAAAAGCCAGCATCACGAGGATTCGTATTTGAGTTGTCACCCATCAAGTTCTGACCGCGCTGGACGTAGCTGAGCTTAAAATTCATGCTAACTGGTTCTTTTTCGTCACTCTAAGTTACCATATTTTTGTTATTCACTTTCGTGATATCACAACTACTCTAACTCGCTTTACTAAATTTACGCTGAAACCAGGACTTGAACCACCGACCTCCAGATTACAATGTACGCCGCCTTATCGATCAAACTACTGAGGTCGGTTCTCTATATGTATGAAATCTTAAGATTATCTCTACTGGGTGTCGCCTCTACTTCCTAGCATTCAATTTATTCACACAAAAAACCCAAGTTTGCAAAAAATTTAAAGAGATCTCACAGTGTCCATTACAAATTCTGTCGACGTATATGTGTCTTGATTTACTAAGGTCATTCTTAAGAATTGAAAAAATAAATGAAATTTATGTTGAGTTGAAAATTGAAATCGATTGGTGTGTGGGTTTTGGTTGGAACCATATCCGTGTTGTGTAAGTTCAAGGTGGTAGAGTGATCATTTCAAAATTGTATTTTGAGGAAATGTCACAATTGTGAAGTATTTATGAAGGGTTTCAATATACGAGTAAGATCATATACCTAATCATCCGTCGAAGATTTTTTGTTTTTGTTTTTTTTTTATTTTAATAAAACTTTATTTATTGAATATATTTACATTTACAATTAATATTACACCTCCTATGCTAAATGTAACTTATTTTGAATACTACTACTAGTACAAATAATAACACTCTTTAGTGGAAGGTAACCACCAAGCGAGGTTGATGCTTAAAGCATTTGCTACCACCTAACGATCAGAGTCTAATTATTATGTGGTCACAAACTAAAATTAATGAAGAAAAATTCATGCATTGGGTGGGGGATTTGATCTAATGAATCCCCATTCCAGTAATAATAACGCTCTTTAGTGGAAGATAACCACCAGGCCAGGCGAGTTAAATGCTCAAAGCATTTTCTACTGCCTAACCCTAACAGTCTTATTTTTATGTGGTCTTATTATACTCAAATTAATGAAGAAAAATTCATACATTGTGTGGGATTCGAACCAACGGATCCCTACGCTACCTGCATTCAGACATTATTATGTGGTCACATACTCAAATTAATGTGGAAAAACTCATGCATTGGGTGGGATTTGAATCAACGCTACCTGGATTACCAGACTTGACTACCAATGCACTATTAATTTTCTTACGACTGTCGCTAATTTTATAGATTCCTCAATACCTCATTTATTCAATGTCAAGGCTTCCACTTTCTTTGCGTAAAATGAAGTCGACTGCATTAGCTTGTATGAGACATTGAGGTCCATTGTAAAACAATACAATGAACCTCAATGTAATATTATTATTGTAAAAAATTCATTACAAGACAGTATCAGACAGGGAAATTTCTGCAAGAGATTGTGGCGATACTGAATTCTAATTACATACTGATGAAGTTCTAATACTTTACCTCAATCATGAAAAAGTTGTAGCTGAACAATTCCCAGAGGTTCCGCAATATAATAATATTTCTTGGGCTTAGAGAGAAACAATTAAAATTTATTTTTAACTGCTACATGTATATAAAATTGTAGTTTCCTTCCGACAAAATGCTATTAAAATTAGTCTTTGACATTATTTGTTTCTTTATTCTTTTCACATACTTCTTTTTCCCCCATTGTTTCTTATAACTAACTTTCAAGATGTAAAGTAATATTCTGTTAGAATAATGGGAGAGCTATTCGGGCAGTAATAAATAATAATATCGCCTTATTTATACTGCCCGATTAGGACTATTAGGTCCCATTATTTCAGCAGTAAGCCCAAGACGTATTATTAGTCTAAAAATCCCAAATGGGAGAATAATTCGTCATGTCCCGGCTGGGTTTCGAACCCACGAGCTACGGGGACAAAATACACTAGTTCGTGTTTGAGTTGATGTGATACCGCCTTACCAGTGAGCTACCAGGACAGACATAGGACGATATTATTATTAATATTTCGTTACATAATATCGTTACATAATATCGTTACATAATATCGTTACATAATATCGTTACATAATTTCGTCACATAATTTTGGTTATGTGCCAGAGCAAAGACATGAAAATGTCAAAATAAAAATGTCAAAAACGCTTGCATACGAGTCTGCAACCATTGGGACATTTTCATTTTTATAATTTAATATTTCGTTACATAATTTCGTTACATAATTTCGTCACATAATTTCGTTACATAATTTCGTCACATAATTTCGTTACATAATTTTGGTTATGTGCCAGAGCAAAGACATGAAAATGTCAAAAATTCACTCTGATTTGGGTTTCAGGTTCTGAGCAGCAACACAAAGTACTCGATGATTCCACGGCGACACAAAATCGCCAAGCGGCTCGCGCAATGTCTCCACCCGCATCTGCCGTCCGGTGTTCACCTCAAGGCGCTGGAGATCTACGACATCATCTTCAAGTGCATGGGCACGCGTCGCCTGTCGCAGGAACTGTTCATCTACAGCGCCGGTGAGTTATTTTTTTGATGAGTACAATATCTCTTTATATATTTTTTTTTCTTCTCAAAAATGGAAATTATAATTTATCAAAAATAAGTACAATCATTTCATCTTTAAAGCCAACTCCGTCTAAAGTTGAAACACACCACATCCATTTTTAACTTCATACCTCCTCAACTTGTATCTTGACCCCTTCAATCTGAGAGAAACGTGAGACCGCATTTACCATCCGCTGTTCACCTCAAGGCGCTCGAGTCAAATTTCGTCAAAATCCCAAACGGAAGCATAACTTGTCATGTCAGCGGCTGGGTTTCGAACCCGCGACCTCTGGGTTACCAGACCGACGCGACGCGACGTGGCGACCCATGAACCACTGAGGTACGTTAACTGCCATAGCAGTACGCAGTACCACTATGTTTCGAATTTGAGTGGTCACCCACTAAATTCTAACCTGACAAAGTGAGAAAAAAAAGTTATCACATGGTACAGGATTTACAGGAAGTTATGAAAAAAGTTCAAAAAAAAAGTCCGAGCATTTTTTTTTCTTCCTATATGGATATTATACTCGCAAGTAAAATATTTCTAACGAAAGTCCTTATACAGAATAAAACAGAAAGGTTTGGTAATTCAGTTTAATTTAAAACAACAATAATATGTATCAAGGAATTATAAAATTTATAACAAAAATGGAAATCTCAAAGTGTGCAAAAAAGCATTATTTTTTTTTTTTAAGAACAACAATATAAATGTATCGAGGAATTAAAAACATTGTGAATGGAATTTCTATAGTGTGCAAAAAAATAGCATAAAAAAATCGATACAACCTTGAACTTTGAATTCGCCATCGACAATGTACCATTCTTGCAAAAATAATGCAATGAGACTTCGCATGTTGTGTGAGAGTGACTAATGTTTTTCAAGGACGAATATTTGCAGAGCTGAGTTCTGATTGACTAAACTGTGGTGTGTGTGTCTGTGTCCGTGTGTGTGTGTGTGTGTCTGTGTCCGTGTGTGTGTGTGTGTGTGTGTGTGTGTGTGTGTGTGTGTGTGTGTGTGTGTGTTAGTTGTGTGTCTGTTTGCTTTGTTGAAATTCGTCCTGAACTAAGAAATTGCCAAAAAGGTCCTATGATGGATTTCGATTATAAATCCTCTTTAGTAGTCACATTTGTCCAGCAAGAGCATGCTCGGATTGCACTCCAGGTGACCCGAATTCGAATCGCGGCGAGGTCACAATTTTTTCGGCTCTATACTTTGGATGTCGGGGCCTAGCCTAGACTCGTGAAAACAATATTGGGGTAGTTGTAGAGCGGGAAACGGCCAGTGGCGGCATTACGAGTTTGATATTGGAATATGATGGTTGCTTCGAGATACGATGGATTAGCATTAGTTCTCGTAATGTTGATGCTACCCACTAAAAATTGTGAAATAATAACACAAATAGCTAGCTCTTTATCTATTTTTTCATCATTTAATCTGAATACATTTTTTACTTACAGCCATATACATCTTTCTATTGTAGCACAAACTGGAAGTGTGCCGTACACTAGCCTCATTCCCGCGCTGTATTGCAATGGACAGTCTTTGCATTAGGAACGCTTTGGATTTGGAAGTGCCAGTGAGCTGAGACAATCCGTCTCCAATCTTTTTCACAATAGCCCTGGTTTCTCTGCTTTTTTTATCTCTTTTATATTATTTAAAAACATTTTTCATCTGCTCTCTCCTCAGGGCTGTTCCCAGTGCTGGGTTTCGCCGCTATGAACGTGAGGCCAGACCTGCTGTCCATGTACGAGGTGCACTTTGTCCCCCTGGGGGAGCGGCTGGGTCCCGCCCTGTGTGGCTTCCTCAGTGGAGTGCTGCCGGGCCTGGAGGAGGGGTCCGACCATTACGACAGGTGAGTCCTGCCTAGCCAGAGTACCTGGGTTCGATGCCCTGGAATTATCTCGTTGTCCCCGGTCCCACTGGGGCAGAGGTTGGATCAATTAGTGGTGTGGCTTTCCAATGGGTGTTGCGGACGCAGCGATGAGTGGAGTGGACTGTATAGCGGGGCGGGGCAGCAGAGACTTGGTGTGATCGGGTCTGGGTAGTGGCTGACGTGGGAATGATGTCGAAAGTGTTTCTTATCAAATCGAAAGATGTTTCCAAAGCTGATTTTCTGAAACCCTGGATTTTTTTTTCTTCGATTTTTTTTGTTGTTGCTTGAAGTCTCATTGGCTTGGTTAGACGAGCAGTCTGGTTGGTGGTCTATAAACAGGGAGTAGACCAGCATTGGCTTGGTTCTGTGGGCCCTTTTAAATTATTAGCCTCCTTGTAAAGACAGTGGTAGAAGTGATGAGTCAATCCTCCACTGTCTGGATACCCTATGATGATGATTCTTCTATGACAAACAATTTTACAATAAAATTAAATAAGCTGTCTAAATTATGCTATTTTCCATGTCATTCTCCTCCACTGTCTCGCTACCATCATTTACGATGACGCAACCCTATGATGATGAATTTTACTCATTTGATTGATTTCTCGTCCTCTCCCCTGCAGAACGTTCTCACTCCTGGAGAAGGTGTGCGCGGGTGTGGGGCCCCGCCTCTACTACGGAAAGCTATGGGAGTGCATCTCCACCAACTCGGCTATCCGGCTCGCAGCCATCTCCTACGTTCTGGCTCACTTTGACAAGCGGCTGTCCATGGAGGATCAGCTGCACATCATGGGAACCAATGTAGACGTTATGGTGAGTGGAGTGGAGTGGAGTGGTGTGGAGTGGAGTGGAGTGAAGTGGAGTGGAGTGGAGTGGAGTGGTGTGGAGTGGAGTGGTGTGGAGTGGAGTGGAGTGGAGTGGAGTAGTGTGGAGTGGAGTGGAGTGGAGTGCAGTGGAGTGGAGTGGAGTGGAGTGGAGTGGAGTAGTGTGGAATGGAGTGGAGTGGAGTGGAGTAGTGTGGAGTGGAGTGGAGTGGAGTGGAGCGGAGTTGAGTGGTGTGGAGTGGAGTGGATTGGAGTGGAGTGGAGTTGAGTGGTGTGGAGTGGAGTGGAGTAGTGTGTAGTGGAGTGGAGTTGAGTGGTGTGGACTGGAGTGGAGTAGTGTGTAGTGGAGTGGAGTGGTGTGGAGTGGAGTGGAGTGGAGTGGAGTGGAGTGGAGTGGAGTTGAGTGGTGTGGAGTGGAGTGGAGTAGTGTGGAGTGAAGTGGAGTGGAGTGGAGTGGAGTGGTGTGGAGTGGAATGGAGTGGGGTGAAGTGGAGTGGAGTGGAGTGGAGTAGAGTGAGGTGGAGTGGAGTGGAGTGGAGTGGAATAGAGGGGAGTAGAGCGGTGGAGTGGAATGGAGTGGGGTGAAGTGGAGTGGAGTGGAGTAGAGTGGGGTGGAGTGGAGTGGAGTGGAGTGGAATAGAGGGGAGTAGAGCGGTGGAGTGGAATGGAGTGGGGTGAAGTGGAGTGGAGTGGAGTAGAGTGGGGTGGAGTGGAGTGGAGTGGAGTGGGGTGGAATAGAGGGGAGTAGAGCGGTGGAGTGGAATGGAGTGGGGTGAAGTGGAGTGGAGTGGAGTAGAGTGGGGTGGAGTGGAGTGGAGTGGAATAGAGGGGAGTAGAGCGGTGGAGTGGAATGGAGTGGGGTGAAGTGGAGTGGAGTGGAGTAGAGTGGGGTGGAGTGGAGTGGAGTGGAGTGGAATAGAGGGGAGTAGAGCGGTGGAGTGGAATGGAGTGGGGTGAAGTGGAGTGGAGTAGAGTAGAGTGGAGTGGAGTGGAGTGGAGTGGAGTGGAGTGGAGTGGAATAGAGGGGAGTAGAGCGGTGGAGTGGAATGGAGTGGGGTGAAGTGGAGTGGAGTGGAGTAGAGTGGGGTGGAGTGGAGTGGAGTGGGGTGGAATAGAGGGGAGTAGAGCGGTGGAGTGGAATGGAGTGGGGTGAAGTGGAGTGGAGTAGAGTGGGGTGGAGTGGAGTGGAGTGGAATGGAGTACAGTGGAGTGGTAAAAGTGATCCAGGACGAAGGCTCACTTTGACAGTTACTCAAAAGAACGAGGGAAAAATGGCTCCTTTTCGGGTTTTTGCCACAGAAATTCGATCCACTGATCCATGCGCTACCTATGTTGTTTATATTACAAACCTAGCGTCGTAGCCTCATTGACTACCGACGACACAGCATCTACAGATGTACAGCTGATTCACGAATTAACTTATGTATTTCCAGGTGAACGGCCTATGTGCGTGTGTCCAGGATTCCAGTGTTCTAGTGCAGCGCTCCGCCTTGGACCTGCTGCTAGTGGGCTTTCCCATGCACAATAGTCAACTCGTGCGAAGTGACATGCTGCGACTAGTGGGCGCTGCTCTGGTCACTGTACTCAGGAGGGATATGTCACTGAACAGGTGAGAGCCTAGGTACTTACACTGTACCTGTTAACTGTACTCAGGAGGGATATGTCACTGAACAGGTGAGAGCCTAGATACTTACACTGTACCTGTTAACTGTACTCAGGAGGGATATGTCACTGAACAGGTGAGAGCCTAGATACTTACACTTTACCTGTTAACTGTACTCAGGAGGGATATGTCACTAAACAGGTGAGAGCCTAGATACTTACACTGTACCTGTTAATTGTACTCAGGAGGGATATGTCACTGAACAGGTGAGAGCCTAGATACTTACACTGTACCTGTTAACTGTACTCAGGAGGGATATGTCACTGAACAGGTGAGAGCCTAGATACTTACACTGTACCTGTTAACTGTACTCAGGAGGGATATGTCACTGAACAGGTGAGAGCCTAGATATTTACACTGTACCTGTTAACTGTACTCAGGAGGGATATGTCACTAAACAGGTGAGAGCCTAGATACTTACACTGTACCTGTTAATTGTACTCAGGAGGGATATGTCACTAAACAGGTGAGAGCCTAGGTACTTACACTGTACCTGTTAACTGTACTCAGGAGGGATATGTCACTAAACAGGTGAGAGCCTAGATACTTACACTGTACCTGTTAATTGTACTCAGGAGGGATATGTCACTAAACAGGTGAGAGCCTAGATACTTACACTGTACCTGTTAACTTTGTTTAAAATTATTACTGTAAATTTATACTATAAATGCGTTAGTTATTGCTTGTTATTGCTCAAGTGTAAACGCAGTTTTTTTTTTTTTAAAAAAAAAGAAGAAAAAAAAAAAGCTCATCATCATAGGGTGGCGTCATCGTGAACGATAGTAGCCAGACAGTGGAGGAATGACTCACCACTTCTACCACTGTCTTTACAAGGAGGCTCATAATTGACAAGGGCCCCCAGAACCAAACCAGTGCTGGTCTACTCCCTGTTCATAGTCCCCCAGCCAGACTGCTGGTCTACACCCTGTTCATAGTCCCCCAGCCAGACTTTTGTCTCGCAGGTGTGAATAAACTGCAACTTGTGTTGTGAACAGTAGTCACCGCACCGTGCCCAAGTGGTGTAGCACACTTTTGATTTTGAACAACATTTAATTGATTTGAACAACATTTAATTGATTTGAACAACATTTAATTGATTTGAACAACATTTAATTGATTTGAACAACATTTAATTGATTTGAACAACATTTAATTGATTTGAACAACATTTAATTGATTTGAACAACATTTAATTGATTTGAACAACATTTAATTGATTTGAACAACATTTAATTGATTTGAACAACATTTAATTGATTTGAACAACATTTAATTGATTTGAACAACATTTAATTGATTTGAACAACATTTCTGTGTTGATCACAATCGTGATATCACAACTACTAAAACTAGCTTTACTAAATATTTGCTTGACTTGAGACTCGAACCACCGACCTCCGATTACATGTCCTCCGATTACGATTACTTATCGATCAAGCTACTGAAGTGTTTAACAACCTTTTTTGACATTTTCATGTCTTTGCTCTGGCACATAACCAAAATTATGTGACGAAATTATGTAACGAAATATTAAATTGACATTTTCATGTCTTTGCTCTGGCACATAACCAAAATTATGTAACGAAATTATGTGACGAAATTATGTAACGAAATTATGTGACGAAATTATGTAACGAAATTATGTAACGAAACTTGAATAGTAAAGATGAAAATGTCCCAATGGTTGCAGACTCGTATGCAAGCGTTTTTGATTATATTTTTCTTCTTTATAATGACGATTGACTATACTCTGTATCTCTATGTCTAAAATTGTAAATAAATAAATAATAAATAAATAAATGGGAACTCAGGAAAGAAAGCGCTGACGCAAAGATAACCATTACCTCAGTGATAAGATTCTCACATTTTTAATATTATTTGTGACATTTTTTTTTTGTAAATACTTCTTAAGTCCAATATTTCTATACATGTTTTTATATTTTTGTATACTAGTCTGTGATATGTTTAATTTCTACCTGTAATTTTTGTTATTTGTTCTTATTGTATATCTAGGACTTTGTCCGTAAATACACATCCCTTTGAGGGTATTTATTTAACTTTTCAACTAATGTTGGCTGTAGAGTATTACTTCCCCAGCAGTTGTCAAGCTCATTACAACAATAACAAGAAGAACAACATTATAGCACCGACCTCAGTGGCTTGATCGATAAGGCAGCGGACTTGTAACCTGTAGGTCGGTGGTTCAAGTCCCGGTTTCAGCGTAGATTTAGTAAAGCGAGTTTGAGTAGTTGTGATATCACGAAAGTGAACACAAATACTTATTAAAAAAAAAAAAAACAACATTATAATGTCATGATGCCAGGCGGCTGTTCACCTGGCTGCTCGGGTCGGAAGTCACCTCAGTGGATCAGACCCGCCACCGCTCCCCCTCCGAGTCTGCGCAGAGCTCCCACTACTTCGAGGTGTACTCCCGCGCCCTGCTCATCTCAGCCATCAAGACCATCCTGCACGCGGCCACAGGGCCTGTCCGCAGCACGACCTCAAGCCCTACCGGCTGCTCATCTCACTGCTGGACAAGCCGGAGATAGGGCCCGTCATTCTGGACGATATACTGTTCGAGGTGTTCCGGTAAGTCGCTGGGTGGCTTTTTTTTTCTTCTAAATCAAACGTTTTCAAAGAAAAAGGAACTTCAGTAGCGTTTTCAACGAAAAAAAAAGGGGGAAAAACGTGATTTTTTTAAACGGTTTATGAAAAATGTTTCATACAAAAGTTGTTGAAATTGTCTTCACTTTGTAAAAATAAATGTTACAGACCTCTTTTTAAATAAATATCCATAAAAAAAAACATATGAAAAGCGGCGTATCTCTGTGAAGTCAAATCCAAATAACCTCGGGAAGAATTTTTTTTGAAGAGTTGAAGACGCGCGACCCTCTGTTCTCAGTTTTGGAGCCCTCCTACTTTATACTAGTCTAAACAAAGCACTACATGTGTTTCAGACTCCTCTACCTGTGCAGCCAGAACCCAGGACCTGCGGCTTCTAACGCCAGCGAGCTGATGAAGACCGGCAACCTTCTCTTCTCGAGTCTGGAGCCCTGCTACTTCTGGCAGTACACAGGCACCCTCTTCTCGGAGGCGTGCAAGAGAGTGAGCGAGGGGGAGAGGGCGAGAGGGAGGAGGAGGCGAAGGTGAAGGAGGTGGGGTCCGCGAGTCTGTCCCTGATGGAGGTGAGGAGGTTTTTCTCGTTAGATTGTAAGCAAAAACAGCTTTTTGACATTTTCATGTCTTTGCTCTGGCACATAACCAAAATTATGTAACGAAATTAAGTGACGAAATTATGTAACGAAATTAAGTGACGAAATTATGTAACGAAATTAAGTGACGAAATTATGTAACGAAATTAAGTGACGAAATTATGTAACGAAATTATGTAACGAAATATTAAATTATAAAAAGAGAGAAGAGAAAAAGTATGTGTCATGCGCACAATAACGAAATATTAAATTATAAAAAGAGAGAAGAGAAAAAGTATGTGTCATGCGCACAATACGAAATTTGGTCAGTTAAGTTTTAGACATTGAATAGTAAAGATGAAAATGTCCCAATGGTTGCAGACTCGTATGCAAGCGTTTTTGCCATTTTTTTTTGTAAATTGACTCCTCTTCCTGTGCAATCAGAACCTTCAACATCTAACGCGAGCGCGAGCTCATCAGTGCAAGAGCAATTGAATTTTGAATTTTGTTTACAAGCAAAAATAAATGAACACTAGTTTCGATATCTATAGTATAGAGATGTATTGTCCTGACTTGGAAGTAAAATATGTCTCTCACATTATTTACGTCTAACTTTAAATGTAAATCATGAATATTTACTAGCATTTTCTGGTAATTTTTTTTAAGATGTAAAAGAATCGTTTATTGTTTGTAAATTATTGTAAGTGAAAAAATTGTTTATAAATAAATGAACTTGTAAAGTTCAGTGCGCAAAACGTACTTAATTTTAATGAACTGATGGCGCCGTCGTAAAATTTATTTCTAATGTATGTAAAATATGTTTCTTGGTTCTGTCATTTTTTTTTTACATTGGAGATATTATTCTAACTTAACAATTATGTCTATTCAAATGTTGAGAAAAAAGTAACATTAAAACGGAGCAAAATCCCTCTTTTCTCCACAGGTGTGCGTCCTCATAGAATTCATCCTCGACACGGTCACCGTGGAATCCTACTCAGACACGCCCTCCGAACATCTCCCCTCCCTCTTTCTCACTCTAGTCTCCGCCCTGCGCGACTATTGCGCCGCCCTAAACTCCGCCCAGACCGCCATGGCACTCGGCCTCCTCACCAAAATACTGAGCAGGGTTCAACCCACCATTGTCACGGCCGAACCCGAGCCGTCTGATCTCGCTATCGATACCTTCGCTAAGGACGCTAGTTCGGTTGCCAAGGACACGAGCTCCGTCGCTAAGGACGCTGGTTCGGTTGCCAAGGAAACGAGCTCGGTTGCTAAGGACGCCAGTTTGGTTGCCAAGGAAATGAGCTCGGTTGCTAAGGACGCCAGTTCGGTTCCTAAGGGCGAGTCAAGGTCCCGACTGGATACGGGCAATGAGAGCATGCGTTCAGGAGAGATGAGCAGTCTGAGATCTGACCTCTCTGGGAGTGTTTTCAATTCAGAAACGTCCATTGATAGGTAAGTACTAATTCTGCGTTACCCACTGAAATTGTGTTAATGTAATAATGTATATTTATTTTAGTTTTTCATTACAATTTTTGTGGCTCTCTCCCTAAGGAAATCTTCTAAGGAGAGACCTTACAATGACTTACAATAGAGAAACTTAAAAATACAATTTCATATAAATAGGATTGAAAAGTAAGGGGAAAAATTTACCTAATATAAACAGTACAATATTTTATTAATTTAAGTATAAATTCTGAATAATTTCAAATACTTTAGCTTTTAACGTTGAATGTCAATTTTGTTCTATAGCGAGCATTGACTCATCCATACAATTAAGAAACTTAGGAACGAAGTAGTCGGGTAATCTGCTCCCGTAGTTTGAATTAATTTTGGCAGATTGAAAATTTTGATGTCTTAAATTATAATGCGTTGGTGTCTTTTGTCTAAATTCTTGATGATAGAAGTACTTCAAAATTAAAAGGTACTTGTGCAAATCTATTGGGTTTAATATTTTATTTTTGTAATCACATTTAACTTTAAATATGTTGTTAACTAGATTCTTTTGAATATTGCTTATTATATTAAGAGAGGTCTTCGAGGCAAACCCATAAACGGTAAGCCCATATCTGAGTAATGACTCAAAAAGACTTTTATATAGGATCCACATGACAGATTGGGGTACTGAATATCTAATATGTTTCAATCTAATTGATACAGCTCTTAATTTAAACGATAGGTGCTCAATATGATTATAAAATTTGAATTTTGAGTATATAATTAATCCTAGATATTTTTCATGCGAGCTGTAGTCGAGCTCTGTGCTTTCATAACTTTGTGAATATAAACAAGATCTACTATGACACTTTAACTTATTGAAATCAATACTAATTTTTTTATGTGGGCTTTTAATAATCATAGCTTTTGTTTTTGAATAATTGATAAAAATTTCATTATTAAACAACCATTTCTGAATTAATGTAAGATCTTTTTGAATATTATTAACCCAGATAACGCGGTGAAATTTTTTGTTTTATTTTTTTGGAGTGATATAAATTGAGTCCTGAATCAAAATAAGTGCTGTCAACTTATCACTCGGACTCAAAACAAAGAGCTTAAGGTGTCGCCAACTAACCTCAACAAGCTGAATTAATTTAGAAAAATCCACAACGTAGTACCTTTCACCAGATGGGGCTGACGTCCTTCCAGAAGGACGTCCTTCTGGAAGGACGTCAGCCCCATCTGGGTTAAGAGCTATATCAAGGGACTTGTGTATTGAAACAATGGCTAAATCGTCGGCAAACTGGTATAGTTGGCAAGAGACAGTTAAAAATTGCATATCAGCTACATACAGATTAAAAAAACCAGGTGATAAAATATTTCCTTGTCCCAGCCCGTAGCGAACTGCGAGCTTGGGACTTGTGAAGTTACCTATTTTTGTGACTTGGTATCTATCTTGTAGATAGTTCTTAAGGAGCCTAAGAAGTTTATGTCTTATACCTACATTTTCCAACTTACTAAGTAATATAGCGTGATCGCAAGTACAGAAAGCTTTGACCTGGTCAAGATAGGCAACTACAATAAACTTTTTATCTTCTAAGCCCTTATTGATTGTGTTAGCAAAGTTATCTAACAAAGACATTGTGCTTCTTGCAGGTCTGAAGCCATGTTGATAATCGGGTATTACGTTAGAACTTTCAATAAATGGCATGATTTTATCATTAATAATCTTTTCCAGGAGTTTAGCAATGGCCGGAATATTTCCGATTGGCCTATAATTTTTGAGATCATTTTTGGGACCTTTTTTATGTAGT
Source organism: Bactericera cockerelli (assembly GCA_024516035.1). Taxonomy (NCBI): domain Eukaryota; kingdom Metazoa; phylum Arthropoda; class Insecta; order Hemiptera; family Triozidae; genus Bactericera; species Bactericera cockerelli. The sequence continues at coordinate 40,558,572 of CM044960.1, read as the reverse complement.
GGAGTTATTGTGGATACCTTTAACTCTGGTGGAAAAGTGCCAGTGTCAAATATTAAGTTAAATAACCTTAATAAAACATTCTTTAAAGACGCAAAATTATTTTTTAAATCCAAGAGACGAATTTCATCAAACCCCGGACTAGTACATTTTACTTTGGACATGGCTTTGGAAAGATCGTCCATAGATATGCGTGGCCAATACAATGACTGATTGTTGTAAGTAGGTACATAGTTACAATAACATTATCATCTCTAATAAATAAATAAAGTACATTTATATATTATCATCTCTACTTCAGTGCAATCGTAGTCACCGTGGCCGAGTTTCTGTTCTCTACCTTAATGTTTGTGTCCATTCATACCTCGTGAGGAAAAACAAGTAGCTGCTTTAATGTGAGCAGCGACCAATGGGGGGAATTATAGGCGAAAGATATTAAAATATTATATTATAGATAATAATAACTTAGTGGAAGGTAACCACCAGGCGAGGTTAATGCTTAAGCGAAATAAGACAGAGCAAAAGAAGAATAACACTCTTTAAAAATACGGAAAAGTCCTTTAATTCTCCGTTACCCACTAAAATTGTGGTGTAGTAAGTCAAAGAAACACCTTTGTTTTTTTTAATCATCTTTTTTTTTATTTTTTAATCATTTTAATTTATTCTCATCTCTATTCCAGTGTGATCAGCACAGGACCAGCCTCCCTGGCGTCTCTCTGCTCCACCGCCACTCTCAGGAATGCGTCCAGTGTGGGCAACCTGCACGATTTCGACACGGGCGAGCCGCATTCAGAAGCAGCCAGTGGCGGATCAGGCGCCCCCGGGGGAGGTGAGCTGCTTCTCATTAGAGTTCGAAGTGGTGGGGGGACTTTCTTTTTATTTATTTTGGAAGAGATTGCCACAGGCAATAACCCCGCCCTTTAGGTAGGACATTAGCTTTATTAGCTCTTTTGTTCTTGTTTCTTTGTTCAATCTGTATTATTTTTTTTTCTTAGAGGTCAGACGCATGGTCTCTATCACCAAGAACCGCTAGTGTGAAGTTGATGAATTTAAAATGGGACCATTCGCAGAGCGTCTCCTATATTTCGTCAAAATCCGTTCTGTAGTTTCTGAGATTTGCGCGTTACAAGGAATGTATTTCATAGACCGCCGACAGACAGACACAAAACCAAAGTTGCTCAGGAGGTTATGTAACGTCGAGAAATATGAAGAAAAAAAATTGAAATCGAAGCAAAAAAGTCTTTTTTTTTTTTTTTTTTTTTTTTTACAGAAACGAACACAATACATTTTATTTTTAATATAAGAAATTTCTCGGAAGTATTATAATCATTTTATGAAATAATGATTAGTAAATGTAAATATTTTCTCCATCCCCCCAGAGCCGACCACCGCGGGACCTCAGCAGCTCCCTCCCCCCTCCTCTTCCCCGCTGCCTCCCCCCACCTCCCCTGTTCCCCCACCTGCCACCCCCGCCGCCGCCCCCTCCCCCGCTCCCCCCTCCCCCTCCTCCAGCCTCTGCATGGAGACCTGCCTGGCGCAGTACGAGAGGTTCTACGTGGTCTTCGTGGAGGTGGTGAGGGGGAGGATCGGGGAGACAGCCCCCGTGGCGGCTCTGCTGGACTCGCTGAGGATCAAGTCCTACCAGAGCACCTCCGAGGAGAGAGCCAAGGTGGGTGCATGCATTATTTCTATTAAACTAAACTTGTAACCCAGATGGGGCTGACGTCCTTCCAGAAGGACGCTGTGGATTTTTCTAATTAATTCAACTTGTTGGGGATAGTTGGCGACACCTCAAACTCTTTGTTTAGAGTCCTAGTGATAAGGACACCACTTTTATTTTGATTTATTCTTGCGTGTGACTCTGATAAGAAAGTTTGGATAGCTGTATATTTCAATGGATGAACGAGACAAAAAAATTTACCGCGTTATCTGGGTTAAACTAAACTTGTCTGGCTTAGGCACGTTACACGGGGAGAAGACCAGTGTCTCGCTAGAGGATACGAACAGAGAACAGACTACCAGCACCGTCCTGATATCCAACATAGTAGAAGTAGAGTTTTATTTAGAATGTCGTCTCGAGACAGGGAGTCTCATTTATTTATTTTTATTTTTTTAATACATGACAAGTAAATGGTTCAAATATATATAACAATGACAGTTTACATAATTCATAATATTTTTAATTGAACTTATGCTAGTTTCTTTTGGCTGTCGTCATCTCACACTAAGGGCCACACCTATGAAGTATGGTCCTTGTGTCATAATGCTAACAGTTTAACATAGAGACATCTATTCTGTTTATACTGATCTCATACTTAAACAATGATTTTGGTGCTCAAGCGTGAAACATTTTAAAACAGCCTGTTCTTAAGTATGACTTCCATCATTTCAGGTGCTGGAAGATCTACTGAGGAAGGTCCTATTCAAGCCAGACAACCTCGAGATTTCCCAGTAATGTCTTGACATAACACACCCCTTAGCGGCAGCCATGTATATCTTTAGAATAATTTATTGATCCTTAAGTGTGAATTATGCTGACTTCCGTATTTTTAATATTCTGACTTATGCCGTTTCAAACATTCTGAATTACTTCATTTCAGGTGCTGGAAGATCTACTGAGGAAGGTCCTATTCAAGCCGGACGACCTGGAGATTTCCCAGTACCGTCTGGACACCCAGCACAGCGGCAGTGCGATGCAGGTGACGCTGGCGCAGAGGAACATGGGCACAGAGTGGACTCAGGCCATGCAGGTGGCGTCCAAACTTCTGGTGGAGCTGTCGACCTTCCTGACGTCAACCTCGGGGGTGACGAGTGGCGCGAGCATGAGTGAGGCGGAGCTGGCTGGTAAGACAGGGAGCTTGGAGGAGCTGGCTGGTAAGATAGGGAGCATGAGTGAGGCGGAGCTGGCTGGTAAGATAGGGAGCTTGGAGGAGCTGGCTGGTAAGACAGGGAGCTTGGAGGAGCTGGCTGGTAAGATAGGGAGCTTGGAGGAGCTGGCTGGTAAGATAGGGAGCATAGCGTGTAGAAATAAGAAGTGATGAAACGAACCCCAGTTGCATAGACAAAACGCCACATAGCGCGACACCATCGCAAAGGAGTAGAATATTTCTCGTGGTCTATTTATGTTAACATATTGATATGTTTAGGTTTACAGTTGATACGGGTGAGGGACGAGGAGAGGAGACTCCTTTGCGATACTAGCGCTGAGGACGCCACGATGTAGGCCGGCGGGGAGTGGTTTCTTCACGCTCACAACGTATACTCGTATCTTAAGCCGCGTCCCCATCGGTGTTGCTCAACATTGTTGTAATGTTCCTAACTAAAGGTTTAAAACGCTGCGGGCGAAACTGTCAAACAACATGTTGATGAACACATTCAACACCGGTAGGGACGCGGATTTATCGTACTCCATAAAATGTACCTATTACAATTAGGTACTCTTCTGTATGAAAATTGTAAATTGCAATACTGTAATAATAATTTGAGTGTAATAGTATTATAAATTATAATACTTCATTCTAGCTTTTAAAAAAAAACACTTGCTCCTCTGCCCCAGTGGTCTCGTGTGATGATGTCCTGCCCGGCTGGCTGCAGATGCTGGTGGTGTGCGCCTGCTGGCTCGGCAACACGGCCCCCTCCCTCCAGCTGGCCGCCATCTCCACGCTGCTGGATCTAGTCACCCTGTGCAGGGCCCAGGCGGCCCCCGCGGCCCCGCCCTCCTCCGGCTTCACGGCCCTCATACTGGTGCCCCTGCTGCGGCCCCACCACGCCACCTTCCTCGAGACCCAGACCAACGCCTTCCAGGTGAGGACAATTGAGTGTGCGCCTGTTTGTGTTGATCACAAAGTTGTCGGGTTGATATAATTTATTGATAAACATTTTAAAATCCAGTGAACAAAATGTAGAGCCGACCTCCGTGATTCAATGGTTAGGCGTATTGGTTACTGAACTGGAGGTTGTGGGTTCAAATCCTGCCCGATTTTTCCGTTTCCGGAATGGCATGGGTGTAAAGGTAAAGTGCCCTGAAGAAATGCGAAAGCGGTTCCGGGGCGCAATCATCTTAAAAAACAAAATGTAGAATCTGGGAGACAAGTGGCAGTAACTGAAACATTGTTTCGCAAGGCTTTGCCTCATTTCCCATTCGAAAATTGAGACAAAACGTTTACAAAGAAATTGTTGAACTCAGTGGGACCCCGGCTCAACTATTTATTACTATTCCAGGTAATCGCCCATTGGCTGTGGGATCACCTGGGGAACCCAACATTCCAAGTGCGCTGCGTAGAGTTGCTTCACCAGTTGCAAAGTGCCCTGTACTCCAGTGATGTGGCGGAGAATTGCATTGGTAAGTTGCTTCATACTCCAGTGATGTGGCGGAGAATTGCATTGGTAAGTTGCTTCATACTCCAGTGATGTGGCGGAGAATTGCATTGGTAAGTTGCTTCATACTCCAGTGATATGGCGGAGAATTGCACTGGTAAGTTGCTTCATACTCCAGTGATGTGGCGGAGAATTGCATTGGTAAGTTGCTTCATACTCCAGTGATGTGGCGGAGAATTGCATTGATAAGTTGCTTCATACTCCAGTGATGTGGCGGAGAATTGCATTGGTAAGTTGCTTCACCAGTTGCAAAGTGCCCTGTACTCCAGTGATGTGGCGGAGAATTGCATTGGTAAGTTGCTTCATACTCCAGTGATGTGGCGGAGAATTGCATTGGTAAGTTGCTTCACCAGTTGCAAAGCACCCTGTACTCCAGTGATGTGGCGGAGAATTGTATTGGTAAGTTGCTTCATCAGTTGCAAAGCACCCTGTACTCCAGTGATGTGGCGGAGAATTGTATTCTTAAGTTACTTCACCAGTTGCAAAGTGCCCTATACTCCAGTGATGTGGCGGAGAATTGTATTGGTAAGTTGCTTCATCAGTTGCAAAGCACCCTGTACTCCAGTGATGTGGCGGAGAATTGTATTCTTAAGTTACTTCACCAGTTGCATAGTGCCCTATACTCCAGTGATGTGGCTGAGAATTGTATTGGTAAGTTGCTTCATCAGTTGTAAAGCACCCTGTACTCCAGTGATGTGGCTGAGAATTGCATTGGTAAGTTGCTTCACCAGTTGCAAAGCGCCCTATACTCCAGTGATGTGGCGGATAATTGCATTGGTAAGTTGCTTCATCAACTCTTGCTCAGGTCCAAATCCATGGCTATAGAATTATCTCAGATGTCAACAAGCGACTTAGAATTGGTTTAGGTTAACTTTTGACAATAAAAACATAAAATAACAATTTCTGAATGACCTTTAACTCAATAAAAAGTGATGGAATTTTTTTCAAGTCACCAAAAATCTTTATATTTGATGATTTCATCTTACCTTAGAGATTTTAACTTACCTCTGTAATTTGGAATGACTTTTAATTTGGACGACATGACACTTTTGATTTTGAATAACATTTAATTTTGACGACAGGATACTTTTGAATTTGACGACTGATACTTTTGATTTTGACAACAGGATACTTTTACTTTTGATTTTGAACAACTTTTAATTTTAACGGAACTCTTGATTTTGAATCACATGTAATTTTGACGACAGGATACTTTTGATTTTGAATAACATTTAATTTTGAAGACAGGATACTTTTGATTTCGAACAACATTTAATTTTGACGACAGAATACTTTTGATTTTGAACAACATTTAATTTTGACGACAGGATAACTTTGATTTTGAACAACATTTAATTTTGACGACAGGATACTTTTGATAATTTTAACGAATACTTTTGATTTTGAATAACATTTAATTTCGATGACAGAGGATACTTTTGATTTTGAATAATTTTTAATTTTGACGACAGGATACTTTTGATTTTGAATAACACTTAATTTCGACGACAGGATACTTTTGATTTTGAATAACACTTAATTTCGACGACAGGATACTTTTGATTTTGAACAACATTTAATTTTGAAGACAGGATACTTTTGATTTTGAACAACATTTAATTTTGACGACAGGATACCTTTGATTTTGAACAACATTTAATTTTGACGACAGGATACTTTTGATAATTTTAACGAATACTTTTGATTTTGAATAACATTTAATTTCGATGACAGAGGATACTTTTGATTTTGAATAATTTTTAATTTTGACGACAGGATACTTTTGATTTTGAATAACACTTAATTTCGACGACAGGATACTTTTGATTTTGAACAACTTTTGATTTTGAGTGACATTTCATTTTGACGACAGGATACTTTTGATTTTGAATAATACTTAATTTTGACGACAGGATACTTTTGATAATTTTGACGACAGGATACTTTTGATTTTGAATAACATTTAATTTTGACGACAGGATACTTTTGATTTTGAACAACTTTTGATTTTGAATAACATTTAATTTTGACGACAGGAAACTTTTGATTTGAATAACATTTAATTTTGGACTTTTGATTTTGAATAACATTTAATTTTGACGACAGGACAGTTTTGATTTTCAATAACACTTAATTTTGACGACAGGATAACTTTGATTTTGAATAACATTTAATTTCGACGACAGGATACTTTTGATTTTGAATGACATTTAATTTTGACGACAGGATACTTTTGATTTTGAATAACACTTAATTTTGACGACAGGATACTTTTGATAATTTTGACGACAGGATAATTTTGATTTTCAATAACATTTAATTTCGACGACAGGATACTTTTGATTTTGAACAACTTTTGATTTTGAATAACATTTAATTTTGACGACAGGATACTTTAGATATTGAATAACATTTAATTTCGACGACAGGATACTACTCTCTTTTGGAATTTTTTAACCTGAAAAAAAATCGAAGATAATATAATACTAATCAAGAGTACAAAAGACAAAACTAAACATAACAAAGAAAATAAATAGTGAAACGTACGGAATCATCAAAAAAAAATCTGGTGTAAACATCACACGACTTTCCTTATCCCCCAAAAAGGAGTCGAATTCCGCCACTGGTGACTCAACGGTAACAGATAACTAAAAACCAATGCCAAATTCGTAATCAGCACTTCAAAATCATTGAATTTGATATGTCATAACCCCCATGTAGGATGAATAATAAAAAAGTTGGTCAAAGCGGGTCCCCCCCAAATACCGGTAAATTGGGGCCGAGTTCCAAAAAGTTCAAGATATCAAAAAAATGATCAGAATAGACCCCTATTATTTTTTTAATCTAAGAAAATGTTGTTCTCTAAAAAATTTTGTATCTTTAACCAATTTAAAGAAGCGGCGCTTGCGGCTAGCATTTGCGGCCCTGTGGCCGCAGAATGCGGCCGATTTCAACCAAAAGTTTCGTGGTTCGTCTGGTGTATAAAATTAATTTGTGTACCAAATTTCAAGTCTCTAGCTTTTACCGTTCTTGAGATATCCTGTTCACACACAGACAGACAGACAGACAGACGCACGGACCAATGGCTGAAAACAACTTTTTTGGTATCCTGAGGCCATGATTCGTCCAGAAATGTGAAAAACTGGGTAGGTCAAATTTTCGACGAATACAATACTTTCCTTATTATAAGATAAGGAAAGTAAAAAAAAACTTACTCCTGTATGTTTTAAATGTGACACATAAATACTTTGATTAAGTATCATCTATCTCGCAGTGACTGATGTATTTATAGAAAGGATTATCAAAACTGGAAAATTAAATCATAGTTGTGATATGACCATGCAGTTGAAAGCGGCGTTAACCCCCCCCCCCCCCCCAAAAACTACAACTGTCCCATATAAAATGCTTTTAATAATTCTAATACACATTAAAAAATATAGTCCGAATTGTGACAATATGTCTAACTCACCTTTTAATATCATTTCTTTACAATTGAACAAAGTGCTAAATAATTAAAATAAAGATTAATGGTGACTTGGGTACTAAATTATGGAAAGTTGAAAAACAAATGAATAAGAAAAAGGTCATTCAGTAATAATTAACAATATTTTTAATAACCATAAGATAATGTAAAATAACTTTAGAGTGTTAACTTGAACAGACTAAAGTTGAAATTATTTTCTGTTTTCTCCATTATAATGGAGAAGTAGGATCCGGCAGACACTATTTTTCACCGCGAAACACGTTTTTGCACATATTTCTCTTGTCCCGGTAGCTCAGTGGTAAAGGCGGCATTCAGTGAATCCAGAGATTTCAGCGGTCACGGGTTCGAAACCCAGCCGGGACATGACAAGTTATCCTCCCATTTGGGATTTTTATTGTCTTAATAATTCGGGCTTACTGCAGGATTAATGGGACTTAATAGTCCTAATCGGGCACTATAAGTAAAGCGATTTTATTATTATACAATTTAATTATGAAAGATTTAAAAAATATTACAATATCTGTGTTAATCACAATGTGATGTCATAACTACTCAAACTTTTTGTTTTGGTGCCACTATTATGTGGTCTCAAATGCATGAGGATAGATTCATACATTTGTTGGTAATCAATCCAACGGATCCCTACGCTACCTGGATTACCAGACCAGCTCCTTAACCACTGAGACCACCAGTGCATCATTTTCTTAGGATAAATTCCGCCCGTTTGCCTAGGTCAACTTAATTAATTCCGCCCGCTTGCCAAGGTGATCTTAATTAATTCCGCCCGCTTGCCAAGATCAACTTGTTTTATGGCGGCACTATTGAACTATGTAGTTCTAATCTTACTCGAAGGGTGCCTTTATAAATTAAATTAAACTGGATGATAAAGCGCTAATCAACTATGGTCACCAAAACAAATTAATGAGGAAAAATTCATGCACTAGGTGGGATTCGAACCAACAGATCCCTACGCTACCTGGATAACCAGACTAGCGCTTTAACCACTTGACTCAACCAACAGATCCCTACGCTACCTGGATTACCAGACTACCAGACGCTTTAACCACTCGACTACCAGTGCACGGTCCAATTTACTATCTTAGTCTAAGTTACTTGAATGTCAGCTTGCGGGAGGGGTCCTGTGTACTGTATGGTCTCGCACATCTTCACTCGTGGACCCTTGTCCAATTACCGAAGGTTTACGTTTACATCCTGGTTCTCAACGAAGCGACGCGATGCCAGATCGTGATGTAACACTTCGGCGTCCGGAGATTAAGCGTCTTGTCCAATCAAACATATGCCGTCCAATCAACCATACGCCTCGTCCAATCAAACCAACCACGGTGGTAGACGTTGAGTCTACATGAAGGATGTGACTTTTATTTTTACCAAAAAATTTGCAGGAAACTGTAAATTTTGAAAATTATTTTATTTTTCAATATCATGATACTATTTTATTTTTCGAGAAAATATTCAATGTTATTTGCTGGCCTTATAAGAGTTTCTCGAAGATTTTAAAGAATTCTATATTTAATAATTAAATTATTAATTGGTTATTATTGAAATTTAGTGTTTACTGACGTATTTTTTGAAGGTTCGTTCACATTCGGCTCACTAGGCACCTCATTAAATCTACCACCATAGCGTGTAGATTTAAGAAGTGTGGAAACGAACCCCAGTTGCATGGAAACGCCACATAGCGCGACACCATCGCAAAGGAGTAGAATATTTTTCGCGGTCTATTTATGTTTATATTTTGATATATTTATGTTTACATTTGATACGGGTGAGGGACGAGGAGAGGAGACTCCTTTTAGAAAATCCACATCAATACAAAAATCATTGACGCTTGTCTGAAAGATGCAAAGAAGAAGAAGAAAACCTGTTTAGTGTCATTTTTGGACATTTCTGGAGCATTTGACAATATTGGCCATATTCATGTAATAAAATCACTTGAATCATTTGGAGTTCCTCATAACTTAAAAAATCTGATTGTCAAACTATTGTCACAAAATTTAATAACAATAGAATGCGAAAAAAAATATTCCAACCCAATTAGAATACTCCGAGGCGTAAGTCAAGGGAGCCCTATATCGCCAATTCTGTTCAACATTGCTGTCAACTTTATTTACGAAGAACTGTGCGATCCTAGCTATGCCCGTCAATATGGATATGAACTGAATGATGATTATGATCCTATTTCATTGACAGGGTTTGCTGATGACAAAGCGATCACTTCCAATTCAATTGAAACAGCAATTCATTCCATCCAATTAATACAAAGTCTTCTTGAAAAAATTGGATTGAAGATTAATCCAAAGAAAAGTTCTTGTATCGCTTTGATAAATGGTACTCTTTGGTCAGATAACCTTGTTCTACTAAATGGTGATAGTATCAATACTATCTCTTGCAATGAAAAAATTAAATACTTGGGATGTTCCTTCAATGAAAATATTATCTTTGATTTTGACGTGATTGACATATTCAACAAAAATTGTAACCAACTCGTTGCTTCTCCACTGTTAAAACCTGATCAGAAACTCAACATAATAAATCAATATCTGTTTCCTTGTCTCGTCTATCCGCTTCAAGTTGTTCCACTATCAAAGATGCCCAACACACTGTTAGAAGCTCTTGATGTTATCATAAGAAGATGTGTTAAAGCTATCGTTGGACTTCCTGCACATACAGTAAGTGCAATGTTATATGCACCTAGGAGATTGCGCGGTCTTGCCATCCTGAACTGTCAGTGGGAAGCTCACTTGCAACATTTTAGCATTGCCAAAAAACTTTTAAATGTAGATGATGAAATACTACATTGTTCTTTTAACTTCAAGACAAGACACTTCAGATACGCTGATGACACTGCGATTGCAGCACAAGCTAAAAGCTTTCAAGAAGTTGAGCATCAACTAACCACATCACTTGAAGCATTAACAACGTACTACGAAGCAAACCACCTTCGTCCAAATCCTCAAAAGACTCAGGTATGCGCCTTCCACCTAAAAAACCGAGAAGCAATGAGGAAATTAAACATCAACTGGCAAGGTCAAATATTGGAACATTCTTTCACACCAAAATACCTCGGCGTCAAATTAGACCGTACTCTCTCGTACAAGGAGCACTGCATGGGTACAAAAAGTAAAGTCATGTCACGCAATAACATCATACGCAAACTGACAGGTACAAAGTGGGGTGCCAATCCGAATGTGCTAAGAACTTCAGCACTCGCCCTCTGTTTCTCTGCTGGAGAATATGCCGCACCAGCTTGGAAAAACTCGGCTCATGCGAAGCAAGTTGATGTTTCTCTGAACGAAGCCGTGAGAATCGTCACCGGAACAATGAAGCCCACTCCTCTCCATAAAATCTACCCCATAGTAGGAATAGCCCCGCCTGACGTACGACGACAAGTAGCTGCAGAGACTGAAAGAGGAAAACAAATCAATGATACAAGACATACATTACACCAGTATGAACCACAGCTCAGAAGACTAAAGTCAAGAAAAAGTTTCATGGCATCCACACAAGAAATCCCAACAACACCTGAAGCTCGTAAAATAGACCTGTGGAAGCAAAAAGTCCCTATCTCCGATTTCGAACTGCAAGAAAAAATATCAAAGGGTGAAAATCTACCATACCCTACATGGAAAACCATTAATAGACTGAGAACAGGAGTAGGTAGGTGTAAACTAAATATGTTGAAATGGAAACTATCAGAAGATGACAAATGTGAATGTGGCTCCATCCAAACCATGCAACATCTCCTGGTCTGTCCAAAACTCCCAACAAAATGTAACTCACAAGATCTCCTAGAAGCCAACAACCAGGCAGTAGAAGTCGCTCGTTATTGGCAAGAAACTATATGAAGGCAATTGATGGCCCGGACTCGTAAAGTAAGTAAGTAAGTTCTTTTAACTGTCAAGAAGAAATGGATTCGTGTGTAGAGATATTAAAAGTGTCAGGTGATACTACAAGATGTCTTAGAACTCAATTGAGAGAAAATTCATATAAAGATTGGACTACTGCAAATTATCAAGGTATTGGAGCAATTCATTTCTCAGAACACTCGCCAGCAAACAGTTTTGTCTTCCACAAAAACTCCCTCTCTTCATCTGAATGGACAGCTGCTGTGAAATTAAATGTCAACTATGCCAATCTCGCCGGTGTTCCAGGAGTTCCAAGTATGAGCAAGGAGTCCAACCTCTGTCGCAGATGTGACAGAGAGAAGGAAACACTTCCACACGTACTGGGTTCTTGCTCATACAACGAACTAATGATTACATCGCGCCACCACAATATCAAAAGAAAAATTATTGACATGCTACGAGAGAAGGATATGGATTGCTTCGAAGAGGTGTTCTGTGTAGACCATTCCGGCTCTAGACGATTTTGTGACATAGTTGCATTCCCTAAAAACCAAGAAAAAGCGTACATCCTTGACCCTACGATTAGATACGAATCGAATGACAAAGATCAAGCGGAGAAGATTGACAAGGAAAAGAAAAATATATACGAGCCATGTATTCAATTCTTGAAAGAAAAATATCATGAAACATATCCGAATCGAGAATATGAGGTTTTAGGACTTTGGTTTGGAACAAGAGGCACAATATCGAAATTCCTGACAGACGCATTCGACACCCTGTCACTAAACCGAAAAACTTTACAAGTGCTCAGCGAAAACATAATAAAAAATTCCATATATATCCTCCATCACCACATATATGGAACATGATTGAAACTGAAATTGGAAAGAAGAAATGAAGAAAAAAAAAAAAAAATTAGAAAAACCCCCAACTTTTGAGAAAGCTAATATCTTCTGGATTGATAAGTATGCTGTGTATTAGCAATCTACCAAAGGTAGACAGCCGCGATTGTATTTATTTAAAATATATGAACAATTTGTTTCTCTCTAGCGCTGAGGACGCCACGATGTAGGCCGGCGGTGGGTGGTTTCCACACTTCTTAATTCTACACGCTATGCTACCACACTGAACTAAAAACTACCACTGTTCACAATGTGGGGAGAATATTATTTGGTGGTCTCGATTGTCCACCGCATTCTCTCCTGTGGCCATTCCCTTTGGTGGTCTCAGGTATTATTACTATTATTGTGAAGTTATTTAATAAAGTTTGAACAATGTTGAATTATTATTTCCAGGCGAGGCTCTGCTGCAGAGAAACGCGTCGGAGACCAAGAGACTGATGTCATTCCGGAGGTTTGCCATTTTGTGGCATGTGGGGCCGGGAGGTTACCGCCCGCATGGGTACACTGCATATAGGCGACATCTTCTATAAGTGAGTAGTATTATTATTATATTATGCTTTATTAGAAGGACATACATATACAATATTTACAAAATAAAATAGTTTGAAAATTAATAAAAGATAAAATAATAACAAGAAAAAAATAATGCCCTAACTAAGGGGAGGGTTGTTGACTGCGGCAATCTCTTCCACCCAACCCTTAGAGTTT